>VZRN01001317.1:746908-804353 GCA_013397935.1 Dasyornis broadbenti | reverse complement strand
TTTTTTTTTTTTTTTAACTCACAGTGGAGAATAAATGAAGAGAGTTACACTTACGAAATAAAGAAGTTGAAGGTTATTTGGTACTAGAAGACTGGCAGAAAAAATGAATGTTATAGATATCTAAGATTTTGACTTCAAGGGGAGCACACCTGCCAAGCTCTATTAGCTGTGTTCTGTGCTATATCTATTTTGTTTCATGGAGCAGAGTCCCTAGACATGAAGTTAGTTTTGTAGGAATAACAGGAAAATAATTCCTTATTATAACTGTTTAGTTACAAAAATCTGACAAATTTGGCCTCTGCTTATATGTGCAGGCACTATAATGTCTCAGCAGTTGGGTGTAATGAGTTGAGCATTAGTCCATCCATTGGAAGATCTTTGAAGATAATGCTTTGATCCACAACTACATTCCCAGTGAGCAAAGAGACACTGCCTGAGTCTGCACAGCCAGGTCCTGGTTTGCTGTTGCCTGTGCTTCATCAGAAGTGGAGTGGAAACAATCCCTCAGGTAGAGGATGCAATGAAAACAGTCCATGAATGGTTGCCCCCCTGCAGCCCATGCAGGTCCATGGGGAGCATTCTCTTTCCTCCATCCTTGGTAGCGGTGGGGACCCACACTGGAGCAGTCTGTTCCTGAAGGACTGCACCCTGTGGAAGGGAACCACACTAGAGCAGTTTGTGAGGGACTGTCCTGAGGAGGAAGGAGGGCAGGAACAATGTGTGAAGAAATGACTACAACACCCATTCCCTGACCCTGTGTGCCAGTGGGGAGGAGGTGGAGAACTTGGGAGTAAAGCTGAACCTGGGAAGAAGGGGGTGCTGGGGAGAAGGTGTTTTATGATTTATTTCTCATTACCTTACTCTCATTTGATGGGTAATAAATCAGTTTCCTCAAACCGGGTCTGTTTTGCCCATGATGGTAATTGATACATGACTTCCCTGTGCTTGTCTCAACCCAGAAGCCTTTCAATATATTTTGTCTCCCCTGTGCAGCTGAGAAAGGGGAATGCTAGAGCAACTTTGATGGACAGTGGGTGTCTAGGCAAGATCAACCTGCCACATGTAAATTGATAAAAGTTGTGCAAAGATAAGAATTCTTGTTTGAATTTTTTATTTTCTGTAAAATGGTGATGTAAAATTTGTAGCAGTGTAATACTCTAAAGTAGTACTGTAAGTTTGTTAATTTTACTGCTAGGAATGGGTTTGAGACAACTCTTAAAAAGACAATTGGGAAAACTGTCTGCATAAGTCATTCAGTACTTTACAGTTGCCTCACTTAATGGTCCATCATATTTACATAGGTTGACAATTAGAAATTTAGCTAAAGCAAACAATTGTATCTCACAGGGAGCAAATATCGTGAGACAGATTGTAGCAGAAATTTTCCAGAACATTTTCCAAGACTATGAATAGATGGTGGGGAAACTGCGAAGTGGAAAATCAGTGACTTTTCATTAGTTTTCATCTTTTGTACTTAACCATTTCTGTTTTTTCAAATGCCTGCAGGACATTGTGGTGGTGGGTACCCAGCCTGTGAAAGTGTGCAGGTGAGTGAGCCGCTTTGGTTTGTGCTTGGGGATGCCTGACTTAACTCACTATTAACTGCCAGCAAGGAGTAAGAAGTCTCCAGGACAAATGGTGATGGTGGTCATCGTGCTGTTAACAGGAATTACTATTGATTAAGGTACATGAACTTGAAACAGTCTTTGTAGTACATTTGAAACAAAATAAAACATTGCCTAACTGTTTCTTGCATTGTTAAGAGATGGCCGAGCAATAACTATCAATATTAAAAAAAAAACCAAAACCCCAAGAAAACAGCCAAACATAAAAACAACTGTACCCTTCAGAAGACTCAAGGTCCTGCATTATTTTCCCTCTCAGGCTGATGCCAGGCTGGAGGCTGTGGTTTTACCATACTGCTAGAGCAGCACAGCAAACTAGAGGGCAGGCTTTGCTACCTGATCACTCTTGGGCCAGGGGAAGATGTGGTGCTCACCAAGAAATTATGTTCTCACCTAGTGCATTGGTGAACAGTAAAATGTTTGATGTTACTGCAGTTTTGGTGGGTTTTACACTGCTGTAGCTACTGTAGTTAAACAAACTGCTTAGGCTTGACAGCCCTTGCAGGTGGACAGAGTGTGCTGAGAGCCTCAGGCAGGGGTATGGTTGGTAATAGTTCAGATAAGTAAGAGATGGGAAAGCAAGGGGCCCTTAAATAACCAACTGAGCCAGGCATGTATTACAAAATAGCATAGTTTGGGTATGACAAATGGAGGTAGAGTGCAGCCCATGGGGCAAGAGGAGAAAGGGGTCCTGTGAAGCAAAGGACTGACTTGGGAGATGGGATGAGGGCTGGAATGTGCTAGCATGGTTTGATATATGATGGCTGAGGTGTGTTTTCTTTGGAAGTGTTTATTCCGCTGTTTTTCAAAAGATTATGCAGAACCACTGGTGTGAAATATTAAATGTAAATCATACAAAATAGTGAGCTAATTCCATTTTTAACTTCCAACTAAAGTTTTTCATAGGGTTGACAGCTTTGTTGTGTGATATCTGGGACACATTTATTCACTTTGTCTTGTACAAACCAGCATTGTTACTGGCTCTGAGTCTCCTCATAGGGCATGGTCAAGCCCTTGGAGTGTAAATATTTCTTTAAAAATACTAAAGAGCAACTGCCTCTCTAATGTTTCATTAGCTCCAATCAACTGTCAGCTTAAGGGAGACACCGAAGCTGCTTGTTTAGAGTTAACAGGGAGCAGAGCTGCTTGTGTCCCTGCAAGAGGAGGCCCTCAGGTGCTTGAATGGGGCTTGCAAGAAGAAATTGCCATGTGATTCAGGGCACGCACAGTCATTCTCTAATCTGAAGATATGCCGGTGTCTGAATTTCTGAGCTGTTGGCATAGAACTGAGACTCTTTTGTAGGAGAAACAGTGTTGTGTAACAGTGTTGAGCTATAGTTGTAAGACAGGAGATGGAGGTAAACTTTTGGGACTTAAGCTCTGTTTGAACCTAAGGCAGTAAGAAAAAAGATGGGGAAAATGCATTTGGATTCCTGTAGAAAGCAGCTTTTTAGGTGCTGGTTTCCCAGTTCTGAAACCATGAGACAGAGCCAATGGAGGCCCTGTTTTAAAAGGCAGGAATACTGACTGGGCAGTTTTGTGGGGAAGGATGCTAAGGGTGAAGAGCTAGGAAAGTTGAGTAGTTAATTTGGTGACTGTCTGGCAGAATGCATGGGACTGAGTTTTTTTGGTGCTGTTTTGCTGTCTCACTTCACAACCCTTTTGTCCTACTGGCTTTGGATGGAATTTTTCTTGCTGAGATGATTCCTCTGTGTGCCCACTGTTTGCAGGGGTGATCAGGTGCTTGCCTGCAACTGTGCTCTTAAAACAGTACAAACTCTTCACAGGCCTGCAAAAAAAGCTGTTGCTGCTTTTAGTTGGCATATGAGACACTGGTTTAATAGTTTTAGTGGAAATAGCCCAGGGTGTAGGCACAGGGGGTATGTTATTAATTAAAACTGTTTTTAATTGAAGAATGATTTATGAGTGAGAGTAATAGCAGTCAGAGATTAAGAACAAACACTGCTGTGGGTGTGGGCCCATGCTGCAGGTATGGAGGAGATGTTTAATACCTTTGCAGTTCTTCATCCTCAAGATGCAAGATCCCCAAGTTTCTCTTAGCGTGCTTGAGTCATTAATGTGGTTCTGCTAATGTTAGAGATCAACTGGAAGTTCAGCTTCACAGCTGGAATGCTGCTCATTTCAAGGGAATGAGTCTGATGTGTAGGTGGGTTTGTGTGACAGAAGACAGAAGAACCCACTTTGCTCTCGAACCATGTCACACTTTGAGCCCTTTCCTAGAATAATTCCTACAGAATTAGCAAGTGTTAGATGATTCTTAATGTGAAGCATTATGATAGAATATAGAGTTTCCTTTACAAGGTTGTGTTATGTCTGCAATACAATGGTTTTTTTCTTCAAAGTAAAGTATACCCTCACCAATAAATTCAAATCAAAGGTGATTCTTATGATTTGGGTGTTGTAACTGTTTTGGTGGCTGTTTGTGTTAGGTGCAGCTCCTGTGCTTAAATGTGGAGTGACTGTAGCTCATCATCTGCAGGTTTAGCCCAGTATCCCTGAGACTTGGGTAGATACTGAATCCTGTCTTTAATAGGGATTCCTTTGCTGGCCTTAATGCTTAGGGGCTTCAACACAGCTCCCAGTTTTACTAAGTGAAAACTGGACCTTGGTTTTTATATTTGAATTATAATGGCCTCCTTCTGTATGGTAATGACTGACTGATTTGTTACATTAAGCTAGTTCATTTATTCCTATCTAGCATTTATTTCTAACCCTTTACAGTTCTGCAAACAGCAGCAGGTCTTTCACTCCTTTTAGTACTTCTCCTTCTTTACCTTTCCTTATTAAGTGCTTTCCATGGAAGCAAATATTTCCTGTAGTGTGATATCTCTTGTGATCCCTAATTAAGATTATGTTGAACCTTTTAGGGAGAGGTGAAGTTTTTATAACACTTGGTAGGTATTTTGCTTTCCTGCCCATATATTTTCAGAATTGTTTGTTCTATCAGCTCTGATACTTGAGGTATGAAAACAGTAATTTCAGAGGAAAAATGTTTCAAATTTTAAAGACAATTTCTGTATCAGTTATCTATTAGTCATGGGCCTTTGGGAAGAGTAACTCATAACACCAAAATAGCAGCAGGTTTCTGTGTCATCAAATGCTTATTAGGTTCAGAACAGTACAACTCTGGTCAAATGTAGTTTTATTTTAACACATTACAGGACTCGAGAACATGTAAGTTCATTTAGTAGCACTGGCAGTGGGATCCAGGCTTCTTTCACTTCTCCAGCCCTAAAAGAAAACTACATTGAGCCTTTGGTAAGGAAATCTTAAAGACCCCCTCAGAAATATGTGATGGATGCAACTCTTCAAGCTGCCTGCCCATGCCAAAATGCTGTGTTTGCTTTGTATCAAGCTTATGCAAGGGCTTAATTTGGAAGCGGAGCTGAGTGGCTTGTGAACTTTTTACCTCAGGTCAGCTGTGCTCTAACTGCATGGTCCAAATTGCTTTTTGATGGGATAAATGATTTTTGTGTGCTTTCTATGGACTTTGTTCAAAGAGTGAACAGGTAATTCATCTCAGCAGGTAGTTCTGCAGAGCACCAGAACTAATTTGCTACAATTCTATTCAGTTAAAGATGAAGCCATGCAATAATGTGTCTGATTGCATAAGCACAAGTTCAGTTGATCACCTCTGTGTGAATATAATACATGAACTGATTGACCAGTAAAGTAGACAGAGTAATTTATTTTGTGTTATCTCCTTGAATTCTGCCAAGACAATTTTCTTTCAGTTCAGACTCAATAATTTGCTCAGCCTGAGATTCCTGTACAGACCGATTGACCAGTAAAAGAAATTGGTGTGTTTTTAGATGCCAGTGTGCTCCAGATTCTTGTGAAGAGCAGGTGAGGCTTTGCATCATAAGGGAAGTCCCCTTGCCTGCAATCCTGGCTTTTGGAGAATTGAAAAGGACTGGTCCCAAATCAGATGATAATTGAAATGCAGAAAATGAGGTATTGGAGGTAACTGTGCCGGGACTGCTATGGTTTGGATGGGTAAGAAGAGTTACCCATCATTAACAGGATGCCAACTGACTCTTCTTTTTCTCACTTGCATTCCTAGCACTGGAAAATCAGTATGAACCCATCATTTACTCTTAACAGTCTTTGAAAAACACAGTCTGTCTGTAATATTTCCTCAGAAAAAAAAATCTGCTTTAAAGTAGGCTTTTGAGACTTGATACAAATTTAAGCTGCTTTAGCCAAAAAAAGAGCTTTTGGATAACACTGATGGTGGCATTGATGGGTTTTCCCCTCCAGAATGCACTGCATATTCCTTTTGTGTAAAAAACAAAGGTGAGTATCACAGAATACTGTGTGGCAGTATGCTCAGGTTCATTGTGTTGCAACAGGGCATTTGATCTTCCTAGAGATTGTACCACTAAGTATCCACATACCACTTGCTTTGCATGTGCCGCCTGCTCTTGCAGCTGTTCCCAAAGAACAAGGCAGGATCCAACTGTGCTCAGTCTTTATGAGCGCACAGGGAGAGCTGATCACTGTCCCAAAGAAGTCACCACACAAGATCAGTCAGGCTAAAAGGGTATTGCCAACAAACTCAGCAAATATGTCCAGGTGGAAGTAGAGAGGTGTTTAGTGCAGTGAGTACAGGATAACTCCTGGAGTCGTTGGACCTGGCCTTGGAGCTATGGCACATCTGCTCTCGGAGAGATAAAGGGATTGGCTTTGCTGGCTATGGCAGATCACAGGTCAGAACTGGAGGGAGGGCAGGTGAGGGAAGGGACTGGAATTTGAATTTTTTACCCACTGCTCTGCCAGTAGTATCTGCCATTCACCACCATCCATCCACAGGGGTTTGTTAGGGATTGTTTCTGGTGAGATTTGGAATCAGTGGATACCTGGACTGTTACCTAATTTTGCATAGCTTGATGCTCTCTTCAAAATCTGCAGCTCACATTGTAGCCCATGCTTTCCTTTCTTGTCAGTTCTTCTGAATATTCCATTAAACCCCTGTTTCAGCACTTTTTTGCCATTGTTCAGCTGGCTTTAGACTTTTATGGGTTTCTTTCAGGTATACATTTTCTCTGTGTCATCATTTCCTTCCACATCTAAAATCTTAAAAGTAATAAAAAAGGCTCATTGAAATTTGCACACCACTGGAGGATGGTGCTGCACTTGAACTGTGCCATTCCATTATCCTTTCAATGGTGTTAGTGCTGGGCTTTTGTCCTGCTTCACTCTTCAAGAGCACATCCTTTCACTTGCCCAGAAGGTTGAGCTGGGAATGAGTTCAGTGGTCAGGGTGCAGAATATGCATGTGGTGTTATCCAGGGTAAGGCTTGGCATGAAACTGGAAAAATACAGCAGTGAGCAAATGATAAAGGAATTAAACTAATATACAGACCCTAATTTTTCATGTATGCCTTGGGGTGTGTGCATGTCTTAGCTTTAAGCAGTGTATTGTTTGGGAAAGTACCTTCAAGCATGACTAATCTGCATTTGTCTCCCTCTCTCAAAACATTGTTTCATTTGAAATGTTTTATTTCTCTGTACTTAAAAAATATTCTTTCATAATGCAAAAGCTATTTTTCATTTTTATAGAACAATTGGTTGAAGTGTTTCTATTAATCTTTCTATTATTTAAGCACTTCTATCTGCAATACACAATAGAAACAAATGAATTGATTTTTTTGAGACAAGCTTGCTTTTTATCCTACAGAAACGATGACTCATGAGATTCATCCAACCTTCATCTGTATTCCTCCCCCAGCTAATAAGTTAAATGTGAGTTTTGTGTTTGTATTAAAAGACAGCCTGTGCGTACCTCACCAGGGAACTGGTTTGAACATGGAGCTCACAAGAGGAAAATTCCTTACCACAGTAAAACTACTTCATTGGGCATTAAGGAGCTTTGCAAAGTTTGCTCCTTAAGTGAAGAAAACAGCATTAGATTTAATTCATTGCTCACATTTACAGTGATCCTAGTCTGGTGTGCTTGAAGTCTTCATGATGCCGGAAGGTTTGTGGTTCTGCTACATGAAGAGAATGCAGAAAGAAAAAGAAGGCAGAGACCTGTAATGCTTTGTCTGTGGGCCTGTTAATCCTGCAAATGGAGAGTATCAAGGTGTATAAGATTCTACACTGATATGGGATAAAAACACCCTCTATTTTCATTCTGAAACAGCCCTGCAAATGGTTGTGCTGGTCTAAGGGAGGATGGGGATGGGTGCAGGTATTTGTGGTCAGTGTTCCTGCTGAAGCCCTATGTGGTGAGGAGACATCCTTAGCTGGAGCTGACTCCACATTAATGCAGAGAAGCTTCTTAAAAGCTGAAATGAGGTATGACCTTGCAGCTCCACAGTGTGGATGGACCAGGGGGTTTAGCTGGGAGGAAATAAAGCCTTCTCAGTACAATTCACAGCGTGACAAATAGCTAATTTCTCTGCAAAGCTGTGGGTTTTGCATTGGGCTTTTTTAACTGAGCAAAGTCTTCTGGGCATGCAAGTACTCCTTTTTGGTGAAATCTGGAGAGGGATAGCAAAAGAAGAAGCTTTCCAGAAAGAAATTTACACCCTGTACATCAACATGTTTCTGTTTGGACACTACACACAAAACGCTGCCTTGAGGATGTTGGGATAACTGGTATTTAGCTAAGAAAAGACTGATGAGATTGATTTTCTAGAAACAATAAAAACTTCACACATAGATATCTCCTCCCTTCACCTTTCCCTAGGGTGGAGGGATGGGCTGTAATTGCAGAGGCTGCTCAATAGACATGTCTATTCTCTTTGCCAGTCAGAGCTAAAAGCCTCTTTCTATATAACTCTACGGCCACATTTTCCATGGATTCCTGTTAAGAGTTTTTGAGATTTTGCAGCACTTCTGTTTTCTTGGAACTCTCCAAAGCAAGTGTGTGAATGGAGTTCTTGATAGGTGAACCTGCAGAAGAACAAGTGACCGTGATCTGTATAGCAAAAGGTTAGGAGAACATACATCTGCAAGAATGAAAGATTAAAGCAACCTAGACCATTAATTTCACATTTTCTGATGGAGAAAACACTTTGAGCAAACACAGCATGTGGAAGGAAGAAGAAAAACACCACCATTGGCAGAAAGGGAAGTTGAACTATGTGTTAAAGCTCAGAGATTGAAGGCTCCAGAGAGTAATTCACACTCCTGCCTTACAGCTCACTCAGGATTATGGTTGCAAGTGCAGTGAGCACTAGAAGCTTATGTGAGAATTCTGCCAAAAATATGTTTGGCAGCTCTATGAATAGGCAAGGAATGTCTTTAGTTTGACAGGTAATATTTACTTTCTCCCATCTCCAGACAACTGCAAGAGAAAAATAGCATGATTCACTGCATGCCAGTAGGCCAAGAGAGATTTTTACATTTCTCTGACAGAGTGGATTTCAGTTGGCTTCAGTGGACATGGTTTCATGAGCACTTCAGCACTAGGACTGACCTAAGTGCAAGTCAGGCAGGGGTATTTTTTTGGGTGGATTTCCTTTGGCTGGTATTGACAGCTTTCCTTAACTTGATTTTCATGAGTGATGTGTTGGTTTGACATAGTCCTGTGCATGAGCTGAATGTAATATTCCAAATTTAAGACCGCAAGGTAAACAAATTCCCAATGTAAAAGGCAATTTCAGAGTCTTCCAAAGCCTCCCTCACGATAAAAGTAATTTCAAAGTAAAAATGTGTCCTGGAAAACATTTAATGTCACAGAAAAGTAACTTTAACAGCATGTATTTTGCAGTTTGATGGTGTTCCATATAACACAGTATTAGTTTCCTTGTTCATTTGTAGCTGTCTGCTCATTAAGCAAGATCATCTTTACAAAGTGTAGGGGCTGTTTAAATGCTTTAGGGGATGAGTATATTTATTATGAGCAGATAATCCTTGTAACTTTTTACATTAAAATATAAATGGATTATATTCTGACGAGAAGCATGAAAGTGATTACTAAACTGTGGAAATAAGTGTGCTAGAACCCTAAATAGTGTAATAATCCTCAAAGGGGAAATTGAACTTCATTCATTTATAATGGTATTGTGATTGGCTTTGTTTTAGTCCAACTTTTGAGTCAATGCCTCCATGAAATTCTCATGACTTGCCTTCCAAAATGACATCAAAGACGAAAGGAGAAAAACAGTCTTGACAAAACCAGGTCACTACATCAGCAAGAGCAGAGTGGGCTGAGCAGCTCTGCTTCCTAAATCAAAGCCTTGCTGCAGGAGCACTGCCGTGCTCCCATTAGAGTGTCACAAGTGCCGTTCTTAGCAGTGAGGGACCAAAAAGTGTCACAACCGCAGAAAAAGGGCTGAAGGCTTTGGCCAAAGCCTGGTGCCTCTCTCCTCAGAGCACTGCTATGCTGCGATGAGGATGTGGAGGTCCTCAAGGTATCCCTTTTGGGGAATGTCCTGGTTCCAGCTATACTTTGTAGCCAGGAATGCAGAAGGAATGAAGGGGAGTAGTGAGTCCTTTGTGCCTAAATCAAGCAAAAATCCCAGCAAGGAATCTGAGGTATTCTGCCCGCCCTGTCCTTCCAGAAAAGTAGAGGTCCTTTCATCATCTTAGCTAAACTCCCTGTCCTGCCTCAGTTCCTGTGTATCCCCCGAAGAGCTGTCCATCCAGGGACAGAGAGGGGGATTTGAATACACACATAAGGCCATCCAGGCTGCTTTAAAATTGTCATTTAGTCAAAATAACTCCTTCATGTAGTTTGGCTGTCTGCAGTGGTGGGGTGGGACCTAGAGTACACTCAGGAACAGAACTCTCCTCCTGGATCCTGTGTGGCTGTATCCTCCAGGCTTTTTTGTAAAGGACCAATATAGTGTCTATAGCCAAAACTTAACAAGATAATTATAGCTGGCAGGACTTGGTAATTAATGTCTAGTACAACCTACTGTAACATACTGCTGCTTTTACATGTGTTTTGTGCAAAGTGGGAGTGCTGAGGCGTGCTCGTTTGCTGCTGTCTGACGGGGAGAGGGTGACAAATCCTGCAGGAAGAAGGAAATGTGCTTCCCATCTTTTGGGGTTTTAATTAAATTAACTGCAGTGGTAGAAATGGCAAAGTGCCAGAGCTTCTCCTGCGACTGAGCAAGCACTTTGCAGAGAGGGAACCTGGGCACAGGAGGCTCATACAGGTGTGTGTGTTCAAGAATAGCATCTGTTCTGGCTAACAAGCCTTGCTCTTTGCATTGCTGATTTACTTCACTTAATGAAGAAGAGGCCGTTAGCTGTGTCTATGACCATGTGGGTACAAGGCCAGGGTTTGGTGTTTCCACACTGAGTAGCAGTAACAGCACACAGTCTCTGACAGGTTTTACTAAACCCATCCAACAGCATGTGTAGCAAATGCTAATGGGAGCCACACGGCACAAGCTTTGCTCTTTCTATAGGATACCTCATGCAAGATTTAGCAGAAGAGCAGAGATTCACAAAGACCTATTCTGGATCTTGGAATGTCAGGCTGTGTAATGTCTCTTAATGCAGACACTACTACCTGCTGAAACCTGAAGTCTGCTTCTGCACTCAAGATCCAGCATTTCCCTGGCTGCACCTTGTTGGCAGAGACATCCCAGTTTCCAGGTGAAGTAGCTCACAGAGAGGTTTAGATCAGCTGCCTCCCCTCCAGCCTTCTCCTGACGCCCTGCAAGTGTTGCAGGGGCACGGAGAGAAGGCACCTGGGCATGTGTGGGTCTGTATCCCAGGGGAGGCTGCAATGGTACAAAGCATGGGATGACCCAACAGGTCATCCAGAGGAGGAAACCAGGGGAGGAAAAGAGAAACTTACTTTTTTTAATATTAGGAAGACCTGCCTATTTTTATCTCTGTGCAAAATAGATGAATTCTATCACCTGGGACTTCTCTGTGTAGGATTTTGATCAGAGCAAGCTAATAATGACTGTGTCTCATTGGGATTTAAAATGGAATTCTTGCTTCTTGGTGTAAATAGAAAGTGATAGTGCAGCATGTGGGAGGTCTTTAGTCTTCTAGATTTATTATATTTTGTAGGAATTTTTTTTTAAGCTTTTTGTTTCATCTTGAGCACTGACAGAGGCAAGCAGGTAACAAAAGGTACACACAGAGCATTTTAATGGGGATTTTTCCTGAATTCATCTGAAGCCAAGCCCCCTCTGACCACAGCCCCACCCTCTCATCTGCATTTCGTAAGGGTATTACCGCTGTAATTAATAGGACTTGTATAACAGTACCTAATTAAACTCTGATCATATAGTGTAAATTTAACTTGATTATCGTTAGCCTCAGTGAACTCTGCAGGAGATTAATCCTGGTGATTCACTCAGCACAGAGAGCAACAGCAGCAGCTCTGCGGAGGACTAAAATATTAGTGAACGGCAATGCTCTGTGCCCCCAAACCCTGCAAGGTAGGTCTGGGTACCGATGGTAGCACCGCTGTCAGGGAGGGGTCTATGCTGGGATGGGAGTCTCCCCATTTTCTAATTGCTTCAAAGCCACTGGGATGCCAGCAGGCTTCTACGGTGCCGTCTTAAAATTACTGAATAAGGAGTCTGTGAGAGGATTATGGCTTACATAAGAGTTTTATGTCTGTCCTAAAGCTACAGCCCCTATGCATTTGTGTGCTGCGTAGTGTGTCTGCCAGTGATTCATGGACACCAGAATGTCCTGAATGACTGTGAGACACATTTTGTTTAAGATTATTACAGATACAGGACATGGTCCCAGTCTTATGAAAGCTGGTGAGGTTTAGTCTGTGGGAAGAGAGCAGAGGCAATAATGTTATATTTCTTTATAGTAATTACTGCATATTAAGACACTCTTTGCTTTGCTTCTACTCATTGTGCTGGAGAATTCTTTGCTAAAAAAACAAATAAGCCTTTGGTAAAATAATGGGTTTTTTTCTGTACATAGTCCCAAAGTACAGGGCGTGGGGTTTGTCCTGTCTTTGGCTGAGTACATCTGTTTGTTTGCTGCTAATAATAGTTTAATCAATGGGGCTGATTCCTGCATATTCTCCGACAGTAGCCCAGAAGACCCAGATGACAGCAAAAAAAAGGTCTTTCATATGTGTCACTTCCTCATTCTTTTTGTTGTTGTTGTTGCTTAATTAAAAGCAAAGAGAAAGTTTTACTCCTGTTTGCATGAATGGTCACATCAAACAGTACAGGAAAATCTAGGCCAAGCTGCTTTCAGTGGGCTAAGGAACATTATACCATTGCACCGCTTCCTTTCATAGTAGCAATGCCTCTTAATAAACATCAGGCACCTTTTGAACTTTCTTTGAAACCGTTAGCTTTGCTTTCCACAAGTACCCTGTAGCCCACCTTGCCCCCCCAGCTCGCTGTGGTGCGGCTGTTGTTAGGAGATGTGTCCGTGTGGGATGGGAAGGAGAGGGATGTGCGCGGGGTGCATCCTCGCTGCCTGCAGAAACGGTGCCGGTTATATAACGCCCTCGCTGAGTAACGAGGTGAAACTCTGTCAACTCTTCTGCAGGAGCTTTCAGAGGGTTTGGGGCTGCTGGCTGGCTGAAGGGTAAGTCAGGGACGTGTTCCTCACGGAGGGGGCTGTGTGTTAGAGTGCACACACAGGTGTGAGTGTGTACAGTGCTGAACAGGGGCTCCAGCATTAATGACCAAGATACGGGTGCAGGCAATGGTACCTCAACCAAACACAGCCACTCAGCACCTTGCCTGAAACAGATCATTTTTAAGGTATTTACTTTGTGAAGCAGCTCTGTAATTTGTCTGTGCTATTTGTCTGTTTTCCTCTTAACATGTCTGAAACACAATTAAAGAATAGGCTGTGCTTAAGCCACAATGGCTTTTGTTTAATAGTGGTAATAATACTTTGTGAGAGAAGACTGTACTCAGGCAGTGAAATGCTTTATATCAAATGATCCAGGATGTTGATACTATTCCGAATGTAACTTGCTGGGGCTTTGCTGTTGTTCTTTGCACTTGCTGTTGATTCTTGCACTTGCAGAGTTGTGCCTGTTTGCATCTCAGCTGCAACATTTGTTTGTCTGAGTGAAAATGTTCATGTTGACTGATGAGTGCATGCTGGATGATTGTGCCTTGTGAGTGCCACTGTCTTGGGGTGATGTTATGGTAATCCTGTATCCCCTATCGTCTGCTTTATGCTCAGACAATGTGTTCTATAACTTTAAGAAGCTGAGAGAAGCTCTGCTGGCCCCGGTTGTTTTGAAATTCTCCCCCCACATTCTCTCCCCTCAAACATCTCTGTTTTAAGACTGGAGCTATAGGTCTGGATCTGCTTGCCACTGTCATGGAAGCGTTACTCATATGCGTAGCACTCTCATGGAGCTACTGTCAAATGTGCATCTCAGAGCAGAAAGCAATTTTGGTTTGCAACAAGATGAACGAAAGGAATGCCTGAGCTTTTCAGGGTTGTATTATGGAAGTTGTGTTTGCGCTGTAAGTGCTGTATGTGCTTCAAGTATCTGGGAGTTACTGGGAGAGCTGGTTCCCTTACAGAGATGGAAGGGCTGGGGGTGGGGAGGCTGTGCATCCACGGCCCAGGCAGCTGTGAGTTCAAAGATTCCAGCAGCAAGAAATGGAGCCCAAATGAACCTAAATAAGCAAGGGATCTGAATTATTCACAAACAGAAATGTTTGTTCCTGAACAGTCAGGTGTCTGAATCCAGAGCAGCCTCAGGCCGTGGGACTGGCATTGTGAGGGTGAGCGTTGTCCTAAGATGAACTGTGCAACAGAAAAGTCGGTTGGTATGAGATACATGCTCGTATTCCCCTGGGACTAAGAATCTCTTGTACTCAATTTTTAGACTCTTTGTTTGTTATCATCTAAAAGGCACTTGATGCCACAATTCCTGTCACTTTGGCTTTTGCATTTGTTCCTTGTAATATTCAGCTGGAATAGCAGCCTGCCGGGGCCCACATCTTATATCTTATTTCGTCTTTGTTCTCCTTCTCTTGCTGTGCTTGAGTCCAGTGGTCCCACAGATCTGGCTGGTCCCTGGCTGGTTGTGTGGCCTTTGTGTGAGGAGATGGGTGTAAGCACAGGGGACTTAATCTGAGGGCAGTGTCTCGCTCCAGACTCAAGGCAGCTGCACAAGGACTAGTTGCCACACTGGCTCTCTGGGGTCATGGGCAGTCAGATGTGTGCTGGCCACTTCTTTTGCATCTCCCAGGTGCTAGTGGTGTGTTGAAGGAGTTTTGCAGGGAGCAGCTCTCTGAAGTTCCATACCCCCACCAAGGCACCCAGGAGGGGTGAGGCAGTGGCAGCTGAGGCCGTGGGTAGAGAAATATCACACAGCTGCCCAATTTTTCATACATGATCACTGAGGTGCTGGTGGCTTTGTAACTTTTGCAGCCCCACAGCTCAGCCCTCAGGGTCCCAGTACTTGCTGCCTGCAGTTAGTGAGCCTTGCCCTATATATCAAGCAGACTTCTCTGTGCACATGCCTATGTTTAATTACCACTATGAAATGGTAATAAAAAATTTAAAATGTCATTACAACGTGGTGTGGAACTGGGATTTGTGATCTAACTGCAAGCCTCCTGTTGGCAAAACTACTCCAAGTTTGTCTGAACTCTGCCACTGGACAGTTGTTATCCTCTATGAGCTGCTCTCTGAGCAGGCTGATGCGGCTCGTTTTGTCTGTCACTGACTTGCCTGGATATGTCAGTGTCAGCACCTCTCCTGAGTCTTTCCTGTGGTGGAAATTCTGCCTGGAAATTCTACCAGCCAGATGCATTAGCAAGAGCAGTGCTAGGCATGCTTTGCATAAGGAGTAACTTCCTTCTTGAAGGAGAGTTATTTTGATGAAGACAAGGGTCATTAGGACTGCACTGACTTCCTGATGTTGGTACCCATTCTGAGAATGAGTGCTGACCCCCACCTTACCAATGTAAAGCTATTCAATGCACTTTGCAGTAAAATGACTCTCTGGTGCTTATAAACCTTTCAGGGTATTAAAATGACCTTAAACCCTACTGTGTTTCTTGTTTTAGCTTGGAGAGGATAAGAATGATTCCAAACATTCTAATAAGCCCCTAAAGTAAATAGCTAAATGTTCTTCCGTTTTGGTGTAGCTCTTGGAAAATTTCCCAGGATGTCTTGAAAGAGCTCATTGTAAAATAGTGAGATATTCTTTTCCCACAGGTGTATGTTAAAACAAAAATATTTCACTGGAAGTTATTATAGAATTACCTGGTCTTGGGGTTACTGTGAAGAGCTTTGGGAAATCATTCACCTGGGCTGCATTAGATGGCAAGTGCTGCTGCCATACAGGTCCATGGTTTGTATAGCAGGGGAGGCAGAGGTTCAGAACATGATCTTGCTTGCCTGGCTTTAAATGGGAAATTGTAGGGGTTCTAATTCAGCAGTGAAATTGGTTCTGTTCTTTAATTTGAACTTTTTTAGAATAAAAGGGAGGCTTTACTACAAAACGTATTGTTTGCAACAACCTCATGGACTGCCATTTTTTTTTCCTAGCTGAAGTTTTGTTGCAGGAATCAACAGAGAATTATTTCCAAAGTTGTTTTAACATTTTAACACAAATACCTATACATAGGAAGCAGAGGTCTTCCTGGAAGAGCAGTCTGGCCCTTACCTGCTCCCACAGACCACCTTGGGGAAGGTGCTGAGCCCTGTCAGGGAGAAGGAGCACTGATGCTGTCTGATTCCTGGAGGAGCTGAGCCCAAGGCAGATCAATGAATTGCATTGTTTCCATTGACTCAGGTAGCCATTTTATTAGATTACCATTCCCTTCACAGACTCAGGGACCAGAGTAATAAAGGTAATGAAGGATGAGTAATAAAGGCAAGCACAGATGCTTATCTATCCTAGTCCCTCTGACATGCCAGTCCATTGAACCTGTTTGCTGTTTGGACCTCATCTTGGTTAGAATTTGATTTTGAATCTCTGTAGGTGTGTGAATTGGGAACTCCCCTGCTCAAAGCACTGCTTCAGCTGTATGGAAAATACTGTGCCAGACTGTACTGTACTGTAGGTTATTAATAAGCTGATTTTGTAAGGAGAATGGAGCACCATGTCTGAGCTTTTGTGGCAGGACGGGCTAATGATATTGGACAGTGAGCAACTGTCACTTTTGCTAAATCTGTCATATTGCAAGTAAGCTGCTTACAGCATGCAGTCAAGGTGGGCAGAAAGACAGACTAATCCACCTTAAGGCTCTACCCAAAGTGAAATTTGGAGTTTGCTTTTCTGAAGAACACAGTTGTCCCTTGGAAACTCTTGTCTCAGAAGTACAAAGAAAGCTGAGGAGCTGAACAGGCATCAATTTTGCTGAATAAACTCCATCTGTGTGTCTGCTCAAGGTCTTCTAGACCCTCATCCCTGCGCAATGATAAAATAGGACTTCTGAGGAACAGAAGTGACATGGAATTTGTCAGAAAACATATCTTTGTACATTGCTCAGAAATGCAGCACAGGATCTGAAAGAAAATCTGAGGATTTTCTTCTATAGAAAGGGGGAATGCTGTGAGACCTGGTCAGCAGTACTGGACTCTCAGCAAAGCTTTCATGGGTGGGAGCTATGGAAGCAGCACACAAAGCGGCTCTTGGTTATCTCTTTCTGTTTCCAGTGCAGCCAGATGCCAGTTCCTAACCTAGAGACCCCACTGGGACCTCACCTGCAGCAGTGTGAGTGCAGTCTGTGGGCTCTGCCATGGCTGTATGATGGGTTTGGAGAGGCAGGAACCAAGGTGTGGGCACCCACTTCTGCTGACACCTTCGTGCACTACTTCCCGCTGACATTCAGCCCTAGGTTGTTCTTTCCTGTTGCTACATTAGGCATGACTGTCCCTTCATGATTCTGTGGTAGAAAAGCAGTGTATTTCCCTCAGGTTTCTCTCTCTCTTTTTACAAGTGAGACTTTGCCTGTGCACAACATGGTTTTCAGAAACAATCCCACATTTTGGCCTCATTTGGCCAAAGTGCGTAGCAGTTCCTTGAATTTGAGTAGATAAATAATCATGTTGATGGAGGTGCTGCTTAATATTAAACTAAGTCTGTTGCTGAATCAGGTCCTTGATCTTTGGCAACCTTTGTGCTACAAAAGTATTTATACCTGTAAACATTAGATTGTAGATGCAGTTTCTTCAGATAACACTGCAGCATATGGGGCACAGGGTTGAACTTTATGGGGCAGTAAAACCCAGTGCTGAACGCTGGGAATTGTTTCCTCTTCGCAAGTCTTTATATCCGCTTTTAACAACTGTTCCTCCATGGCATTTAGAAGTGTTTAAGAGTATCTTCATTCCCCTAAAATTGTCCTGTCAGCTGTGCCGTACTCCACGGGCAGAAGGTCTTTGCTGTACTTTTTTCTTTCCTGTGATTGCATGAGAATTTCCATGTGAGGTTGGAATACTGTATTAAGCTGGGACAGTAGATCATGCATAGAGTTCTAAGGCTGTCAATTACAATATGCATTTTAAAATGAGGAGGCTGTACAAAATGTGCTTGGAATGAGCTTCAGGAGATCTCCAACTTTGTGGGGATCCACAGTGGTCAAAGGTAGAGAGGTGGCTATGTGACTTTAAGAATTGCAGCTTAAGAAAACAGGACAGGGTTTAAATGTTATCAGAAAAAGGAGATAAATTAAATGCCTTATTAAAATCATTCAGGGCTCTAGGTTCAGTGCAGAATTCCTGGCTGTCAGCCCACCAATGCTAACGACAGTCATAAGCCTCCAAGATACAGAGCTGAGGTCCCTCCATTTCTGGCAGATACCAGGGAGCATGCGAGACTCATTGATGGCCGTTGTAGGCAATAGGTTGTGCCGCCAAGGATAACAATTCATGAGTAGCTCCTTTAAGACCAAAGAAGACAGTTCTGTCTTCCGCTCCCTGCAATCTCTGCTGCATTGGCACAGCAGTGGCAAAGTAGTTGAAAGCTGATCTTTTTAAAATGTCTCTCCAAGCATTACCTTTCAACCATGCAAGTGTGATTTTTCACGCAAAGGAGGATGGGAGTGGCAGAAGTGCCTTTTCAAGGGCAAGATTTGCTTGAGCTGGTCATGAAACTGCACCCTGAGGGCTGCTGAATCAGGTTGCTTATAAAAGTCAAGAGCATTTTAATGTACAAGATGTTTATGTTCCCTCTTGAAGTGTTATAATGAGGATACAGTGATAGCATCAGGGAAACGGGGTCACAGAGCGGAGCCCTGGGAAAGTGCATGCCTGGCTCCTCTGGTTCTTACCTGGAGTTGTGTTTTGGTTACCAGCTGCTAAACATAGCAAAGCTGGAGCTGCATTATCACTCTACTGAATGTCAAAAAGTTTGTTGTGTCTTACTGGAGAGCCCGTCACTGTAGCCTTAACCAGCTGTAATAGAGAGGCTGTTGAAATGCATGGCTCTGTTACCATCACAGCACTTTTATTAATTTTTACCTTCAGGAGGTAGTATTTGTTGAAATTAACTTTTAGTTCCTGAAAGATGAAGATGTTTCTAGTTGGAATGGTATCTATGAGTACATGTAACTTTTTTTAAAGGTAGAAAAACATTTTCTGGTAGAGTTATACATTTGGTTTGTGTGTTCTCTGCAGTCTTCATCACCATTGAACTGAGTGAGGCATTTTGGATGGCTTTAGCAATTACTTAGGAGGTGATGGACAGTCTGAGGTTTTGAACACTCTTTAGACGATGCTTTAGTATGAGGCTTATGAGGATGAGTGTGCTGCCACTGGTGAGATCCAGTGAGGCATTTATACCTAAAAAAACCACCTACCAGACAGGGACTCCACCTTGAAGGCAATTTTGGGGAACCCATGAAAAATGCTAGAGAGCACCCCAACTGCTGGACCCTTTTCAGGCATTTCAGTTTGGATGTCCTGAGCCACTTTTCAGAAGTTTTGTAGTATTTATCTCAAGTGAATCTAACTGTGGGGTTTGAGTTTTTTTGGAGGAATTTAGTTTTAAATAACATTTCCCCTGTCTAGATCTTTACCATTATTAGACAGGATCTCACTCTGATTGCATGTGAGTTATTTCTGGCTTGCACAGGCATGGCTTGTTTATACAAGTCGGGATGTTTTCCTGGAAGGTGGGAAGGTAGGCATTGCTCCCACTGGCATGTTATGCAGGACGGTTCTGCAGCTCAGCTTCGTCTTTCTCGCTTACCTGTAGGTTCTCACTGGGCTCTACCAGAGGGTATTTCTGCAGTTCTGACAATCTGACATCCTCCATGTCAGGCTAAAGCTGTTAATTTTATTTGGGGTGTTTTTGTTTGGTTGGTTTTGGGGAGGAGATCTGGGCTGGCTTTGATCTTTTTGAGCTGGGCACTGGGGTTAAGGCTTCTTCCTAAAGATGCTAATCAAAGAAACTGAGCCATGTTAGAAATAACACAGGTACCATTTGTAATCATGCTTCTGGTGAGGGATAACCACTGGAACAGAAAAGCTGTGACTGAATTTTTCAGTTGTGCAGGAGCACTTTGTTGAACAGGGATGAACCTAAGCATGCGTTTAGTTTCACTACAGCTGAATAAGAGTCTAAGTTAATAACACCGAGTAATTGCTGGTGCCAGAGCTGCCTTCAGCTATGTAGGGAATTCAAGACTATATTTCTCAAACACACAAGCCGACTGCATTGCAATGCCAAGAGGAAAAATTCACTTTGCTTTCGCCAAAGCTGAAATTTGGTGGTTGTAATGGATCTGCTTTGCAGTAATGATGCACTGGGTGACAGTGCTGTTGGAACAGAAGCTACCATTGGTGTTTGGAAACAGCTCTTGTATGGAAGGAAAAAAAGCTGTTAAGACATTCTTCTGTGAAATAGCTCCAGACAAAGCACTGAGCACACAGCAGTGTGTAGGAGAAGAAAAATGGACATTAAGGCTTCTTTATCTGTAGCATGAGTAATCAAAACTTATGTAAATATGCCTTCTTATAAACTGTATTTATGTTATTCTTATAGAGGAAGCAATGGTAATGCCTCTGTCTTTCAGATGTAGGTATGGAGTACAGATAACCAGCATTATGGGTCCATTATCTCTGTGGATCACGGAAGAAAAGAAACCAACTAAAAGCAATTCCCCATGACCGTTACTTGGAAACTTTAACAAAAGTCCCAGACCCTCTAATCCAGGATGGTAATTCTATCAAATCTGTATTTGAAAGACAGGTATAAGAGTCTGAATAACATGTCAGTTTAAGATAATCATCCTTTTATTTTTCACTGGTACGTATCTCTGCATGTGCTTCAGTAGGGAGATGATGTGAAGGTTAAGAGGCTTTGCTAGTATAGTTGCAATTTTCTTTAAATTTATTTGAACTGGCCGGCGAGAATAGGCAAGATCTAAAATATGGTTTGACACCATAAAAAAGGATCTCAGATTGCACTGGTTCAAATTCAGAAACGTGCTGTGACAGCCTGCCTGCATGAGTCATGTATTTTGGGAGTGCTTGTGCTTCATAGCCTGCTCCCCGATAGAAGACACTTCTCTTTTGGACAACTTTCAGCCTTGTGCAATCCGTCCATCTGCTTAAAAGATAAATATATGTATGTTAATAACGAGAGGGATACTAACAGATTGACATTTTAGGGGATTTTAGGGATGAACCTCTGTCTGCTGAAGTCAGAGGAAGCTGTGCCATTAAAAAGTGTGTTTATTTACTGCATAGTCTAACAGTACAATTGCCTTTATAGACTTGAGTTATCTAAAGGCATTCTGTAAATGTCAAACAAGGTTTGACTGGAGTTCCTTGCACATTATTTTGTGAGAAACTATGGTTTGGGAACTAGATTTTAGAAATCTATTCATATATGGAATATTTTAGAAATTCATCTAAAGATAAATGAGTAACAGACCCAATATTCCTAGGTTTCTAGTGCCTGGATTTTGAGACCTGCAGTCTTTTAAAGGGCTGGCTTCTCCAAAAAACAAAGGGAGATTTTTTGCTGTGATATATATTGAGCCCTGGAGATGGTTTTATATTTGGACCATCCTTTCAACTACTGACATACCCCTGTGCTACAACCTAAAAGTCACCCAGGGAAAACTGTGAGGTCTTTGATGTTGTACCAAAGTTGTGTGGTGCCACAGAGCTTCCAGTGGTCTCTGTAAAGCTGAGCCTGGCATGAGGCCTGTGGGGTTTATCCCAGCTCTCTCCTTCCTGGTGTGTTTGCCTGATGTTTGAACTCTGTGTAAGTTGACTCAGAGAATCCTGGAGTTTCAGCTCTGGAGTTCAAGAAAGCAGAAAGGATGCTCTTGGCTCCAGTGTCCCAGCTGGCTTGTCCTTTGTCTAGGACAGCACAAGTTATTCTTTCCATGCAAATATTTACTAAGTAAATAGCGGGGGAGAGTTCGTATACAATTTGTTGGCATTACGTCAATAAAGATTTATTCTGTTGTGTGTTTTAGAAGTTTAATTAACGTGAGCTTTGCAGTATGTGCTGGAAAGTAAATAACAGGCGCATCTTTATTTACTTGGCAGAAGAGTAATGCTTCTTTAGAAGAAGATACGAAAGCTTTTCCTAGTGCATGCAACTCTGTTTGCTGGTACCACGCAGGCCATTCCTCAGTGCACACACTGAAATCTCCTGTAAGCCCAAATAGCAGGCTTAGGGGAGAATAAAGTGCTGTACAGATCTCACAGTGAGCCTTTGCACAGCGGATAAGTTTTATCCCATCGTCTGAACACCATGCAAACAAACAGTGAGACCGGACACTGCAGGAGATGATCGACTCCATGCGTTTGGCTGTTGTGCAGAGCTGTTTATGAAAAACATATCTGATGCACGGGCTGATGCTGCTTTGTGGATGTAATCATGTTAATGATCAAAAATGTCCAACATGAGCAGAATACCATCTGAGCTTTTTTATTTGGAAGGACTTCTTGGCTGAGAACTTGACTGTCCACTGAACTATAAATCCCATCTAGCAGCATTTTACAGTAGAGCCCTGATACAACCTTTAGCAGAGAACCACAGATGGCAACCATGTGAGAAGGTTACTGTGCTTTTGATGCCGTCTGCCCTGTAATCACCCCTGTAGCCAATGTGTCATATCCTATAAGTGATACATCATTCTCTGATATCTCATCCATCAAGTCTGGTTCTGGGGCCTTGCAGATTATTTACACACGAGGTTTCCATTGGGGATTCCAAGGTACAGGCTGATCAGTGGTGAAAAGTCCCTGCCAGCTATGGGAGCTCTAATTAGAGATAAGAAATCACACCTTACTGGAGCTGTCAGCCCTGTGCATGCTGCCCTGTGAACTTTTAACTATCTGAACAAGAAATTTTCATTAAATTGCCTGGAATCGCCTGCATGCTCAGGGCCAGTTATAGGTGTACATGTCTTCAGGCCTTGGGCTCAGCTGGAAAAGAGAAAAGTCCTGCGTTGGGAGAAGTCTCTCCAACATGATCATATCCTGGGCTCACAGACAAGGTCTCTTCTTGCTAGACTGCATCCCCCAGTCTACTGGAAATGTTCTCATTCTTCTTCTGGTCTTTTTGGTGTAACAGCTCACATCTGGGATAATGATGTCTTTGTATTCCCTTTTTTCCAAGAAAACTTTCATCATTTCATAAGTAGCTAAAATATGCATAGCCACTAACTTCACTATTAACGTAACATTTACGACAGGCTTGACAACAAGGAACAGATTTCTTATTCATGGTCAGCCCTGTTTGGCTGAACTGAACACAACAGTCAAACTTCTCTTACTTTTCTCAATACTTCTGTTTGTGTGCAACTGACCTTTCCCCCTCCTTCATTCCTATTCCTCTTCCTGTTTTGTTCTTCAAATATTATTTAAATGATGTTTGATGTGAGTTAAATTCTATAGAAACACTATTGATTGCCATTCTGTTCAGATTTATCAACTGTTATTCTAAGGCATCAGATTGAAAAATAGGTTTGTAACACCCTGAGGCAATTAATATTAACATTATAGAAGGGTAGAGTAGAAGTATATTTTTTCCAGGGTTGTGCAAGAATAGGCACAGTGTTTGTTAATTGTCCCTCATCTCCTTGTACATGTTTATTGCTCTGCCACTGTGAATAGGTTGTTACTGGTTGGTTTGTTTTTAGCCACCCCCTGCACTTTGATAGAGAAATTGCCGTGGGTGATAGTTTTTCTCTGGACCTCTTTAAAACTCTTCTTTCATCTGCCTTCTGATTTTGCTCTTCCTATTGAAATTTCATGTGTTCTCGGGGGCTGGTAGTCCAGATGTTTTCATGACAATGGTGTCTTTATCATCAAGATTTCATAATTAGGCAATTATTTTTTTTACAATACAGTCATTCTGAGATTTTTGTGTAATAAGCAGTTAGATAGTATAATTTTCTAGAAATGCCTTTTCTTGTGTAAGTATGGATTAGAATAGATTTTAATTTTACAATTTCAGAGCTCTAAATTAGACATTGTAGTAAAGAAAAATTACTTCTTATGTCTATTAGAACATTTACGTTTGTGTTGTGCTCATGCCAGCCAGAGTGAAATAGTTCCACATATGTTTAATCTTAGGTTCAGTTAAAACTGCTGGTAGAAGAGATGGTGGGAAAATGGTTTGTGTTGAGGCAAGAAAATGTAGCTAGAATTTTTAAGATACTGCAGTGCCCTATCGCATCCTGCTCTGCAATGGGAAGTCCAAGCATCAACAGAAATAAAATCTTAGTTTGAGCCAGCTGGAAAGTGGAATAACTTCAAAACATTTTGTTGTGATAATTTCAACCACTGCTTTTTGCATGTAGCTGGAATATTCAACTAAAAGCAGTTTCATTTCCACCTCTTCCTATTTTGTGTGTGTGTGTTTCAGCTGAGAGATGCAGTGGAAGCAATTGCCTGCAGAAATGGGCATATTTTGGTAAAGAATCATACCCCATCATTTCCCTAAAGAGCTCCCTTTGTAATGTCTCTCATTCTGCCTTACTACTCTTATTTCTTTTCCCTGATGTGCAGTAAAGTATTAATCATATCAAATGTTAAGCCTGAGTTTAGTCTTAGATTATCTTTTGCTTAATGGCAAGCGTTAAACACTGATTTATAAGTGTGTTCACAGTGGTAGATAAAGTTGCAAAGAACACTGGATGAGTATGATTTCTGTTTTGGTGCTATTTTATTTATAGAAGAAAACTGCCTGAAAACTTTACTCCTAGTCCATCTCCATTTGTATTTTGATGGGGAAACTCCCGATCCTTTAGGCAAACAAAATGCTTTGAAGATGTAGATGTTTCACTGAAATTAAGCAACTGTTAAGCATAATTCTTAAGCTTAACTGTTTGTTAAGCAGGAACTCTCTGTGGATGACAAGTGCCACAGGTTACCGTGTTTCTTCTCTGCAAGCTGCCAACACTCTAGCCAGGCACATTTCAACCAGTGATGCCACTCCTGTTACTGAAAAAAAAAAAAGAAGATAAACTATGTGTACATTGCAGGAGGAAATCCCCAGTACCCCATGAGTTGTCCTGGAGAAAAGGGTTGCTGCACATCCTTGAGAACATATCTTCTCCTGCCATATTTAGCAGTTCCCCAAGATCCTTTATTAACCTCAACAGAGGTCATATATTGTGTGAGTAAGGGGTCAGCTTTGCTCACTGAAGGGAAGACTGTGATGGCAGAGAAATCTGGAGCAGCAAAGAGTGGAAGAGGAGGACAGGTTCCATCCCAGAGCTGTGGGTGTTGATGGCTGCTGTTGTTGCCCTGTTGAAGGGAGAACAGATATAGTGAGCAGCTTTGTCTGGTCACAGGAGTCCTTAAGTCTTTCCTGGCTTTAAGCTGTGTGCTCTCTGAACACTACATCAGGTCAGGCTGAAGGAGTTGGAATGAAAACAGCTAAAGCAGCACTGTGAGGTAAAATGGGTCCTTCATGAAGGGTTCCCTTGGACAGTTTCTTTGCCTGTGGCTATGAAGCTGATGGTGGCCCTGGTGCTGCAGACAAAATTTAAGGTTTCTCCCTGTGTCAGAATGATGGACTCCAAGGTCCAAACTGCTGTGTGGAACACGTGTGTTCATATGGTGGCTGTGAAGGACTTGAGGTTAGAAATCACTCCCTCTCTGCCTTCCTGTCTAACCTAAACAGATCTTTGTGGTCAGCATGAAGTAAATGGTGACCACATCTCGTCTAACTCTTCCCAACCAGACCCACTATATGCCTCTAAGAAGTTAAGTAAGAGGTGACGTCGCAGTCTGAGCTAGGGGTGGCTTTCATGTTACGTGGTGCTCAAAAAGTAGGTTACTGGGTCAGGAACAGCAAGTTCTGACTGTTTGCCAGCTCGGCCTTTTTTTTTCCCGCGATGTTTATACTGCTGTGACCTGCCACGCTGAAATGAGTCTAAAATGAACAGGAGCAGTGCTTCAGACCAGTGAGATGGGCTTGATTGAACTTGTCCTTCTGTACTTGCATCAGATTATCAGTTCACAGGATGCTTGCTGTATGGGAGCTCCCGTTTTTGAAATGAAAAGTAAAGCTAATTGGAATCCAGTGGCTAGGAGAAAAGACAGTCCTTTTCAAATGGTTAGCTTTAAGCCAAAAAAGTTTCTTAACTCACTGGAGAGTGAAGAGATGTGGGCTCAGAAATTCAGTACTAGGAGAATTTACTCCCAGATCCAGGGCTGTGTTAGAAAAGATCCCTTGGGACATCTGCAAAATTTGAATCTAGCTCAGAACAGTGAACTTCAGGATAATGGAGTTTTGAATCCAGTTGTGATCAGTTTGAACTGCCCCTGGCTGCTGCACTGCTTTGTCCAAAACTGGTTCCTTCCCCCACAGGTGTTCGGTTCTTTTCAGTCTCCCCAAAGCCAGAGCTCAAGATCTGCTGCAGGGCATGGGGACAGAGGGCAGCTGCTGCCAGGATCAAGTCCCTGAAAGGGAGCGGAGTGCCAGGCTGAGGGTGGGAAACCTGACAGAGAATTGCAGCCTTCTTGCAGCCAGAGCACAGGGACAGGAGGATGATGGCTGGACTTCACATGACCTTAAAGGTCTGAAGCTGCATCCTAAATGCTGCTATGATTTTATGTTTCTATGGCTGCAGAGGTGAAACTGACTCAGGCTGCACATGTATTTGTACCTGTCCCAAGCACTGGACCCCACAGTCCCTCATGTGGAGAGTGATGGCAGCCTGGAGCAGATCACTCATCCTGCTGCTGCCATAGGCTCTATCACCCCACAAGTGGAGCATGAAGGCAGAAGCAGTGGCTCCTTCATTTTGTAGGGCTGGCACAAGCCCTTTCTGGTCCTGATCACATCCGGCTGCCATTAACACCATCTGTGCACAGCTGGACTGCCCCAGCCTCGCAGCTGGACACACAATGTTACATCCAAAGAGAAATTCCTTTAGGTTGGAGGCAAGTTTTCCCCTTGCTCAGTGCCTTTGTGGCCAGATTTCTAGAGCATGATGCTGCAACTCTGCTCCACCTGGTTAAGTGCAAAGAGCGGGGTACACAAGGAATGGGTGGCCTGGCTTCAAATATTTGAATAATCTCACCAACGAAAATATTACTCAAAGCAAAGCCTCAAGATATGTTCAGTGGCTCACTGCCAAAGCTGACTTAAGAGGAAACTATGTGGGCCATTCAGTCAAGTGATTCATCAAGCTTTCAGTGCTTCCGAAAACTCATCTAGAAGAAATTAAAGTTAAAAAAAAAAAAAAGCAGCAAGATTCAGAGAGATTGTACCTCCTAAAATCTCTGTCTTAAATCACAGAGAGCTTACTGCTGCCAGACCAGATGTAGCAGGACAGAGAAAGAACAGCATCGCTTAATGCTCATTGCCGAGCTAAAATGGCATCTAATCACAACGCATCAGCAACTCTCCCAGAAAATGGTCTGTGCAGCCTGCAAAGGCCACCCTCAGCACTCTGCTTTGCACATGCCTCTTCGTGTTCCTCGTCCATGACTTGAAAATATCTGCAACTGGAGGAAAACTGTTTTGCTCAAAGAAGGGTGAGGTGGATAATGCAGCTAATAAACACACAAATCTCCATATTTTAAAGCAGGGATCAGCTCATCTTCTTACTGTTTAATGAAATGCAGTCAGACTGCAGTATCTTGTAGAAGACCTGTTATTTATGAGACTATCAACCTCTCAGAGCTGCAAAGGTTCCCCACTGGTGATGGCTCAGCAGGGCCCTGGTTATCACCGCTGACTTACAGTTCCCTCTCTGCTGGCAATCAGTTCAGCCACTACCAGAGAATATATGTTAAGCCTCACCCCAAAGACCCCAGTCCTGCAAGGTGCCGAGTGTTTGGTGCGGGAAGCAGCATTACAAGAGGCAGCAAGGAGGTGAACAGCTCACCCCCTGCGTGTGCCCCCTCTTTAGTAAAAGGCTGGATCAGATTCTTAGCTGATAAAAGTGGACATGGCTCTGTTGCCTTCCGTGGAGCTGCACAGATGGATGCTGGTGCAGAATATGGCCAGGTGTCTGTTTAGAAACTAAAGCTCTAAAGTTTCAAAGAGAGGTGTGCATTTAAAATGCAAAATACCCAGCATTAGTCCTTGCTGGCCTTGTTTCTCAGGGGATGGTGTTGATGTTAAGTTGTCCTGGAAGCTGACCTGTATGAAAATCCACATCTTTCTCTGGTGTGCCGTCCTCGGTGGGTTTTCAGGCACTGCACAGCTCGATCCTGCCTTTCCCCTCCCAGAGCAGGGTTAGCAAAGGAAGTGATGGTCTGTTGGTTAGAGAGAGCTGCCACATCACATGTGCTCACTTCTCCTTCTGCCCTTGCACTGTTTTGGGGTGTGATCTTATGCAAAGCCCTGTAGCTGTGCCTGGCCTTGATTCCCCTCTCTGAAAAACAATGACAACAGCACTATCTGAATGCTTTTACCTATCTTTTTTTTTTTTTTTNATTTTTTTTCTCTATTTTTTTTTTTTTTTTTTTTTTTTTTTGGGTGCAAAGTGACACAAAAGAGCAGAAATCTGTGTCATTCCCTGCTGCACAAATAGTTCTCCAGCCCTGCTTTGGCACTTCAACAGCTGTAGCATTAAAGCAAAAATAAAGCTTGATATCAGGGTTCTGCTTTGGAATTCACAAACCATTATTACCGCAAGGAAATGTCCTAATAATACTCTTCTTAGAGTCAAAGAACTAATGGAACTAGATGATCTTTAAGGTTCCTTCCAACCCAGACTGTTCTATGGTTCCATGATACTCTCCATGTACAGGATTCTGACCAGTGAATCTATAGTTACATTTAATAAGTTGCAACAGTTGCTCAGGGGACTGATAATAGGATACAGAGTCCTTTATCTCTGTGTCATGTGTTGAAATCCAGACCAGGCCATTAGCAATTAAAAGGTCTTGCCACCTCATGTCTCTCCAGTGACCTGTGCAAAAGGAGCCTCAGCTCAGCAGCCAGTGCATAAACTTTTCATGTTTTAGATTGCTGGACTTTTCTTTCTCTTTTTTTCTTTTGAGGGGAGTAAAGTGTCTTTTCCAGTCCCATCCCTGCCTTCTTTAGCACCATGACCAGCTGTTTGTAGGCAGGCAAGCAGCCAGGCAGACATGGGGCTGGGGTGTTTTCCTTCCCTAAAGATGGGTTTCCAAACCAAAGCTGAAGTATGTTAGACCGAGACCCTTGGGAGAGCAGCCAGCACTGGCTCTACTCATACTGAGTTTGTTTTGGGACTAAATACACGGTTGTTTTTTCTTGACATCTTAATATAGCAACTATTTAGGCATATAAAAATAATAGCTCATAAAGTATGATGCATGGGTTTCCTCTCTTTCTGTCTTTTTAAAAAATACCCCAAATATTTATTTTCAAGACTATTTGAAAAATGGAAAAGAAAGATGAAAACCTTTACTTATTGCTGCATTTTCATTCAGACACAGACATGTTTGTATTCCATTAATTTATAGTGAGACTTTATATTATATATATATCTTTCCCATTTATTTATACCTGCTAAGATTTTTTTTTTCCCATCTGAAAACTGCTGATGAGTGTGAAAGGCTCCACAGTTACCATTCATTGTGACAAGTGCTTTGGAAAGGAGGCATTTTCTTTTTCTGTCCTCAAAACAAGGCCATGCCAATGCTCACACACAGATGTTTGTGTTTGAGAGAGTTTTATAGCAGGAAAGACCATTGTTATCAATGGCTGGCCAAGCACAGAATTCAAATTCTCTGTGAGCTGAACCCAGGTCTGTGACTTGCAGCTGGGGTTTGAGCAGTCCCCTCTAAGCGATGGGAACTGGGGCTTCTCAGGGGCTGGGCAGCCCCATTTGGTGCTCACATGTGACCAAGTGAAACTGGCTGGTTCCTCTGCCACCTGTCTTCACCTCACTGGGAACACCAAGGAGATCTCATGGCTGCCTTCTCCTGCAAGACTTGGAGCCTGGCACTGACCTCCCCCAGGAGCTGGTGAAGACCACAGCTTCCCCAGGAGCCAGCCTCTGCTGTGGTCTTCACCAGCTCCAGAGGAAGGTCCCACCTCCAGGCTCCTGTGAAATATCACCAGTTTTGGAGGAAAATGGAAATCAGGGAAGGAGAGGACACAACTGACCACCAATTGCCTGGAATATTTTAGCAAAGACTGCCACTTCCAAGCTGCTCTTGAGCAATGTCTTCCTTGCAGTGCTCCAGTAAGCTCCACAATTATTTAGGTGTTACCTTTTAGTCACCTCAGGATCTAAAATGTTGGCCCAGAACCTTTAGTTTCATGAAAGCCAGGCACGAGAACTGGGGATTTCTCCCTTTCCTAGGCTTTATAATGCATTGTGATGTTTCAAAAACTGGCAAGTGTTTTCTTTCTGTGTTAGTGAGGAGGATGCCTGTTATACCAAGGGAAGGCAATAAATAATACAACCTCCCTAAGTTTGTAGGAGGCAGTTTCTAATAATTTCCTCCGGGTCGTCTCTTTATGTAAGTTCTGACCTGGTACACCTGCCTGAGCTCCCAGATCCAGGTGGAAAGATTAGCTCATGTGCAGGGCACAGTGACTGCTGGAGCTATGTGAGCTGTTCTCATGTGAAGAAACACTGCCCTACATTAGACTCCCAGACGGAATCATGGACTCACTTGGAAACTTTTGGAGAAATCAAGGTTGGGTCGAGCCTTGCTTATCAAGCTCAGTGAAGAGGAGATGGAGAATCTCTACTTTGAATGAACTAGAGATTAGAATTTTCTTCCTTTCTGGGTTTGCTATCCACCCATCCATACAGACTCTTCTTAGACTGCTCTTGTGTTATTCCCTTTTTGTATTTAACAGTCTGAGCTGATGATGGATGGATGGAGATGACATTAAGATAAGCACCTGTACCGTACACAGAAGGATCACAAGCATCCTCTTGGACGCCCTTAAAAAAATGTTCAGCTCTTTTTAAAAATTGAAGAGGTCTGTGGTACAGATCGAATCCTCAGATCATCTCTTGGCATGCTCAGCTCTCTGCAGCTCCCCAGATGCTCAATGGTGCTATTCCAGGTGAATTAAGTGGACAAAATCAAGCTTGAGTATTAGCCACATTTTCTCAATTTCAGCAAAGTATGTTTTGGGGTTTTGGGGCTTTTTTTTTTTTTTTTCTTATAAACAGGAAGTGACCAAGATAAATGAATTCTAGAGCAGGTTTTTTTACTTTTTTTGGCCACCACAGGAAGTAATTAACCTTTCAAATACTAGACTCATAGAAAAATCTTAAGAGCTCACGGCAGGCTATCTTCATGCCTGTTGCTTATGGCTATTTAGTTGTCCGCTATCAAGTACCATGTTAGGTAGGTTAGCTGGAAAGTGGGAAAATCAGCCATTTTTGGGGAGAGTTTAAGCATGGTTGGAGCATTTAGTCACCTTGCCCCAACATTTGCCAAAGCCCACGGTGAAGGAGTAGTGGATGAGTGAGCACAGTGAGCCCTGAACAACCTCTTCCCTGGGCTGTGTGGCAACAAAAACTAGTTTTATCTATATTTCACCTGAAACTACAAGGGAGGCTGCCTGGCTCTGGGGGCTGCTTTCAGTGCTGTGGCTGAGCCGGTGTGCAGCAGCTCAGGGCTCTCTGACTGCTTGTGGGATTTGACGGCTGAGAAAGGGCCACTGATCCCATCTCCGTGTCTGAATCTCAACAGGAATAATTGCACAATGCCCACCTGAAGAGCCCCCTGTGATTTTGGTGGGCTCTCCAGCACCTCCTGCCCTAGTCCAGTGTGTCCTGCACTTCTTCTGCTGCTTCCCTGCTGCCTTTTGCGCTAAGCTTGGCTGGGCTTACATTAGCAATGTGTGGTTGTCCATCCATCCAGATTTTTCATTGCGCTCTGGGTCTCCCTCAGATGAAAGGCTCTGCTTCAGTCTTTTAGGATATTATTTCATTCCTCTGTGGCTTGGAGTTTTTTTCTAGGCAGGGCACTTGCCACTGTTGCTCTGACAGAAGCAGGCAGGGGTTACTTAACTACCCACATCCTCTCAAAATAGAAATTCACAGCCCCGCAGTACTTAGACACATTTTCATTAGTGTATACAGTGAGCTTTCTTCCATCTATCCCAAGCTATTAATAACAGCTCCAAACTTTTGGTTTGCCCAAGAATTTAGGAAAATGTACTTTTCCCAGACAGAGGCTGTTGGTATTTCTGTACTCTGACATCAGAGATGCCATCCTGTTCAAATGCTTGGGGATGGAGAGAGGGTAGGGACATGGCTCACTCACCCAGTTCTTTCTTTCCTGTGATCTGCTCTTTCCCAAGGAGCACAAAAATACTTGTCTTTTATTTACCCTTTAACTAAGAACTGACCACAGAGAAGGGGACAGAGAGGAAAATTTGGATATACACTAAAATGCAGGAAATGGCAGAGAGAAAGAAAAAATAGCAGAGAGATGAAAAGGCAGAAAGAAGGTGCCTTTTTGTTGTGAAGTGATTAGCTGAGAGTCAGCTTTCAGATGCTTTTTAAATAAGGCATTCTCCTGGAAAATACAGATCCTGATCGATTCCAAAACCCTCAGGGATTTTTGAGGTCAGAGCTCCCCTGGGAAAGGAGACAAATTAAACTGAGCAGCAGTGCCATTTGCAAATTGACTATTACTTTTCAGTGAGAAATGCAACCAAAAGGTTTCACAGAGTTCCCCTTGAAGTTTCAAGTAAAAATGTTCTTTTGTTATTTGCCCCGTGAAAAAATAAGGACAGGTTTTTCAAGAGTGGATAATGAGGCTTGCCTTGGATGGTTAATACAAGTAGAAATGCATGGATGATGCAGGGAGGACCAGCTCTGCAAGGGGTGTGATTCACATGGGCCCTTCTGCTCCATGCTGGTGAGGGGCTGTTCTGAGCATCCTGCGGCCCCATGGTGCCTGTGGGTCATTTTGTCTCTTTTGCCTTTCCATGAGGTTCAGGCCCCAAGCAGGGATGTTTTTCATTTCCCTGTTGTTTCAGTGGTACTTTCATAGAATCATAGAGTGGTTTGGGTTGGAAGGGACCTTAAAGACCAGCTCGTTCCAATCCCCCAGCAATGCGGAGGGACACCCTTCATTAGACCAGGCTACTCAGGGTCCCATCCAACCTGGCCTTGAACACCTTGAGATCGCGCAGCCACAGCTTTTCTGGGCAATCTGTTCCAGTGCCTTACCACACTCATAGGGAAGAAATTCTTCCCAATACCTGCTCTTTTTCAGTTTAAAGCCATTTCCCCTTGTCCAGTCACTCCATGCCCTTTTCAAAAGTTCCTGTTCAGCTCTCTTGTATCCCTACTGGAAGGTGTTGTATTTCCTCTGCATGTTTCCAACACTTGCCATAACCCAGCCCTGAGATGTTTGCAGACTGTGAGGTTTCCTCCATCTCTGGCCTTTCTTATTTCTTTACTCACAGCTGGAAAAGTTTGGTTGACATGCAGGTTGATTCCTGACAATCCAAGGAAAAGCTGCCCTATCCATTTGTCTCAGGGTTACAGTTCAGCCCCGATCTGGCTCTGCAGTCCCGCTGCTTATTTGCATTTTTCTGTACATGGTTTTTCCATTTCCACGAATTAATCTTTCTTTCTTAAGACTCTACCCCATGCTGAACAGATGGGAGGTGCAGATGGTTTGATGGTTAATTTCTGCAGTCCATTGAACAGGAGCAAAGTTTAAGTTACATAAATATTAAATGTATTATTTTCAATGGAAATTGCACCTGCTTAGCCTAACCCTAACTACTTGCCTAGTGCTCAAGAACATTTGAGCTTTATTTTCGGGTGTAGCATTTGATTGTGCTGAGGAAGAGATGGTGCTCCTTCTCTGCTGTGGAAATAATCTCAGCCCTCTTAGTTCATCTCAGCTGGTTCCTCTGGCGATAATTTTAGGAGATCCTTTGGAAGTCCTTTCTCCCTAGCACTTGTTTAAACAGCCTTCATGCCACCAGAGGTCAGCTTCAGAACCTGCTATGGACTCTGTGTTTCAGCTTTTTAATGTCCAGTCAATGGAGACACTTTGGGTGCCCAGGAACTATAGGTGAACACCTAAATTAGCACGTGGAGTATGTGCTTTGAGTGTATTTCATGTCTTTGTTACTGAGCAGGGAAGTAAGAGGATGCTACCCTGGGCTGATGATCTTCTTGGGCTTGGCACAGCAGATGCCCAAAGGCTCAGCACACTCTGGATCCAGGCCGGTGCCCCAGGGAGGGTCCCTTTGTGAGCTTCCCTGGGCCATCTCTGCCAGGCACCGCAGACAAAAGAGCACACAACCCGGCCATTTGTACCTTCCGCTGAGGGATGAATTGTCTGCTCCGTTTCAAACCCATGATGTGGCTCAGCCAAATGCTGCTCACCAGCTGGAGCAGCACGTTTCTGAGACAGACACAGTTTTGGGAATGCTGCTGGAACTCCGTGTGAGAACTTGCAGAATAGAGTTTCAATTTCCTCAGGCACTTTATCACCTGCCTGGTTGCAGGTTCCTCCCAGTGGCAGGTGAAACAGGTGCTGTGGTAGTGACATTGTTCTTGCAGGGGGCAGCTGCTCGGGGCTGCTCTTGGCAGTGCTCTGGTGTGGTACCCCCACAGCCCCACTCCCTGCTCACTGAGCTGCCACTAGCAATTGGGACTGCTCCATTATATTTTAAAAAGCTGGTTAGAGGCTTGATTTATAAAACACAAACCTGTCACACTGACAGTGTAGATTTTTAATATGCTCAAGCTTTAAAATCATCTGTTTTGACTTCTTCCAAAGTTTTCTTTTTGGCAGCTCAATTGCAGTGCTCCCTACTGGGACTGATTTATGGGGAAGAAAGGACATAATGTACTTACAAGTGTAAATGGTGTATATTTGTTCCCCTAACCGAAATAAGTCCCAGACCAAGAGGTTGAATAAGATAAGTTCATCAACTCTGTACTTTTAACTTTCTTTCCACCAATTATGAGGAAGTTTTGTACTTTCCTGTCAGTTCTGACTTATAATAATACTGGGTAGTCATAGCTTTTATACAAACAGCAGAGTGTGAGAGCACTTATCCCAGCTCTGAAATACAGAGCTTATTAAAATGGGATTGAAGGCATTTAATATAAATTGTTGCATTTTCTATTTTTATTCAAAACTGGCCAGCTTTTTTATGTGGGGTAAAATGAAAATAGTTCCGCTGAAGTCACAAACCCCAAATTTACACCCTCAAAAACACAAAATCAATCTCTCCGAGGCATTCTCGGAAAACTGGAGTTTCTTGTTTCTAGATGAGTTAATTTACGTTATTTCAGAAGGCATTTTTCAAATACAGAGAAAGAGAGGAAAGAAGAGTTCCTCTTTCCTACCTCATAGCAAGAAGAGACTGGGCAAGCGGGGGCCCAGAGTTGGATAAAGCCCATAGTACATGGGATGGATCAGGGTGCAGAGAGATGCAGGGACTGGACCCTGGCATGGCCCAAGCTGGCGATGCAAGTCCCAGTGCTGGCTTGAGCAGTCTCTCTGTGCTGCTCATCCATCCATCCATCCATCCATCCATCCATCCATCCATCCATCCATCCATCCATCCATCCATCCATCCATCCATCCATCCATCCATCCATCCATCCATGCCAGTGCAGAGTCCTGCCCACTGCTGCCATCTCCAGCTCTGAAGAGAGGTTTCATGAGAAATGGGATCTGTTTTAGCCACTGCCTGCTCCTCTGGCCACTGCAGGGCTGTTCTGGCTCCATCCCATCTTCCATTTGTCCTGGTGCTCATCTCGGCTTTCGTGGCGTATTCTCTCTGTCAGCCTGAACTCTGCTTGTACCCTTTCCCTTCTGAGTTTAGAGATCCATGTTTTGGTACATTGTCCTGAACAGCTTCAACCAAGCGTGAAGGGAGGCATGGCGCAGCTCTGCAGTGCTGCAGTGCCGAGGGACTCGTGGCAGCAGACGTGACCCTGCAGGTTCCCATGCAGCTGGGTTTGCATCAAGGCTCAAGTCGCTCTTTTGCTAAGCATTGGAGCCCATCTGCTGCTGGGGAATGCTGGCTGCCTGTAGTCCAGGCTTGCCTGGGACACGATGGACTTCTGTCCTCAGCTGGTTTGTAAGTCTATACTCCCTTCTGGCCAGTTTGCAGGAGATTATCTTTCACTTAGGGAACACTGCTTAATCCTTTTACCTACCTGCCTTAAGACCTGTCTCTACTCAGAAAAGACCGCACAGAGGAGGGAGAGGAGACACAAATTGTCCTTCTGCCTGCTCAAGCCCAGCAACAGTCTTGTCCTCTAGTGAGGAACACTCAAGAGGTACAAAGGTCTGCATGCAAACTCCTCTGAAATTACTGCACTTAAAAGTCCATGAACAAAAATTCAGTTCTTTCCTCACTTTGTTATTTATCTTCATAATTTATGTTATGTGAACATAGAGAACTGTGGCTAAAAACATATCTTAAACACCAAAAATCAAAATAAATAAATGTAACCCAAGAGGAAAGATCACAGCACAGCCCCAGCTGTACCATGTCCTCTTTCCCTTTCTCAGTTGCATTTTTAAGTCACCAACAAAATACTAGGCTATTCAATAGTCAGATGGCTTTTTCTAGGAAGGAAATGCAGAAAAATAAGATGTTTCTTCCTTTTCCAAATTACAGAAGAAAAAAATGCTGTCTTTATGCAAGCTGACTAGTAAAGTTTTGCAAGGCTGCTACTGCAGGTAGTGCTCAAAAAGGTACTTCAAGCTTTGTATATATACATATAGATAGATGCATATAGATATAGATATATATCATGTTCATTACAATTTGAATACACAGGTGCAATATGCATTTCAAAATAAAAGGTGCCATCAAAGAACAATTTCCTGCCCATTGTAGAGGATCTGTGAAGATAATGAAATAAACCCACTTGCAATTGTTCTTTTGCAGCAAGTGCTGGTACATTTTTAAGCTACTGACAAGCCTGTTAAATAACTGGCCATCTTTTAAGCTCAGGCACCCTGGAGTGTAGGAGGCGAATAATTCTCAGGGGGGATTTAACACAGTTATGTAAAATAATCTGAAGCCATCCTGGTTGCTCCAGAAAGATTATAATTAAGCATGGGGTTGTTTTTTAAATGTCTGCTATCATCAGTTGATTCTTCTTTGCAACAAAGCAAAACAAAAGTCTTTTTCTCATTTGTTTGAGAAGCAGTTTCTGTTCCTCTTATGAAGAGGAAGAGGATTTGGACATGCTGCTGAATGCTCTGCTGTCAGTCTGGGTATTTATGTCACAGAATATCTTTTGAATAGTAATTTTTAACATCTGTTTAATCTTCCATTCCGTTTGAGCAGAGAAGCATCATCACACTGGGCTAGGTGCAGGAGGGTCTCGGCACTCACTAACCACTGCCATCCTCTGTAAGGGCTTGCAAGCAAAGTCCCCGGGGTTGGTGTTCAGCCTTGCCAGTCAGGAGCTTGGCAGCTGCTTAGTTTGAAGTTGGGGGAACAGATTTTTTTTCCATAGAAGCCCATGACAAGTAGATTTTACAGCAATCCTCTGGCATCCTAAAATGTATCTAGGATACAGACAGAGAGCAATCCATGCACCTTCATGCACTGTATCCCTGTGCTGCTGCCTGATGGGTAGCAGGGTGAGGAGGGAACTTCTGGACCAAGCTGGACCTTGTGCACTTTGTTACCTTCTGGTTTAACCCATTTCTCTCCTGTGTCTCCTCACCATGTGTCTTCTGCCTCCTTGTTCACCCCTGCTCTCTGCATTCCAAGTTTTTTTTATATCCTGGATAAAATACTTTTTTAATTAACCTGGTCATTTAAGAAGTAAATAGAAAATCCATCTCCATTCCAGCTGGCTGGGCAGGGAGTTTGACTATCTGTGCCATTGCATCAGCTGCCACCTGTGCCACACATCTGAGAAGGAAACCCTCAGCTTATGTTTGATAAGCTCCTAGCCAAGGCAGATAAGCCACTGTGCTGCCGACAGTCTCCCACAGCTGCATGGTTAAACTACAGTGGCCAGAGTGGAGGGAGAATTGTGGAATTTATTAACTAGTACCCAGTATTTTTAGTGATGCTGCTGGTTTTTTTTTGCTCTAACTAAAGCAGAACTTCTCACAGATGACTGTGTTTAGGATCGTTCGGATGCCCTGCAATATGTTCACATATTTTCCACTGCTGAATGAAATGGAGAAAATGAGTGTGATACTTGTTGTAGGTGTCTGTCTTGCTTGCGGAAGGTCTAGATTTCTGCATAGCTGCTTCTCTGTTACATGGGGCTTTCAGATTTCACTATTGATTAGAGTGGTTTCTTTTCTAATTAAAAGAATTCCCAAGTCTAACTATTGACTTGGACAGTAAATGTGCCGGCTTATTAAAGATAAGAGGTTTTAGTCAGAAAATATGGTACCCTCTCTCACAAAAGAGGTCAGTGTAACTCGAGCAAAAGAGTGTCCTAAAAATCAGAAAACAAGTGAAGGGAACAAGAAAGCAGGAGCCAGGCAAATGCTGCTTATGTAATCACAGCAAAGCAAGTAGGACAGAGGAGAACACAGGCAGCCGAGCTCAGCTTTCGCCTGCCCGCTGCTCAGGGCAAGGCACGACTGCACGTGTGGCTCGTGTGCCTTCTGTGTGGGGGCTGATCTCACCCAGAGAGCCTGCATGGCTAAACAGAGGGCAGATGTACTTGCCCATGGTGAAGGGACAGTGGTGGGAAAGTGGTTCTTGTTGGGATGAACTTTCACAGGGCCTCAGTGAACAGCTGCTTGTGGTAGACTCCTTCTGTACAGTAGGGGTTCTCAGCTCTTGACACACCTCCCCAAAATATTACAACAGCACAACCATTTCTGGAAAACAGAATTTCCTGCAATGAGGTTGAAGTCACCAGGCAGCCTCCCATGCCTTGCCCAACAAACTGCCATGGCAAGAGAAGTTGCATGCAATCTTCATGCCTCTGAGTCAAAGTCTTTGAAGGAGCCTTTCTCCCTCCACTGTTTCTAGAAACAAGTCAACACAATTAACTGGGAGTAAGCATTGAGTTCTTAAATAATTCAGTTGTTGAGATGAATCCTGCCCTGGGGAGACTGAATTCCTTGAGGTAATGCATGATTACCCTTGTTGGAAGTTACTCACACCTCTGGGCATAGGTCTTGTATGTGGTTCTCAACATGAAGTGATCGTTACAGGACTTGCAACATTTTATTTGTATACTCACATCCATCACTTGGGGACATGAAATTCCTGCTTAAAAGGGTCAATAAACAGGTACTAGGCAAGCAGAAATGAGTGCATGTTGTTCAGCAGTGATGATTCTAAGAGCCAGCCTTGGCACTAGGAGTGTGATCTGTAGCTTTGCTTGGTCTCAGGCAAATGGAGGCACTGGGCCCCCGTTGATGCTGAACAAACACAGAAGAAAGCAGCAGCCAGGACCCACAGGAGTGTCAAGAGTAAGATGGTGCTGGAGGCAATGGAGGGTCCAGTGACCAATGGGAGAAAGGCAGGATGGGCAGGAGGTGTGGCTCTGAAGGGTGTCCAAGTCTTTGTGGTGCAGTTGCTTCTGAAATACTCTCTTTCACGGTGACATCAGGCTTGCGAACATTAAGGTTTCAGTAAACACACACCCATACGTGGAAGAACCAAATGTGGTTTTGGTCCTGCTCTCTTCACATCATTAACTGGTCTTTCCTTTCCATCCTCCACCTCAATTTTTAAAATTTTCCTATGCTTTTAGAGAGCTTTACCTTACATCAGATGACTTTTTCCACTTCCTTGTTTAAATTTTACCCTTGTCTCCAGTCCTGAAGTATTTATAGCTCAATGGCACATATAACCATTGGGCATACAGTAATTTCTCTTTGAATACTTTCCATATCTCTCCTGTGTGCTTTTCCACCCACACGTGTTCCATTGCCTTATCCCGAAGGATGTCTTTATTTCTCCTTTATGCTTTTGGTGTCTCTATTGTTTTTTTCATGTCTTTCTTCTTGATGGGTTGGGTGTTTTTGCACATCACACAGCTTGAAAAAATTTCCCTCCAGACTCTTTCATTGAACCAATCTTACTCGTCTGATATGCACACAGACTGAAATTCAATCCTGAGTAAAAGAGCAACCTGGCTGCTGGAGGGAACCTATTTTTGAAGAATTTTTGGGACATAGGCCTCAGATTGGCCTCCACACAGGGAATAACTTCACCCACAAAGGAGTCCCACTGGCCACAGCACAGTTGTGACCTTGAGGGCTGTAATGTACTTAGATTTTCTTGTTAGGATTTTCTTTCCTATGGTATTTTTGCACCAAGGCAGAAAACTGAAAATCTTTTTCATTTTTTTATATATATATTGACAAAGTTTTTCTGATGAAAAAGCAAGTATAATGGTTATTCAAATTGTACAGTTATATTTTCCTGGTTTTATTTAGCCCTGTAAGGTAATATATAGGGAATAGCTGCCTGTGGCAGGCACATGGGTGTGGGCTGATAAAGAATCATGCATCAAAGGACACAGATGGGAAGGCAGGCTCACAGGATTGAAAGTAATGACTCTGGACGAGACTTTAAGAGTCACAATTAAATAGTCACAGTGCGTTAGTTAGAAGGACTACAGTCAGGAATATTAAGTTATATTACTTCTGTTCATGCAGACCTTCCTTTAATTCAAGAAGGATGATGAAAATCTGCAGAGGAACAAGAGTGACAGAGGGATTGGAAAATGCATAAGTTGGTAAAGTGCGCACAACTTCCACCAGCTGGGCTTGCCAAAGAAAAGGCTTGGGGCTGACTTGACTGCAGTCTAGAAAGTGCAAATATTCCCTACAAGGAACATTTCTGAGCAGGGAGTCCTCCTATTTAGCAGATAAAAGCATTATGAGAGTCAGCGTCTAGAAGCTGAAGTTAGATTTCCCAAATCAATTCAGTTTGCACAGATCATTGTGGCTCATCAGAGATCAGATCCTTAGGTGCAGGGCAGTTCCAAGTGCAGACAGACAAAGTGCTGGTGGCCAGCTCAAAGGTGCTCCAGCCACGGACACTGGCAGAACCTCCTCGGGTCCCTCCACAGAGTGGCCAGCGGTCACAGGCCATACAAACTGGTGGTGTATCTAATGCTCTGTGTGTGCTTGAGCATAGTTCAGGCAGGAGTTACTGCAGAGACTGTGTGTGTGCTGCATCAATGCCTCGGGCCCTGATGAGATGGCCAAGATAGATTTTGCTTATAGGAGCAATATTGTCCTTTATAAAGAAACGCTGCAAGAAATATAACACTGTTTGACCTGATTTTTCAAAGATAAAGAGTGCCAAGAATGAGTTGAAATTTCCTTAGCATTTCTGAAAATCAAGCCATAACGAATTAACCCCTGCATGCCAATGGGCTTAATTATTTTTTTCCACTTGATTTAAAAGAGGAAAAGAGAAACTTCAGGCTTCTCAAAACTTTGCAGCAAGTTTGTGGCATGGTCAGAACTTGGAAGATCCTGAATTATCACCCCATCACTACTTCCTCCCGCTTTCTAATTGACTGAGCTCTTACCATCACCAATGCAAGCTATTATATAGCATAGACCATATAAGGTCTATACAGGATAAACCCCAGGAATACCCCTGACTGCATTCCCATTCAGAGCTGGGATATGCCAGCCAGGAGCACATCCTGCCTTTAATTACACTGAAGAGGTCTTGGTGATTTGGTGTCCTACATCAGTATTAGGAAGCTTGGGCATTGAATTGCTATAAATCAGGAGCTTTGCTGCTCTCACAACAAGCCCAGTGGGAGCCTGACTTTCTCAAAGAGCTTAATTAAAGAGTGCTTATTGTCAGCTCACCCCTGTAGCCCATTAGAGCTCGGCAGAGATTTCTGTTCTCCAACATCATTGTGAAAAGTGGGCCAGTTCTTGCTTCTCAGGAAGCTCTGTGTTCATAATCACTTCCTCACATGTCAATATGGTCCTGGTGATCTTATAGTCATGTTGCAATTAGTTGGTGATAGGTGTGAACAGGGCATATCTGAATAACAGTTTATGGAGATCCTATTGGCCGGATAGTTATTCAACAGAGTCATAATTTTCCTCCTAGCTAGTACTTTCTCTGGCTGTAGCTCAGTGTGCTTGAAAAAGCAAAAGTAATATGTGACATTTCCAAAAAGCAACAATTTCCTTTCCTCAGAAGCACGTACATCCTTGCTGTCTGAAGGATGCAGCCCCTTGTGATTTACAGAGAGAACCCAAGTTCCCCTGTCATTAAGGCCCTTTGAAACATTACTCACTTTTGGCTTGAAATCCAAGTCATGGCAGAGTTGCGCTGTAGTTAGATGAATTATTCAGACTGTAACCTCTGCTGCTTGGCAGAACCAGCCTCAGTTCTATCTGTGCATAGGGCTGGTGCCCTTGGGCCCCCGTCAGTCTCATCTACCTTCAACAGGCTATTTGTATGTGCTTTAACATAAAAAAAACCAGCAGCCATCAGACATCAAGATGCACAGTCAGGGGAAGGGGTGAGAAGAGAGTGATCATGTTGCATTGCACATGGTGCAAGGCCACTTGAGGGTCAGCTCCTTCCCAGGCTTGTCCCACTCGCTTCCCAAGCTGAAGCCATCAGGCACAGTCATCACCATGTGTGTCCCAGGAGTGCTGAGAAAGAGTTTTTTAAATTTGATTCAGAACGAACACTTCCCCCCATTGCACAGGCACAATCAGCCACCTCCTTGCATGCTGGACTTGGGCAGTGTTGCAGCCAGGCAATCCAGGGCATTGCACAACTTCTGGCTCTGCTGGCTAACCCACATCCCAAAGGAGCTGAGAGGACATATTGATTCAGGTTTGTCCATTACTGACTATTATTTCCCAACGCATTTATGGAGCTATGTTACCTCCAAATTTCAGCCCAGAGAGGTCAGAGGTGTTTGAAGGCTTCAAAAGAAATTTTGCACAGCAAAAAATGAGTGGCAATCTCATGGATCTATACTTTGCAAGTCCTTCTTAGAACTTTCACATTCTTCATGATTGCAGCTATAAATCAATCTAGTATTAATTAAACTCTGGCCAACTAAATGTGCCAGTAAGATTAAGGAGCAAAGTGTAGGCTGTCATCCTGCCAGTGGCTGTTCCCAGTGCAAAACTGACTTTAACAAAGCCATATGAGAGATAGGAAGTTTTCTGCAGTGATACCACAAGGAAAAGACTCCTGACTTGTGTTCTTCATTATTACAGTAGTGTTTCAAACTTGCTGAGTTCTTGTGTCCTTCACTCTGTGCTAAGCAATCCATAAATTGCTTTCATTATATTGTGTCACTGTTGTCTTCCTGGTGTCTGCTTCCCCACCCAGCAAGTGTTTACAGTATCTTCATGGAGGGGACGAGTTTATCCTAGAGACTAAGTGGTCCTGGTAGGGAAGTTTTGCCTGTCAGCAAGAGATGTATTGTAATATGTAAAGCTGGCAGCCGCTTGCTTATGGCTCACAGCTCATGAGGTGGTTTGCCCACAGTCCCCCACCCGGCTGTTTCATTGTGATGTCTTTTGTGCAGATACTGATCTCTCCAAACACAAACTCTTCAACTGCCTTTTGGCACTGGTGAAGAATTACTGCAAACCCCACCTGCACACCCTGCCTTAAATGCCTGCAAAACCAGGTGACTTTCTGCCATGAAGCAAACCCTTTCCTTCCCTGGCACTCTGCATACAGCAGATGCTGTGCCACAGGCCTCAGGTGGCAGCTGGAGCAAGCCAGGTTTGGAAACCAGCTCAGGGGATGGAGCAAGGGAAGTGCTACCCCTGGGCAGGGTCACCCAGGGAGGCAGGATTTCCCTATGCAGCGTAATCATTTTTCTCAGTGGAACTGGGGAGCAAGTTTGACTCATCAGGCACATGGAAATGGAAATCTCCAGAGAGCTGGCAAAGGGAAAGGGAATGCAGCTCCAGTCCTCCTGGCGTGAAAGTGGTCTGGTTTTGCAAAGGAGGTGGGCTACTGGCTTTGGAGCAGGGACGTTAAGCAGCAGAAGTTCCTGAACTGGGTCTGGTGGAGTATCCCCAGTGACTGAAGGGAGCAACTTCTGAGCAATGCATGTAATGAGTGATGAAAATATAATTGCCAGCTCACTTGGGCATAATAGTTAATTTAGATAAAGAAACAGCCAAACCAAACCAGCCCATTTTATCAGGCCAAATCTCACCCTATTCTCTGTTACCAGAGGAAAGGATGTTCCCCTGCAGAGTTTTTAAGTGTTCAGTGGTGCTTCGTCTCTGCTAGATCCTACAGTTCTGCTTTGCCATAGCACTGTCTACTCCATGGTATATTTGTAATGGGTCTATTAGTTTTATTCTGTAATGGAGTGATCAAGTAACTAGAAAATGTGTGTTCTGTTCTGAATATATGCTATGCTGCCCAGAGAGGTTGGGGAGTCTGCTTCTGTGGGGATATTCAAAATCCTCCTGGATGTGACCCTGTGCAGACTGCTCTGGGTGAACCTGCTTTAGCAGGGCAGTTGGACTCTATGCTCTCCAAAGGTCCTTTCCTCCTAGAACCATCCCATGGTTCTGTGATTTACTCTGCTCTGGTATCCTCTGTGCTTTGCCACTTTTCATTGGATGCATTTAGGACTCAACTTGTCCCTTTGGAGAAGGATAGGGACAGGCTGCTCAAGACTGCCTACATTAGGCTTCTCAGTCTAGACCAATTGTGTCCCGTATTGAAGGATATTGATTAATTTTCATGGTGCCTGAAATGTGTTCCTGCATTAGCAATGATCTACATACTTTGCAAACTTGTGGTGCTGTAGCAACACCTGGAAATGTGTTCTTGAGAAAAACCCTGCACTTGGCATGGTGGTAACAGCAGGCGGTAGTAGTGTGGTACATGGGCACACACCAATGTCCTGGCAGCACTGAAGGCAACACTCTGCATGAGTGTATCTGCTGGTAGGAGCCTCGGGAGCCTCTCACTTCCTTCCTTAGGATGGGTCTTCTAAAATCTCCAGAGCTCTCTCTCTTTTACATGCAATTTTTCACACACTTGCCTACTTTCTTCCAATGAAACAATCAGCCCTCTGAAGTTTTATGTATCACCTTTCATTGAAAATCCTACCTGATTAACTAACTGAAAAAAATTTCAAACTCCTGGGCTTTAGCTGTTTCTTGCCCCCCAAAAGGCTTAAAACTGAAAGCTGTGCTCCATGTATTAACCATCGAACCAGAAATTAAGATCTCAGAGCTTGAGTACACTGCATGTCACAGTACTTCTTATCAATGCAGACCCAAAGCTACTCCTTCATCCCCACTTTAACCAATCTATGATAGTAAGTAGGATAAATTTTTCCTCCTTATTTGCTAAAATAATGCTGGCAAGGAAAATGTATTTTGCATGATCACTTCGCAGTCTGAAACACTCCTAGACTAAATATATTCTTCTAAAATATGTGCTTTGGGCATCTGTTTTCAAGCTGCATTCTCCCTGCAAACAGCACAGAAGATGCTGCTCTTTGCCATCACTGTGTGCAGCGTAGGTAGATCTAAGAAGCGATTTCTGCCTGAAGATTTTTGTTGTCTTTTTGTTCAGTCAGAGGATATAGCTCTAATTTCTCCCATTTTAAATTGCACATAAAATGTAGACATATGCCTGGCTGAAAACCTGGGTTCTACCTTCCAAGCTAATCTAAAAATACAACTCAGGCCCTGCAGTCCCAAGAAAATAAAATCCAGTGCTCCAACATGCAGGGGAGCCTTAGAGACTGAATGCCTTCACAGCACACTGTTACCTCTCCCCATTACAGAGAGAATTGATATTCACAAATGCTTATTTCCCTTTAAAATTTTGCCCATTTTATGTTTTATGATGACACAGAAGCAAAGGTCCCTTCTATTACCATTCTGAGAGGATTTTGAGAAAATGTGATTAACCTCTCTCCCCACCAGACTTTGTGAAGGAAGAGACACCACACTCTCTGGGAGATGTAAACAATACCAGTTTTGTAGTAAAAAATACTGCCTGGTTGTTCAGCCTTATTTTTACAAATGTCAGACTTATGCAAAGTTCAGTGTCTCATCTTTACTGGTCCACAGTGCATGTTACTCCAAAACACTCTCCAAGGCAACTCTTTTCAGCCTTAGAGGTCATGTTTAAATGAGCCACCATGACGAGCCTGTGAGTCCCACTCAGGCAGTTTTGCTCTGTATTTGTTTCTAGCATTTGTATCTGGGCTCATATGTTAGATCAAGTAAAATGTTCATTTGCTTACACGCATCTGAATGAGGAAAGGTCACGATACAGGGACATTAAGTCATAGGATCATTGAATCATAGAATAGTTTGGGTTGGAAAAGACCTTTAAAGGTCATCTGGTCTAACACCCCTGCACTGAGCAGGGACATCTTCAACTAGATCGGATTGCTCAGAGCCCCATCAAACCTGACCTTGAATGTTTCTGGGGATGGGGCATCCACCACCTCTCTGGGAAACCTGTCAGCGTTTCACTACTGTCATTGTAAAAAAAAAATTATAGCCTAAATCAACACTTTTTTAGTTTAAAGCCCTTATCTCTTGTTCCATTGCAATAGGCCCTGCTGAAAGGGCTGTCCCTTTGTAGATGTGAACAGCAGAAAAGCTACATAAAAGAGGAAATTATTCTTCCAAGAATGACAAATAAGCACTGTCTGGGATGCCTATCTGTCAGCCTCAGGATGAAGAGTCTGTCCTGTGGATATCCAGATTTCCAGCACCCACTACATAGGATGCAAATGCTTTTGCAGCTTATTTCTGTTTACTGTGCAGTGCATCAATGCTGCAGCCACCATGGGCAGGAGAAGCTGCGTATCAAACCCCTGCTTTGGCCTCGGTAGGGGAAAGCTTGAATTCTCCTGGTAAAGGGGCAGCTTTTGAAGTCCACTCTCTAGATGATTTGGTATAGGAAAGACCCATGTTCAAAACAATGGACTCCACCTTCTGAGCCAAAAAAGCAGCCAAAAAAAAAGCATTCTTCTTACAGTTACTTGATGGACAGCAGCCAGTACACTAAGGTCCCTGGGTCTGTAAATCAGAACAATAGAAAGCAAGCTATCGTCACAGAGAGCAGAAATTCTCCCATATTCCTCTCTTCCCCAGCCTGTCAGCACAACCTCAGACTTATCTGGGTTGGGTCACAGCCAGCTTGCCCTCATTCAGGCCCTGATCCTGGCAAGACAGTAGGTAAGCCGATCAACTGCTCCAGCCAGCTCCAGCAGCTGAGACCTGAAATAGAAACATGCAGCTGAATGCTGGCCATGCACAGGGAGATCTCCATGCCTTCACAGAGGGAGGAGCAGGAGGTGTTCCTCAGAGATCATTTCATTGCTCCCTGGTCCCTGTGTGTTTTGGTTAGTGAAAGCAAAAGCACCTGATGTTCATGTGGATAGTGGGTTTTGCCTGTGACAAGCAGGAAATTACAAAGTCAATTGGTTCAGTACCTCAAGTTGTAAGTCCTTCTTTTAGGAGAAACCTGTTGAAAAGTTGAGGTTTGCCCATCTCCACCACCTGCTGTGACTCTAACCTGTACTGAGCAGGAAGATTGAAAAAAATCCCAAAGCTGTAGTCTCAGGTAACCTGGCCCCTAGAAGGAAATACTGATTTTCAGTGAAAAAAATCATTGAGGCTTCTTATCACTTTAAGTATTTCAACCTGTCTGCAGCTTTTTGTACTGGTTCTCATACCTCAACCGTTCTTAAGAGGCTTCTTCAATCTGATAACTCTTTGTTCACAAGAAGCTACATATTTATTTAGTAAGGGGAAGACAGCCAGAAGGGTTTCTGAGCAGATACAAATGCGTGAACAGTTAAGCAAAGACACTGAGCACAGCTTGTGTAACAGCACGACTGACGGACAGGTAACATTTAGGCAGCCACCTGCTTGGGGAGTTGGGATGGGGAGCGCTTCACCCAGCACTTTCTGAGGCATGGAAATCACACAGGGTTTATGGGTTTCATCTTTCATCTTTCCTCTGTAGTGCAAAACTGGTCTGTCCGGGGAATACAAGTTTAAGAAAACGCATGGAGCTGGTGGGCAGTCATTATGTAAAAGTGCTCAGCGTGGAGATGGCAAAAACCCAACCCTTCAATCTGAACAAAGGCCTGAAGTCACTGTTAATTCTTTGCAAAATTTACCACCAACACAAGCAGGAAGGGTTAAAGACACCAATCAGGCAAAACTTTCTTGGCCATCAAGACCACCATATTCAACTGAAATATCCAGGTGATTTATATGGTTCTGTTACTCATTCAGGGTCACACATGAGCAACATTTCCTAAGATGCTGTTAAAGGAAATGTTGGCTCCTTGCAGTACATATTGGAGCCTACATCTTAAGAAACAATTTAAAGTAAAATACAAAAAAAAAAAAAAAAAATTGGAAAGGAAACTATTGCCTCCATATGCGAATGGAAATTAATTTAATTATGAAATAAAATTTCTATGCAGCACTGCCAAAAGGGCAAACAACTGAGAACCTAACTAAAAGGAGAAAATTGTCAGTCTTTCAGCGCATAACCATTTTGTTCTGAACAGCAATAATTATGGAAATGGGCAGAAGACTGTTTCACTGATGATAAATCTACAACATGTCAAGCAATATTTGAAGATTCACATTTAATTACTGTGACTACGCAAATTAAACAGTGGAAAAAGTTGTCAATGCTGTTTTTTAAAGTAGGGAAATAGATCTAAAGCCAAAAGCAACATCGTTAATGTCGGTAACTCAAAGAGAGAGAGTTTCCCTCTAGGCTAAACCTTGTGATAAAGGAGAGATGTCACTTATTATGCACTTTTGAGCATGTCTGGCAAGGTTAAGAGGTAAATAGCCAGAATAATTATGGTCTGGGTTAGTAATCGTTTTCTCAGTCACATATTTACTCCAAGCACATTCTTGGTGTTCCAGGTTACTCATAACTCTTGATTGCAATTTGTTGTTTTCTTTTTTTTTTTTTTCCCCTCTAGAAATTATTTTAAGGCAAATAACTTCTGAAAACTCCATGCTCCACTAGTGGACCAGGCATGGCGGGGCTTCAATGAGGTCTTAAGAACCGAGTAAAAAGTAGTATTAGACTCAAGGAAATAGCCCACCCTAAAGTGCAGAAGAATTAACCACTGTGCCTGAAAAACACACACAGAATTGCTCTCAAGGACTCAGAATTTTCTAGGCTGAATGAATGGGAGCAGTTCCTTTGGAAGGTGCTGTGTGTGAAGTGGATTGTGTGCCATGCTCTGCTGCAGTTGTCATGGCAAGTATTCGTATTTCCCATGGCAACAGAACCATCAATTTTTCATGCAGTAAATAACTGCATAAAAAGCTACATTTAGTGACCAAGGCACAAGTTAATTCTCTCATCAGCATCCTTAACTTCAGCCCTCATATGGAGATGAAACACTCCACTGAAAAGCAAGTGTTTCCTTCGGCTTGTGACAGGTTTCCTCTTCATAGTTTCATTATGATTCACTCACCAGTTGCTGTGCTAGTGACACTATCTGTGCCAGGTATGTGGTACTGCATGGTATCTGAATTCACTGAAGGAGATGATGACAGGGCAGTAAACCCACAGTGAGTGCTGCTTTTGTAGTGCTCTGTGAGAGTGCTGTCTAATGCAGGTCACTTGAAGTGCTGCAACTGAAAGGACTGAAGCTCTACAAGAAACAATGCACTTTTAAGAATTTATTTTTGGAGTCTCTTGCTCTTGTTTTTCCTCAGTTGAATTATTCTGCAAACTAGCACCACCACCAGCGTTAAGGGCAGGCAGTTCTATTAAATGGACAATGGAAGGATGAAAACTCATGGGAACTAGATGTCATTATGACAGCAATGATGCTCCAAAGAAGGACAGCCTTTTGCTTTATTGAAGAGAAATTTATTGTAAGCTATAATTTTCCTAAAAGTGGTTTGCAGTGCTCTGAAAACCCTCAGGCTTGGCTCTGCAGAACTATATTGTTTGCATACTCTGCTGAAATTTAAAAAAAAAAAAACAAAACAAAACAAATGTGTTGGGAAGGTGCTGAAGGTGCTGTTTGGCTCGCCAGACAAGATGGATGCTCTCCCGGAATAAGAAGTGAGAGGGGGTTTCTTAATGCGAGGGGAACCAGAATATGTTTCTAAGACAATCAGGGGTGCAGTGAAGGTTTGAGGTCAGGATGAGAAATGTGGCAGTACATAACTGCCCACATGGTCACCACCGTATCTGGGCCAAGTAAAGAGTCAAGTCCAAAGACCAAAAATGCAATCCATTTTTCATAGATCTTCCTTCTGCAAAACATTTCCTGAGTTTCATGACAATCATGTTCACTAGATAGCTCCTCTCTCCATCCCAGTCTGTCCTTCACAAGCCCTGACCAAAACTGACCTTGATATTCCCATTTAGATGATGAAACTCCAACTGCCTCATATACTCATTTTCTATAGACACACAAAGCTGCCATCACTTAGAGCTGCATAATAGAACCTGATTTCTCCAGGTTAGTCAGAGGTTCATTTCCTCTTATTAGGGATGACTTTTTGCAACACTGCTTGTAGACAAAATCTGTCACATAATACTAGTTTCCAGTATCATAATCAATTCACTGATAGTGTTCAGCACCTCCCCTGTGCCCAGAAAAACCATGTGCTTTTCTGTGAGTAGAGAGTGCAGTAACATCCCACGCAGTTCTGAATATTTTTTGGCACATTTCAGTATCATTTTGTGGTAAAATACAGTGATAAAATCTCACAGACTTGCGATTTAATTTGATTTTGTTTAGGTATGAGCACAGTGGCACAGCCTCAGCAACACTTGAGGCTTTCAGTCCATCCTGCCCCCTGGGCAAAATCTCTGTTGAATATCAGTCCAACTATTTTATGCATTCATGAAATTATTTAGAACGTTTCTGTTTTGTTTTTAAAAAGGCAGAAAGAAAACAGTGGAAATTACCCAAGAATCCTGTTGATTTTGGTGCACCTGGGATGAAGGACACAGATTTTCTTTTCTGTGTATCCTAAAAGACCATTAAGGGAGGTGTTTGGAGAGCTCTGCCCTGGGGCTTGTGCTCCAGGCTTCTGCCCTTTCCAGTGCCTGGGCTGTGTTGTCAGTGGTCCCTCGAGACCATCAGGCAGTTCTTCTAAAGATCCACCGGCACAGCTTGTGCTTAAAAAGCTACTGCTTGACATTTATAATCTGACTGCCAAACAATGCCTGGTCTTTCCATAGTGGTTGTTTGAGGTGAGTGAGCTTGCATGGTATCAAGTACATACACAGATATATTTGTATTGTTTTTTCAGTCTTTGCCAATCAGGGTGTGGTAGAACTGTCAACCCCACCGTCTTCTCAACACAAATGCCCTGCTTGCTTTCTGCTGCATCCTTATAGTCTTCAATAATCTTGATTTTAGTGTCTTCTTCTACAGAGCTGGGAAAGGGCTACACTGGTCAGTTGGTCAAAAGGAAGATTTTTCCTTTTTTTCCTTTCCTTACAAGGTGAAATCAGGCAGTAGCTTCTCTCAGCACCCCATTGCGGGTGGTTCTGCAGAGTGAAGGTTTTCCCACCAGTGACGCTGTGCAGGGGGCAAGTGGGGCTGCTGGGAATGCCTGCAAGTCACAGCCATCCTAATGCCACTTTTCCATCCAGTTACCCAGTTTTGGGAGGAGATTAGGATAGAGCCAGGAGCACTCTGGCTGCAGCCCAGTCCAGACAGAACAGAGGAGAACAATGGCAGTAGCTGGGAGACAGATGGAGAGCTATGGATGGAGGCAGCTCCTGTACCAGAACAGCCTTCCCAACAAGGTCATCCTTTGTCACCCACATGTACAACCTGGGTGTCTAATCAGACCCTGGGTTGTAGTAGGAAGTCCAGGTGACAAGGCCAACTTTCCATCTGCCATGTTTGGCCAGGAGCCCATTGGGTTTTGTCTTGAAGTCAGTAGTTGCTGCTCTAATCCAGGATATTGGAAACTCTGTAAGATGATGATGTTACCTTTGCATCTGCCCTAAGTAAAGGTCCAAGAGGGAAAGTGGAAACCTTCAGTGCAAGGAAGAGTTGACCTGTGCAGTTCCCAACTGCTGTGTATAGGATCAAGTAACTAAGAATAGACAAGCACCAGAGAGAAGCTTTAAAGTGTTGCCACCTCATATGAATAAAGCTCAGCATCAGCGTAAGTTTTAATAGGAAATATCCATGTTTATCACTGTGGATTTAATGTGCTAAATAGCAGCCACTGTGATTTATTAGGAAGGATGCACTTGCAGATGATGGACAGTAATTCTGCACTGACTTGTCTGTTCTTCCTCTGTGCTTCATCCAAGGGCAATACGGCAGCTGTTGCCATCGCCTGGTGCTCCCTCTGCTCATTTGTCCTCTGCCTGCTGAATTCAGGGGGATTTGGGCCTTTAACATAATTATTATTAAGTTTCTATTTTATGTTCCTGTTCAAGAGGTCCCTTGGTAGCTGATTATACTAATCAGAGGTGACTTAACCCATATTTAAATGCAGCAGTCTGAATTTGTCTTCAGCACAGTCTCCTGAAAATATGAACCAAGCATCAAAGAACTTTAATTCATAGGTACTTTATCCTGTGGGATCAAGCTAAAATGTGGTCAAAGAGCTTTAGCTTTAGCTTGTATGCTCTCATGAAAGGATATGGGCAGAAGAAGGCAGCCATGCTCTTGTTTGTGCAAGTTTTCCCCCTCCCTTCTTTGAGATAGGCAGAATAACAGATCACAAGAATACTTATCAGAGAATATATTACTGCAGTTAAGAGAGAACACTTTTTCCTTTACAAAAATAATAATTATTTTTGGAAGTATGATCAGCCACATTAAAAGTTTTCTTTAATCTTTTTCTGGGCCAAAAATATCACTTGGGCACTTCTCAGCTTTTCAAATAAATACATTCATTTATTTGGTCATGGTATTACTCCAGCACAAGGAAATACAGGGCCTTAAATACACACAAAATTTGGGTACTACTGTTTCCTCTATAAGAACCATCTTAAACCATTTTCTACAAAATAAGCTGCTGGATGATGGAAATGAAAATATTCCAGTTGGTTCTCAAAAGCTTTGGTGGAATTTTGTCCTAAATGGTGATTAACTCGTTCATGAATGCTCCTAATCCTTTTAAGCAGTTGCATAAATATTCCAAGTGGCCCTCAAAGATGCTGACTAGGACTGTGAGTAGCTCATGTCAGCCCACAGGGATGCAAGATCTTATGCTAGGGGGGAAATCCTGTTCACACTGGAGTAAATGTGGTTTTTGCTCTGCCTCTAATGGTGTTTCCGTTCCTTTTTCTGAACTTAATTGAGAATGGGATTTTACCCATCTCCTCACATGATTGTGGCTCAAACCTGAATTCTAGCTTGGAGTCTTTTTAAATGGGGAAAATTAAGGTGAAACTAAACAAGCCCAGAGAACAGATCCATCTCCAGACGGAGAAGGACTCTGGTAACTGTTGGCTGTTTCCTGAAGCAGAGGTGTGCTCCAGGCAAACAGTCCCTGCAGTGCCAGCAGCGCTCCAGTGCTGGGGAAGCTGCTGTGTCACCTGACTGGACTGCTCGCACAGGTGGGCAGCGTTATCCCTGGCCAAAGGGCCCTTCCTTCTCCCCACCACAAGCACCGGGCATGTTTGGGATCATAAAACCAGAGAAGGGAAAGTGTACTGCTATTTCCAGGAGTTTTCAGTGAAACTTCAGACTTCACAAAGATAAGGCTAGATAAGGAATTGCAGGGACAGTGTTCACATGGGCAAACTCTCGGGCAGTGTATTTTTTATGTTGCAAGTAAGTGAGACTAAAATATTCCATAAACTTTCACTATATTCTTTGCATTAAATCAAATAATTAGTTATTCATCTCCCAGCTTTGATTTTCTTAAATAACCAATACCGTAATTCAGAGGCAAGAATTTAATCCATAGAAAATTCGGTCCTTGGAGAAGATCAAAGTGAGTCCTGTGGTGTTAAGCACACACCTACAGCACTTGATCCTGAAAAAAAAAAAATTAGGTGCACGTTTCAATCAGCCTATGCCTTCTTAATGGTTCCCATGCATTAACCTAAGCGTCTGTCGGAGCATTTTTGGTGGCAGGATCAAGGACCTGTGGAGGTGTCCACACTGGGAGAGCAGGGCTCTGAAAACGTAGCAAGCCAACGGGTCAGAACCCCAGCAGGCTGTGAAGGCAATGCCTCCTCATTCCTCTGCATCTACCAACGCTACAGGAAGAGATTGAAAGTCTCTTGGGCGACATAAATACGCACGATAAGCGCGTACAGAGCACACAAAGGTGAAATGGCCCTGCTTATCAGGCGCAATTAAAATGAATAGAGGATGACTAATAAAGAGGCAGTTTAAAATCTTTACATGACACAGTGTCAAGGCAACAGTGTTGTGCAATAGCACTGACACAATTAACGCTGTGTCCCTGCCTTGGGCAGAGCCGGGAACGGGGCTCCCGCCGGCCTCGCCCGCACGCTCCCATGGCGAGCGCTGGGTGGGCTCCGCCGCTCCAGCTCTCCGCTCTCTGCCGCATCCCAGAGCCCCCGCGGAACCTGCGCAGGACCAGCCACTTCGGACCAAGGCAAGGGTGCTTTTTCCACTTAGTCATTTCTATTCTTCTCTTTCCTTTTCATTTGCGTGATCCCAAGCCTCACGGTTACTACTGTGTGAAAAGGGAAGACATCATGTTGAATTTCTGGGCACACTCTGGAAGGAGACGAGGCTGAAGTGCCTGGTCCTGAACCGGGGCTGGTTGTTGACTTAGCACTGAGCAACGCAAGCATTTCCTGGGTAGGAATTTTTGCAGTGTGTAATTTAAAAGCTAGTTTGGACAACCCTTTGCTCGGGATGATAGATGGTAAGTGGCAGTGCGATCTTCCAAAATACAGCTCAGGGTATCCTTCTAGTTCTTCATTTAATTATGTCGCTCCTTAATGGTGCTTGTCAGGCTGCAGGATTCCCCAGTCCACTGGGTGAGTCCAGCAGGGACGGGCTGGGTCTTATTTACATATATATATATAATGTGTATATACATGTATATATGTTTTAATATATACACATATATACTATATATATATATACACACTTATATACATACAAGAACACATATAAAAACATACACAAGAATATATATAAGAACAACAAAGAAAATTCTTTTTCTCTGATGTTCTTATTTTCTGGCCAAAACCAGCTCTCTCTTGGCTTTATTGCTGCTGGCATGTCTTTGCAATGCAGCACTGTCAAAAACTAACAATATAAACAAATTTGAGGCTATGCCAACCCGATCGCTGAGCCCAGCCAAAGCTGCCCAGCGCCACAACTTGATGAACAATGTGTGAATTTTGTGGTGGCAGAAATGTCTCTTTCCCTGTTCTTTCTTAACTTTCGGGAAGATCTTGGTGCAAAGTGTATTATTCTAAATGAGATAATTAAAGTAATTGATATGAAAACTCCTTCACCATTTCTGCAGGAGGAAGGGCCCCTATGTTTGCCCAACCTGCTTGCTCTACCTGCCAGGGTCTGCAGAGGAGTTGATTGGAACACTTCAAATAAAACATTATTTCTGGTCAGAAAATAAAGGTTTTTAATCAGGTAAAGTGGTATTTCTGAACGACATGCTTTATTAGAAGGCAGTGTTGCTTTCTGCTGCATCCTTATAGTCTTCAATAATCTTGATTTTAGTGTCTTCTTCTACAGAGCTGGGAAAGGGCTACACTGGTAGCCCGTGCCTGCTTTCCCGTGCCTACCAGGCTTGTGGGATTGGGGGTGGCCATGGAAGTGTCCCAGCAGTGCCAGCACCTCTGGCCAGCTGCCAGCACAACTCAGGGCAACGGCTGTGGCACTTGTACCTTGAGGGGAAACCTACCACAGCGTCTTTGGGGCCACATCCTGCCTGCCTGTGCTTCCCACCCATCCGTCTATGGGTGCTTAATCTTAAAGTGCCTCAGTCACAGAGTTTGATGTTCTCATTATTCCTCATCTACTTCCCCAAATGTGTATCTGCATGCCCACGTAGAGAGGCACTGACATCCCCTCAGCGATGGTCATTGTTGTGACAGGGCTGCAGTGCAGGCTGCAGAGACGCTCCTAAAGCCCTGTAAAAGTGGAGAGAAATGCTGCATTTGATACCTATTTGTATCTCGTCTGAAAGTGAGCAGGAAGGATTTTTACCACATGAATGAGGGAAAGGTTGCTGTGTTTCACATGACAAGGCTGCATGCCTCAAAACCCCACTCTTAAGTGAGAAAAAGAGATTTGACACTTGTGACGGGCAGCACAACCAAGCTATTTTCTTTGCTTTCGATAGGAAAGTAAATAAGAAATATTAACTGCATGCAAAGGTGCCCCTTTTCTTGTCCTCATCAATAACAGCTGGTGTTCCTCAGGGTTATTGCTGCAACGTCACTTCCCTTTCCTCACTGCCATCAGGTTTATATTAAAAAGCCTCATAGCAAAGTCTTTTGTCCACTGTCCCTTTTGGTTCTGCCTTTGTCCCCCATGCTGTACTTTGGGACCCTGGCACGTGTGGGGATGGGGCCATGCAAGCTGCCTGTGTGCCTGCCCCTTTCCTCCAGCAGACCGAGGGCTCGGAGAGGAACAGGAATTTTGACTGAGCAAAGAAAGCCAGCAGGGAGGACGCCAGCTGTGGGAAAGGGCTACTAGGCAGTAACGTGCTCCCGGGGGGAGCAGATCTCCCAGCATTGCATAGGTTAAGGAGCAGCTTTCCAAGAAGAGCTGAAGTGAAGGGGGGAAAAAACACCAAAAAATATTAACTTGTTGGTAAGAGAGTACACTCAGCTTTGGAAGGGATTACATTATGCAGCTGCTTGAAGCAGCGCGGGGCCGGAGTCTGGGACCCTGCGGTGCTCCCCCAAGTCGCTCCAGCTGCGGCATCAACCAGTGGCTCCTCATCGCAGCGCTGGTCTCCTCCCGTCAGTGCCTTGAGAAGAGAGGAGGGGACTTCAGAACAGTCTTGATGCCCCAGCTTTGGTACTACTCCTTCCAGATACAAGAGGAGCATAAACCAAACTCTGGCGAAAGGCAGGACCACATGGCACGACTGAGCAGCGGCCGCAGCCCGACGGTCCCGCGGCACCGCCGGCGGGACCCGCTGCTCCTGCAGCCGGCTGCCGCTCCGCTCCCGCAGCTGGGCACGGCTGTAGTCGCGGGAAAGGGAAAGGTGCTGCCCGCTGTCCTTGGAGAGGAGGGTAAATAGTTACAGTGGAGAAAGGGAATTTAAAAACAAACCAAAAAACCTACGAGGAAGGAAGAGGCAAATGTTCGCTGGGTGACTCACGGTCCGGGATGACTAATCCCGGCAGGGCACAGCTCGTGCCGCGCGGGGAATCTGTGCCGCGCGCCTCGCGGGAAGCGCAGGGCGGCTGCGGGACCCGTCGGGGCACCGGGGCTGGGCCTCGCTCTGCTGCGCGCAGCGTCCGGCGAGAGTCGCGCAAGGAGGGAGGACGGGCCGGTCCCGGCAGGGTTCCGCGGCCGGGACCACCGCGAGGCCGGTGCCCGCGGATCGGCGGCGGTGACCTACTTTCCGCCGGCTCCTCCCGGCGCACGGCACCGCCGCTGCCCGCGCCACCTGCCTGGCCCTGCCCGGGCCCCGCG
>VZRN01001317.1:688517-746903 GCA_013397935.1 Dasyornis broadbenti | reverse complement strand
CGTTACACAACCGGCCGCCGCCACAGCCGAGTTTCACAAGTCCCGCCGCGGCTGCCCGCAGCCCGCGGCCCCCGTGCGCCCACCCCGCACCGCGCCGCGCCGCGCATCGCCCGCACTGCTCCCCGCCTTGCCCGCGCTCATGTCATGTCACAGCCGGGCAGCGGGACCCCGCGCCGAGCGGTAATCCCTGTCGCCTCGGGGGCGCCGAGCCGGGACTGGGCATGGCACTGAGAGCTGCTCCGGGACGCGCATCCTCCTAGACGGTACGTACGGCCGCGGGGGCCGCGAACCCTGCCCAGGTGAGGGGTGCGGGAGGCGGAGTCCCACACTTGAAGGCCGGGAAGAGCCCCCGCTGCAGGGCCGGTACGCGGCACCCGCCGCTCTGCCCTCCCCTCCCCTCGTCGGACACTGCCAGGACGGTCCCAGGTAAGTTCTGAAGAGGAAAACTGACAGCCGCAAGTCCTCTGATTTTTTCCTTAAAAAATCCGTGTACCCTCAGGACGGGCACGGGACGCAGCGCAGGGTGTCCGGGGGTCTCTGGCTGTAGAGGGCAGGCGGGAAGGGGACTCCGGGACAGGGATGCAGGAGCGCGGCGCATCCCGAAGCCGGGCACCGTCATTCCCGTCCCTTAGTGCCCACGGACCCCGGCGCATGGAGCGGCTCGGGAGCAGCCAAGGGCTGAGCGCAGCTCAGAGCTGCGGTGATTTGGGGTTGGAGGAAACCGATGCTCTGGACACTGAAGTCGGTCTGATCGCAGTTTCTCGTTCTGCCTTGAAGTTTCGTTGTTCAGGGAATGTGTTTGGCTGAAAACAGTGTGGAGAAAAACCTCCGAAATGAGCCTTCCACCTAAAGACAGAATCTGGAATCCAGATTAAAAAGTCAGTCTTCCCACCAGGGTTGTAGTGTCATTTGATTTTGCAGAATGTTTACATTATAAGCGGGAAATTAAGAAGGCTTTGAAAGTCCTTTGTATGTTTCAGCCGTGGATTTGTGAATGATAACTCCACACCTTGGTTCTTAGTAGCAGGAATTGTGAAGTGATTGCTCTGGGTAGCTCGCACTGGGAGCACAGGTCGGAGTTGAGCCCTGTGTGATTCATTAGTGAGGTGTCACACGCGCTTTGGAGAGCTCTAGTCCTTTGTGAAGTGCCACAGTCCCCGAAGGCAGAAGGCTCCCGAGCCATCGCAGAGCAGGTCCCTGCTCGGTGGATTTTGGAGAAGTCCAGCACATCAGTCCCTTTCTGGGCACAGAACTGGCACCCAAGTTACCCCTGATTCCTGAATGAAGTTGTCTTCTTCAGCCGGGCTGTGGCCCTGGAGATGATGTCCCTGGAATCAAAGCTCTTAAAATGCCCCATGCCTTACCTGCCTGGGAGGGTGCAGGATCACCTGGAGAGGGCATGGTTATTTATTAGCTGAAGTTTATTTTGCTGTGTGCAGTGAAAGCTGTGGTCCTGATTTCACTAGTGGGATAAGACATTCTGGTGTAGACATGAGAAAATGTTAGGAGTCACTTCATTTTTGACCAGAATGCCAGTGCTCCTCTGCCCTTATTTTGCTGGATCACTGCTGGCTAATCCCTAGCTCTGGAAATGGGAATTTGCCTTAAAGAAACAGCCAGCTCTTCATGGGTTTGATATGTAGGCTTTAGAGTCCTCACAGATCTAATGGATGTTATTTGAAGCAGCAGACAGTTTCGAGAGTATGCAGTGTGAAACCCTGGTACTGAATGTCTGACAACGTGGTGTTTTGGTTGGGAATTTGTGTAATTTTTATAAACTTCCTAGGCTGCAATGCCTCGCCATAGTTATTCAGTCAGAAAAATACATTTGGATTTTGGGTTTTTTAGACACTGTAATAAAAAATAAGTAGATTTTTCTCCTGTAATGTGCTAATCAGAGTAAGCCAGTGTGTCAGTGCTGCACCGGGGAGGACCAGAACCCTAGCACTGATGTGCCAGAACAACAGCACTGGGGGCTCTGTGGCTGATGGAGCCGTGACAAACACAGCAGGCTCTAATAAGGAGAGGAGGCTCCAGAGAAAGCCAGAAGTTGAAGTTTGTGTGGAAGGGAGGCATTTGTATCTCTTGGGCTACATATGTTTACTACCCAATCTTTAGATATTTTCTGGAAGAGGTAATAGGAAAAATGCAAATGGCTTTAGGAGTGGTTGCTCACTGCTCACTTATCCTGATCATTGCAAGCTGTGGATTAGAGTTACTTGATTTAGAGGAAAAAGTAAAGTTGGTTTGAAATTTTTTTTTATAAACTGCAGACTTGAGTAAGATATGTGATGGTTCCTGGTTTTTAGCCACTGAGACTATATCTGTATTAAATTATTTTTCTGGTTTAAGACATATATCAAGTACACAAAAATAGCTCAGCGTTAAAGATTAAAATTAGCAAATGAGTAGTTCATAATTAAAGTCTCCTGATGGAGGAAGTGGCATTACATTGCAGAGATACTAATGTCAAATCCAACTTCTGCTCATTAGTAGTATCAAAATATTGGTAGGATGTCTTTACAGTTTGGAGCCAGGGCTTGTCTATGCACAGAAGTTGCTTTGTTTTTAAATTACGCAACCTCCCAAGATTCACATGTAATGGTACAAAGGTTTTAATGCCAACATAGCTCATTCCTTCAAGACTGGGGGAATAAGCTATGTGCCTGTATCAAAACAACTGAATTCAGGCTTGTACTGGAACAGTTATGGATTAGTGAAATAATATGGCTTTAACCTGAACAGTAAAACCTATAATAACCAAAATAATATGAAGCAGTGTTTTCTGGTATTATTGAAATGATAGACCTCTCTATCACTTCAGTTCCAAAGCTCTGTTAGGGAAGTCAGGCAGGTACAACAACTGTATTTATTTGTTGGGACCTGGATAAGACCCTTCTTTCAGGTGAGCAGTGGCTCAGCTGGGGCCATGCTCTGCTCGATGTCCCGCTGCAGTAGCAGCTCTGTGCCTGCCAGTACGGCCGCGGTGATGGGCTTGCCTGGCTGCAGTTCCACCAACTCTGTCCCATCCTCAGCCCAGGCTGAGCCCATTCCTCTTTTTCCCTTGTTTCACTGCTCCTTCAGGTGTGGAACAGTGTGACTTCTTGCCCTGTAGCCTGTAAGGTGAAGGAGCAGTGTCCCTGTAGAAAAGTCCTGTAAGACTTTATTTATTTTTACTTCAGTCTCACTTAAGCCCAGGTTTAAGGGAGGCTGAGGTGGTAGCAGGCCCCAACAAGCACTCTGTGCACAGCTGGGCTTACTGGCTGCACATCTGCCCAGCCTCAGAATCACCAGATTCAGTCAAACCACAAAGGTGTGTGCAATTAATGAGAGAATTTGACCTACTTCATATTCCTTTATTGGCTTTGGCCTTGTCTACATGGGGAGATTATGCCAATTTAGTTTAAGTCTGTTTTTAAAGTGATTTGATTAACCTGATGTGACCTTGTGTAAGGACATTCTTATTTTGGTTCGAATGAGCTTATTTGGGTTCAACCAAAACCTGCACTTAGTCAATTTGCACAGAACTGAAATTAGACATGCCTAAACTGGAAGGGGAACTGATGTCTCTAAATAATGACACAACTTTCTCATGAAAGCAGAACCTTCTGTAGAATCTGGAACAGAATGTAATTACTGACAAATCTGCAGGCAAGTGAAAGCTATTCTTAGCAAAGTTTTCAAAAAAACCCAAAGAAAACAGGCAAAGCTTAAATATCTTAGGAAGACAAATGAAGAGGTGCCAATAATCCCAGTCCTGGAATACTGAAAGCAGTGGCACAAGGCTTGCATAGCTTGCAGCAAGGCTCTCCCATGGTTTTTCAGATGCAGAAGAGGGCAAGCATTTGTATCCTGTACAGGGAGTCCCTGTAGAGTCAGGAAATAAAAATGCAACGCAGGAAGGTGTAGACCGGCTGGTTTGAATGCAACAGTACCCAGCATCTCATGATGTATTTTGTAGGAAAGAATCATTAGACATGGAAATAATGAGGAAACAGGCTAAATTACAACAAGATTTTATCAAAGATGGATTGTGCTAGACTAATCTAACATCTTTTTCGTGTAACAGATTATTTAGGTGGGGTAGGGCAGGAATGTAATTTATCTAAAGTCAAGCATCTGATACCATGCCCCACAGGACGTTATGGCTTAAAATGAAGATGGTGGTTCAAGACAAGAATTGAAAGGTGGAAAAGAACCTGGCCAAAGAGAAGATACAACCAGTGCAGGCAAATGAAGTTGTCTGAATGGAAAGAGGTATTCAGAGAAAGTCATCAGGATGGAGGGAGATTGGTGGAGTTGCTCCCTTGGGACCAGGCTTGGGCCAGAGTGGATCCGCTCTGACCTGTGTGCAAGGGCTGGGTGTGTGCCCAGGAGCTGTGTGGGATGACTAAAACTTGGGAGGTATTGTCAATACAGAAGAGGATCGGATTATCATATGAAAGGAATTTAGATGACATTGTTGATTGCAGTAATAGACATAAAATGACATTTAATAGTGATGAGCGCAAAGTCGTGTAAAGCTGTACACATGGAGACCAGTAACAAGAATTTCCAGTGTGAAACAGGAGCTCATCAGTTGTCCATGATAGAAGGGAGAGATGTGGATGCACTGGCTGCTCAGGAGATACCTGGGAGCAAGCACTGAGATACAGTTGTGAAGGAGACCCCTGACATCCTCTGATACCAAAGGAAAATAATACGAGAAATTCAGGGAAATGTGATATGATCATTGTACAAATCACCGTACAGGGTGTCAATACAAGAGCTTTCCACTGCTTGTGGAGTGGCCCACTGGTATTTTGCATAGTTATTAACACCCTCATCAAGAAAATGTTAAATTCCAGCAGTAGGAGGGCTAGAGGTGTGGTTACACAAACAGACCATCAAAGTACAAAGTGAGGTTAAAGAGCATCACTTGTTTGACTCTGGCCAGTTGAACCAATGAAAGAACAGGTTACACTGGAGTTTTTTATACACAATTGGTACTATATAGCAAGAAGGCAGAAGGAAAAACCTAGAAGACAGCATCTTCACAAGGTCAAATTGTCTGAGTTGGTCATGAATAAATTTGGGTGGGGAATTAGAAGAAAGCTTGTAGCTACCCAAGGATTGAAGTTGCATAAGAGTCTTTCAATTAGGGTAGTTTTGAGATAGATCTTGATAATCTTATGAAAGAGATTATACAATTAAATTAGAGAGCTCCCGGAGATAGGAAATTGCATTTGCGGAGTTACGTCTTTGGTCTGCAGTATAGTCATATTTTTAATGTATGCTTGAAAGGAGAATGGACCTGGTTTGTCTACCCTTTTAACCCCATGTATCAAGGCCTCTGCTGTTTTCTTGGGAGCTGAGGCAAGAAATAATTTTCCCTGTTGCTGCAGGTTTGCATCTTTTTACTCCCATATCTGCCTTCCTCTCAAGCACTAGATATTGAAAACATCCAATGGAGACTCCTTGTAGCATTAGACAGACACAATTGCCTGCAGATTTTTCTGGCATGCTCCCTGGTTCAGCCTGTTCATCAGATTTTGGGCCAGAGATATTTTTCCTTCAGACTGTGTTGCCAGCAACCAGTACACTTCATGGTGTATGTTCTGGGATCTGTTGCTGGCGTTAATGAACTCTGTGTGGCTCCATGGACTTGCAGTAGTGGCAGTGATCTTCACCTGCCCTTTGCTGTGTCACAGCACAGTTTAATCTTGCATTCTTCTGATGTGTATCATAAGTTTATTGGATGATGTGAGGATGTGTTCTCGGGCTTCTGATGCTTCTTGGCAGGTTGAAGAGGTGTTGTTAAGTAGCCATTAACTGTGTTGTTTTCCAAGACTGGAGTGCTGGGTTGGTGATCCCTTTTAACTTGATATTCCTAAAATAAGTTGGAAACCTGGGCTTAGTATCAGCTCTGCTCTGGTGCTGATCAGAGCAAAATCCTCTAAATCATGCAGGATAAAATCTTTAAGAAAGAAGTGATTGCTGACCATTAGTGATGAATTAATAACTTTAAAAACACAGTTTGGTTAGTGGAAAGTTGAATGTATGATGCCCATCTTATTACAAGAAAGAGAGAAGGAAATAAGTAAAACGACAGAAATGAAGCAGGCAAGGAAGAAGGAAAACAGCTCAACTTAGCCTGCAGCAGAGATCACCTACCTGCCAATCTGTCTGTAAAGGGAAATTGAAATATTGAAAAACAGCAGTGCCGATGAGGGTAACACTGAGATGGCAGAGTGTGTTAACCAAACGCCATGGAGCTGTTGAAATGCATTGAATTATCTGACTGACTTGTATTCTTAGGCAAACACAATTGTACAATTGATTAATTTGTCGACATTCCTTTGGTGCACAACGCTATGGTAACCGAGAGGCTCACTAAACATTGCTGTGGAGAACGCTGCAAAACAGAGCTTTCCTTGGGAGAGAGGGAGGGAGGGAGGCAGAGCAAGACCTTGGAGCTCTGGCTTCGGAGGACTGATGCACACACACAAACACACACAGCTGAGCTGTTGGAATTGGGCTCTTGTTGCAGGTGATGGAAGGTGAGCATCAGGCGGTTTGCTGGCCATGTACATGTTTGGGTATGATCAAAGAGGTGACCCTGGCTAACAACTGCCTTCAACACTTTTGCTACCTGATCTTGGCAGAGCTGACAGACTGGGGACAACTATACCACCCTCCTGCTGGATCCCTGTCACCTGGTGTCCTGAGCAGGCAGAGACAGCAAAGGATTTGGTGTTTTGGCAGTGTCATGGCTCAGCAGACAACTGCAACTTTATTCCCATAATTACAGAATATTCTGAATTGGAAAGAACCCACAAGGATCATTGAGGTGTTCCCCCTCACCTATAAGTAAATGTGAGGTGCTTGGTTGAGTGTCAGCTCTAGGCAGATTGATTAATTGATTAACTAATAGATAAAGGCAGAGATATTTGTAGGTGTGTTTATTCTTGTTTACAAACTGCCCAAGCCTAGGCAAGATTTTTGAGTATGTAGCAATGGCAGGAATCATATCCATAAAAATGCTAATCTCCTCTCTTGCTTCATCTGTTCAGTCCACAAACACACGCATGCACCCATGCTTAAAGAAATTAATAAGGTTTGTTGGTTCTCTTCTGGGCTCAGCTTCGTTTAATCTTGGTTTAATGTGTAGCACATTGCTTCCGGACAATAAAGTTTTGATCATAAACAACATACTAAGTAAACCATTTTTTGGAGTAATTAATGAACAATAGATGAGCTGATAAGAGCTCCCATTGCCAGTTGGTATTTTGCATAGACATGGCAGCATTATAGGAAGATTTTCAAGCCAATGCAGAGGCTTTATCTGAAGGGGATGAGATAAACCCCTCCCTTGATGAAGACAAAGGTTGAACTTCCACCAGGTTCTGTGTGGGGACCTCTTCCAAAGTATCAGCTGAAGAGACAAATAAATGTGCCTGGGAGTCAGTCCTTGGGTTTAGGCTGTTCAAAGCTCTGCTGCACGAACTGCAAATAGGTGTTTATGTACAGAGGACGATGCTGTGTGTTTGGTCCACTGTTGGCTTGTCACAGCAAAGGCAGCAATTAGGGAGGCTGTAATAGCTGGGGAGGGTTACACCCCTTGCTGAGGAAGTTTGACCATAAACCTGTTTGTCCTGTCTCTGAGTGCAATGTACACTGGCTCAATTTACAGTAACTTAAAAATGTTCACTCTGATCAAACTGCTTCCAATCGAATTTTATTAAGTGATGTATTAAGTGTGTGTGTTAAGCGAGTCACATGAGGCAAAAAGGTGGGACTTGGGTTGACTCCGCTGCTGATGTATATATTAAAAATGAGTATTAACAGTTTGTCTTTTCTCTTAAATAGAAAAATTGTAATGGCTTCCTTTTGGGGCAGGCTTTTCATGGAAAGGGCACAGCAGGAAGTATTAATAAAACAAACTCATTGTGCTAGTCTTAACACCTACATTTTCTATTTAATTTTACTTATGCAGAGGGCTGAGCCCTGTCATTAGTGGAGACAATGTGTCAACATAGGAAAAGTGAGTTACTGTATTTTCTTTCCGTCATAAACTCTGGGATTAACCTCCTACAAGGCAGCAGTTATGTGGAGCTGTGTAATTGCAGAGGGATCTTACCCTGGCCCTTGAGTGCCAGTCCTGGGACAGACAATTCTTACTGCTCATTCTACTGGAGCATGGACTTCTGAGAAAGCTCTTTCTTATCTGAGGCATCTTCAAATCTCCTGGGACTTGGCCTTTCAACAGCAAGACCTTCTGGTAGCTGTGTCTCACTGGGACTGGAGCTGAAGTCCATTATTTGGGGAAGTTTGCACAACTCAGAAAGCCTTGCTGAAAATTATGTTACATGGGAAAATTGTCTGCAGTTCTGTTTTTCGACTTTCTGTAAATAATTCCGAGTATGGAAGGAGAGGCTCCCAGAAGAAGGTTGTTAGAAGGAAAGTGTATATGATTTTGCAGTAGTCCTGGTGTATTATCTGGAAAGGGCAAAGATCCATTGCCTGAAATGGGAGAAGAATAAATGCAATGGACTAAAATTGCCACTAAACCATTTGTAAACCTGAAATGAGGCTGAGTGAGAACTTTGTCTTATCCAGGGCACATATTTTGAATCTGGAGCTGAATTCCTTATATTGAATATATTCACAGTCAAAAAAACCAAGGAGTGTTAGAATGGAATGTGGAGTGTTAGACTGATAAGTTTGTTGGTAGTGGGCTGTTGTGTCTAGAGCAGAATTTCTGTTTTCAGGGATGAAAAAAAGGCTAATACTAACAAGAACAACTTCTGTGTTTAGAATTTTTTTTTTTTTTAAGAATGCATATAAATATTAATAAATGATCCGACTGGGATAGCATCTTTCTTAAAAATTGTCCTTAGAGATAGTGTATTATATTAACAAACATGCATTTGGTTGTACAGTAAGTAAAATTTTATAAATATAAATCATCAACTTATTTCAAAAGTTGCAGCGCTGAGGAAACTGTTCTGAGATTTTCTAATATAGTCTGGTTTGAATTGTTTGAATAAGAAGAGATATTGGTGAATAAATCAGATAATGAGCTGCTTTACATAGAAGGCATAATGCCTATTTATGATGTATAGAAGTTCTAAGAGAGATGAATTGCCAGTTTAATCTTCTTTGGATTGTGTTTGAAATCTACTTTTATGCAGCATTCTGACTGTTTCAGAGATTACTGTTCAGACACTCATGTAGACTTCATTTCTGTTTGAATTACAGCTCTACAAGGTCATTTGCAGGCAGACGTTCATTTACCTGAGTTGTTTTTTAGTCTTTTGACCTTAAAGTAAAACTTTATAAGTGTTGCCAAAGTTTTCTTCTGACCTAGTTGCTCCTGTCAGAACTTAGGAAGCCCAGTTATCACCCTTACCAGAAGTAGTAGTAGGGGCCAATTCTTTTGTCATTGGAATTTTTGGCACAGTGTGGCAGAGCTTTGCAGTTGACCTGAGAGGGATGAAGACTTCTCCCTTGCTCTTGCAGAAATAAAGAGTATATTGAGATAAATACGTCTTTTTCCTGCTTTTTTTGGTAAGTTCTTGTGATAAATTTCCTGTGGAAAAGGCGGTTACTGGATGAATTAGCTTAACTAAACACTAGATTTCTCTCTCTAATAGTGCATTGGCATTGACTCTTTACCTATGAAACAGATTTTATTTGATAAAAAAGAGTGGAATTTATTTTTGTCTTTCCTGACATGAACATCGTGCTTTATGAGGACATCATGTCAATCTGCTTTATTAGCAGCTGATTTTTCTCACAGCCTTGCAACACTTGCAGCAGCTTCCATCAAAGGGCGCCGATGGGGAAACATTGCTGAAAGGATGACATGCAGTGCTGGAGTGTGGTGGAGCAGGATTGCTGCTCTGCACAGAGGCAGCAAGCATCTGGGAGATATTAAAAACTTTTGACAGGGCTAGGAAGATAATTCTCAAGATAATTCTGCATCGAGCTCTGCTCTAGCTTCTGTTTCCTGCCAGGCTTCCAAAGCCCTGGGTCACAAGGTTAGAGAAAACTGTGGGCTGGTTGTGTCATCCTTCACCTGCAGGTGCAGAGCTTTCCCATTGCAGTCAACCACTGCCAGACCCAGAGATTCTGTCGTCACCCTCCTATTAAGGATGACAGTTTCTAAAACATTAACATTCATGTCAGGTCTAGATAGGGATCAGCAGAGGCTTAAATCATTGTCAGGAACAGATGTGAGATACCTAATCAGTTATTTCCTAAGGAAAATGAGTTTGATTGCATGAATAGTTGTAAATATTTCATTCAGCAGTTCAGCTACTACAGCAATGGTAAACAAGCTTCGGAGGCTGAAGAGAAGCATTTTGTGGCACTGTACTTGATTTCTTATTCATTTTAACTTTAGTGTAGAAGAAAGAAGTTTAGGTATTTTGGATTACATTTTGTGACAGCGCTGATCGTAACTAGGGGCTCACTTTGAAGACAGCCAAACAGAATCATTGTGAGGTTTGGGTTGGAAGGGATCTTAAAGATCATTTAATTCCAAACCCTCTGCCACAGGCAGAGACGCCTTCCACCAGATCAACTTGCTCAGGGCCACGCCCAACCTGCCCTTGAACACTTCCGGGGATGGGGCATCCACAGCCTCTCTGGGCAACCTGTGCCAGGGCCTTGCCTCCCTCACAGTGAAGGATTCCTTGCCCAGCTGGTGCCAGGCTGTGGTGGTGAGCACAGCCCTTGTGTGGCAGCTGAGCCAGGATTAGGTGCTGTGTGCCCCTTCAGGTAGTCACTGCCTCCTATCTCTGCTGGCTCTTTGAAGTACTTGCTCTATCTACCTAAGCAATAATTAAGGATACAGCTTTAATTTCTTGTTTGTTTTGCTCTTCTCTCTTGTTAAAAGCAAAACTGAATTAAATTGGAAGAAAGTTTGGCATTAAATCACAGTGGGTGTAATACCAGTTTCGAAGTAGATAAGAGTTTCCCTACTGATCTCTTGCAGGAAGGCTGATGAGAGGAAGGAAAGGAAGGAGGAAGTTAGCTTTTCTCTCTGCCTAATTGAATGTTTTCCCTGTTTGAGTTTCAGTTAAACTACTGTGTAGTTTGCTTGTGATTTTTAGCAGATGTGCGCGTAAGCAGTGCGCGAAGGAAGGAGGCTGGGAGTAGAGATTATGTTTGCCTCTCAAATACAGTTTGGAATTCTGAGGAAACTGGGACTGCCAGCTAAAGGTCATGGGCATTTATAACTTCTGCTGCTGGCTTCATGCTACTGCGTAGATGTTTGTCAGGAATCTTGCTGGCCGTGATGGTATTACGTAGTCAGATTACCACAGAAACGAGCTCCATGTGTTTTTTATGCGTGTACATTACAGTGTGACTCCTTTCATCAGCTGATTTTAACGTGTATTTTCTCAGCCAGCCTCATTTTGTTCTGTTAAATACAGTAACAGACATTGTTAGTATATGGTTATACAATTTAAGGTGCTTTGGTAAGGAAAGCCCCAGGTAACAAACTCATGTTTACCCTAATTCTGGAAAACACCAATAAACCCTGCTGTTTTCACTCAAGAATTACTCAGATGGGTAAAAATAGACATGTGCCAATGGATCTGGCTAAATTAAAGGCCAAGCTCTTCAATGCTCTTTTCACTCTGTCCCAGGTGAAATGCATTCTCACACTGCAGCCTTTTCAGCTGGCGTGGTTTCTTACTTGAAAACCAGGGACCAGAGGTGTTGATAGGTTCAAATCCAGCACCCTTGTCAGTCACAGCCATACAGCCAGGATTGCTCAGCAGGATGGCAGTGTCCACTGGTATTGCCATTAACTTACTTTAGTAGAGGAGAGTTACCCTTCGAGAGACAGGGACCCATATATTTCTTTTAGTGGTCATACTGGGGTCTTGATTTTGACTGATACTAGGAGGGTTCTTAGTACTTGTTGTAGATGTGAAATAAATAATACATTAAAATATTCTGCATTCTTGCACAATTGTAATAACCCATAGACAGAATTTAGATGTCCAGAAAAACACATATGTCCTTAATATCAGGGATGCCCATCTGTTAGCAACATAACCAGTTCTCTGTCCTGTGTCCTCCCTCCACCCTCGGTGAGAAATGCCTCTGTCTGTGCTGCAGGGAAGGACAAGGGACCCTGCACTGGTCAGAGCAGCTGAAGAGGCCAAAGCCTCTCTGAGGGCATGGCAGCAGAAATGTTGCTGTTTGATCCATTCCCTTTCCTCTGACCTCTTTGTTTAATCAAGTCTTTTTTTACATTAACATTATCTGGGAGGGAAACATCTTTTCTGGTCTTCAATAGTTTGAAAAAAAAAAACCCTCCAAGAAAATCCCCAAAGTGAATTGGACATTCAGCCATGCTGAGTCATATTTTGTTATTATGGCTGATTATCCAGGCAGCCATGCAAATAAACTGCAAGGGGAAAAAAGGATGTGTGTGAATAGCTTATCTACGACAGAATGAGGCCTTGGGACTTTGTGCATAATATGTGTAACAATAATGACCTAGTATGAAAGTGTTCCAGTGACTGACATATTTGCAGTCTAAAAAAGATAACAAAGTAATGAGAGAGAGATCTGTGGATGTTTATCTTCTCTTTTCTTCTTCCTGAAGGAAAGTTTTACTTTCTCATTATATTTCTAGTACATATCCATGGTACCATGCAGGATGATGAGGGTGATTGCAGTTAATTGTTTAAATATTCCTTTATTCCCGAAGCTTTCAAAACAAATAACCATCTTTTGAGGAGCTAGTTGGGAAGTGATGTGGGCAAGATAGTGCAAAAGAGAACATTGGATGTAAGCTTAAAAGTGCCTCAGAGAAGAGACAGAGAAGTGTGGGGGGTGTGTTTTAAGAAAAGGAGAAAAAACTTCAGATATATTATTACCAATACCAGTTATATTATTAGCAATACCAGCATAAGTGGCAACAATTCTTGAAAAAAAACCCTGTAAATTTCAATGGTTCAAATCCATCCTTGGTGTACCAGAGAAGGAATTACAGTTGGGTCAACATCTTTTCTGTTGCATAAGTCCTCTCATGTTACTTAATGCAAATACTACAAATGAGTACAACTTTGTCTGAAATACGTTTGCTGACTATATTTATCATCTGCCTTCTTCATAGTAAGCAAGAAGAGACATCTGTGGAGAAGGTCTGGTAGCCACAGAAAATATTTTGCATCATAGTCTCTAAGTGGTGCCATACTGAGCTATTCTCAGCTCGAAGAGCTGTTCTTTAGGGCAGCTGAAAGACAAATGTATATTTGGTGTTTGGGCCCCTTTGCGACCGTGTTGTGTGTTTGTAATGCGGGAAGTAAAACACTGGATGGAAAAGTGCCACTTCAAGACACCTGTGCGCGATTTTGGAAATTGCAAGTAATGAAGTGGGTTTTCTCACAATAATGCTCGAGTCTGGCCCTTAATCGTGCACTTGAAACGAGTGGGCTCAGACCTTATGAAAGGTGTTTATTTACTCTGCTTTAAGGCACAGGCCAAGAAATAACTTGATCGGATTAGCCGAGTTTGAATAGGAACAGCAGCAAATAGAATCAAATGAGTGTGAATGATGCTGCTGTGCTCTCCATTAGAAAAATATCTGCCAGCTGCCATTGCAGAGAATAATCCTGCAAGATGCTGACACCTCCAGTTCGCATTGCCCGAGGGAACTGGTCCAGGGCACTTCAGGCGTGCTGCTCCCATTACTCACCTTAGCCGAACAATGCTTTTTCTCTGAAATCCTACTTTCCCCTGTTATATAAAGGCTGGCTCTTTTCTGCCTCCTCCTTCTTGAAAGGCTCTTGACGCTTACAGGGGCTGAGTGCATTGCTGGTTATTCTCAGCTGCAAGATTACAGAGATGGCAGTGGTCAGGTCAGTGGGGCATGAACAAGGCTCAGCTGGAGAGCAGATGTGAGCAGATCATTTAAGGAAAGCAGCTGAAATTCTGGGAGCCAAATGAGGATAAGACAAATTTTGAAATCTAAGGGCTTTGTTTAAATTCCTTTTGACTTAGGTGCACATTATACCTGGAATGCTCCAGAATTAAACACAGCGAAAGGGTAAAGAAGTTTCTTACGCTTGAACTTGAATGCATGAAGCCAAAGATGTAAAATGAGGTCAGTTAGCTCAACTGCAGTGAATCCTTTGATATTAATTTAATGGATAAGTAGATAAAACTCTGAGCTTGCAGAGAAGACTTTGAATTTTAACTACTAAAGCTCTTTATAATTTTCTCACAGCTTTTTTACATAGACTGGACATTAAGAAGCTTTTCTTTAAGGTGAGGGTGGTCAAACCCTGGAACGGGCTTCCTAGAGAGGTGATCAATTCCCCAAGCCTGACAGCATTTAGGAGGTATTTGGACAATGCCTATAGTACCACCCTTAATTTTTGGTCAGCCCTGAAGTGGTCAGGCAGATGGACTAGCTGGTCACTGTAGATCCCTTCCAACTGAAATATTCTGTTCTATTCTATTCTACTGAGCAGTTAAATTGTACAGACAGGCAGTGCTGTTCCACCTCTGCTGCAATACCACTTCAGGTCTCCCCAACCTGTTTCCTCATTTCTTCTGCCTCCGAACCAGAGGTGAGAGGTGGTCTGGCTCTGGGAGGTCCATTGTTTTGGCTGTGTTTGGTTTGAGATACTGGTTAAAATGGAAAAGTTGAATTCTGGATCAGGAACTGGATTTTTCTCTGGTATAGGGAGGCTTTCAATCTGGTTCAGACCTATCTCTAATCCTTTTGTCATAGTATTTCCTTTTATTGAATAACATCCTTATGTATTGAGTTCCAGAAATTCCAGGTTGGTGATACACATGGGAAACAGATTGCAACAGAGTGCAGATTCAATTACTCAGGTCTAGAATTACTGAGGCAGAACATTTTTTCTTCATGTTGTTTGAAAAGGGAGAAGAATCTTCCCTTTTTTATTTATAGGAAGAAGTTTGAGATCAAATGACTCTGAGCTGCCCTTTCATTGGTCATTCAGTGATCAGCTGAGGAAAGAAGAATGAACTGGGTTTTTTCCCCCCTCCTTCATTTGAAAATCAGGTCTTACCAGTACTGCGTATTTAAGGGAGTTCTAAGACTATAGTCTTAGATGCTTCAGGAAGCTTATTTTAGGAGGGAGGGCTTGACTGGATGCCAACAGACAGAGCTAATCATCAGGACATCTGGATTCACTTCTTAACTCTGCTGCATGACCTTGGGTCAATGATTTAGGTCGAGCTTTTCCAAAATGTTCAGTATTTGTAGGTGCTTATACCGGATTTCAGCATTACTGAAAATTAGGCTGTAGCTGCATTCACTGTTTCAAATTGAGCTTCCCGAAACTGGGACACTTGTAAAAAAGGAGACAGAAGTAAAATGTGTGCCCCTGTTTCCTCATTTGTACAACAAGGATGGATAACTGTGTTTGTAGAGTGTGCTGAGACTTTCTGATGTAAAAGCATTAGACAGGAGAAAGGATGGCAGCAAGCTGCTTGCAAAGTGTCACAAAAGTAGACGTTGTTCAGTAGAAATCAAAGGATGCTGAACAAGGACCAGACTTCCAAGAGTTCACCAGCCGAAGGGCTCCCCAGACTGTGTAGAGGACCAAGCAGATCTAAGGAAGAGCAGAAACGACAGAGCCAAAGGTTGCTGGCTGTCTGCAGACTGACTGTGCAGCATCCAGCCCATCCAGCTGCCTTCCCAGCAGTTCCCAGCAGCGGCAGAGGAGCAGCTGAATTGCCCTTTCTTGGAAGGGGGATCCAGAGCCGTAGCATTGATCCCAGTCCGGGTGATGCAGGTGTGGGAAGCCGTGTGCTTCTAACAGGCTGTGATTTGTGTCACACACAGTCAGTCTGCATGTCAAGTCACACCACAGAGGGGCAGACCTGCTGTACAGGGGTGGAGCAGCTCTGCTAAACATCTGCTCAGGCGGTGGAAGAGTCCTGATAGTATCAAGCTCCTTTCCTGAAATGGGCTGGGGAGCTGCTGGACTCTTCCTGCTCTCACGGGCAATGAGTGCATCAGTTCCACGGCTGCATCCTGGCTCCAGGATCAACTGTGGCTGCTATCAGGCTTTGAAGTGAGCTGAAGCACGTTTATAGAGTGATGGCCAGGGAGAAGATGTTCGAGTTTGAAAGAAAATCCTCCAGCCCACAAATAGCTCCTACCATCTGCTGGTCCTGCAGCCTGGGAGTAGATGGATCGTGAAGCCAAATCATACACAGGTTTTTGCCCCCACTGGAGCAGAGCACTTTGGAAGTGGGGTCCTGGAACCACCTAAGACCTACTCCTGACCCAACTGAAGGCACCTGCTTTTTACTGTACAAGGCAAGCAGCCCCTCAGGCCTCACATTTATTTTTGCAATATGAGTTCAACCTGCGGCACAAGCAAACACAAAGCACCTTATCTGTACCATCCTCGAGCATCTGAAATGCATTTTATGTACAAGATGGCGAAAGGCAAAGAAGAAACAGAGCAAAAAATGTATTGTTTGAAGAGAAAAAGAGAACAGCTAAGGACATGAATGCTACTGTTGCCTCTTTCAATGAACTGGTAGTTGCTGGGGGTGTTCTCTTACTCAGAAAAGTAGAGGAGAAGGTATTTAGTTTAATTAGATCACTGATTTTCTTTGCTGTCTAATGATTACATTTATTCTGTGCACTGGGAGAGTTCAAAGCATGAAAGTAGGCAGTTTAATGACACATAGATTTTATGTAGCTCTCTGCTTAGGATAAATTTCACCTGTAGTAAATAGAAGAGAAGATGAATTACAAGAGGGATTTCAGGGTGATGCTTCCAAAAAAGCAGCTTTGACATGTTTATCCTAGTACCTACCTTGTTGCCAAAACAAAACCCAGACCCAGAAAAGGACCGGATGACCTCACTTAATGCCACCAATGCAGCTGATGCGAGTTGTGTCCTCTTGGTGGGAGTAACACACAGCACCTCCCAGGGAAACGGGTGATCCCTGCTCTCTGCTCCAGCTGGCGACCCCTGAAAACGGAGCAGGACGTGCCAGGGTGCCCAGCACCAGCTTTGCAGGCAGTTCTGCAAACTATAACACTGCTGACAGAGCAGAGTGCTGGTTTCTTTTAAAGGTGTCCCTCACTGGTTGGCTCTGATGGTGTTAAAACTCTCCTGAATGAAACCCTGAAATGAGCTAGGATTTCAGCACCAGGTTTATGATCAGATGGTGTTCAAATGTTTTAAGCTGGAGAATCAATAGCTTTGGGAGGGATTTTTTTAGCTTGTTGAGTGACTCTTTTCATTGCTGAAATTTATTTGGTTAACCTTCCCTCAGCCCCCACTCCTCTGTGATTTGCCAGAGAAGTGAATATGATAGGAGGTGGCCTGAGGCAGGAGTGAGGGAGCTGTGCTCACCTCCCTTCCCATGCACCCAGCAGGAATGGTTACTTAACTTCCAACATCAGGAGGTGAGCGCTGCAGGAGTCATCCTGAATGTCACCACTGCTTTCCTGGGTAGAAATTTCTCTCGGTATTTTTTTTGCAAATTGCTCTGAAGTAAAATATGTGTTTATGCGCTCACCCCCACACACATGCATTTGCATAATTTGGATCAGCCAGAAACAGAAGCAGAGCTTTAAGAGCTGAAAATTTTGGAGAACATTCTGTTCAAAAGACTTCTGACCATACACTTTCAATGTTCCTGACTACTCTTCAGCTCTATGTACCTTTTCTGGAAGTAGTCCCATGAAAACACACAATCTCAACTGCTGCTGATGGATTGACTGTGAACAACCATCTTTGCTTCCATCCTGCATGAGGGAAAGCCGTGTTATTATTTGAGGATTATTTGGCTCTATGTCTGAGTCAGGTATGGTAAAGACTTGTTAATAGGTTAGATATCATCATTTCATAGTACAGCACACGTTTATTTACCTTTCCTGTAGTAACTGAGTGGGTACAAATGAACACAGGCATTCACCTGAGACTGCAGAAGTATTACTTGCGTATGCATTTTTATTCTACCCTGCTTGTGCCAAAAGTACAGTTTTTTATTCCTTAACGTTGTGAATCAGCATTCCGCTTTTTGCCATGTTTTGGGAATTTTAAGAGGCCATTAGACAAATTGGTAGAATTAATTAGATGCGTGCTCTTCTTGTTACAGAAACCCCAGAGACATTTTGAATAATATTCTACAGTGTTGTATCTCTACCCTGCAAGGTTCAGCAATTTGCTAGAACAGAACAAACTTGGCCGACTATTTTCTCCAGGATCTGACAAAAATCCTAGAGAACAAAATGTTCCAGTAATCATCTTTTCTTTTCAAGTATCTGTTAGTTTTTAATCCTTTTCGCCTTTCTTTTGTCAAAAGAACCATATACTGGTTCAAAAAAAAAGAATACACAAAAAAACCCCAACACAGCACCATTGTTCCTGCCTGTATCTTTCATTTCACTTCTGTGCTGAATCACAGTGTTCCGATACAGCCTTTTTTATGGTGGAATTGTTTTGTATAATCCATTTTCTTTGGGCACCTCTTAGCTTCTGTCTGAAGCTGTTACTCCTGTAATGAATGTAGTCATAAATCTGTCACAGGTAACAAGCTGAATTTAGAGCTCAATAAACCAGGGGAGAGTATGCTGCGGATAAGTGAGTGCACTGAGATGCAACGGTTACAATAGTGGCACAAAAAGTCCATTTCTGGCAGGTTAACAAAGGGGGAACACAGAACGTTTGGTTCCCTCACCCACTGACCACCATCACCCATGTTTTAATAAAAAAAGATGCTGTGTGAAAATATAGGTACAGTCGTGGTACCGCCGAAGAGTTCCAGGGTGTGTTGCTGCCACGGACGGGTGTGCTGTGCTGGAGCACTGCCCTCAGTCACCCCACACCGGGCATGTAGGGTGGTGTTTCTGTAAAGCTTGGAGCCGCACAGCTCTACCACTGACCTGAGGGAGATCCCAGCTCTTCCAAAGAGGGTCTGAAACTGGGACTGGGAGCTGTCAGGCAGGACAGGACCCAGTGCCCCTGGAGCTGGACCAAGGTGCCATGGGAGCCAAAACCCATCGGATCCCCACCAGCACGGTTCCTAAGAGAAGAGAATTAAAGAGAACCTGTCCCTAAAGAGAACCTGTCAGTCATGCGTGCCTCAACTGGGCAAGCCAAGTTCCCACAGTGAAATGGCTGTGTGATTGTCAAAACTGAGATCATTGTAACATTTTTTTTATCTTTTGAGAAGAGGAAAGTGACGAACATGGAGAAGAAAAAGTAATGGAAAGATGAAATCAGGTGATATAAGAAACAACAAGATGGAAAAAAAGCCATATTCAAGAGAGATCCAATTCTCTGAATTGTGATCCAATGGATGTTAAGTAAGGGGGGACAAGTGAGGGAAGGGCAGGCAAGAGTGAAGAGCAACAGGAGGCAAGGCATGACAAGGAAAGGAGAGGGTGAAATACATGCAGAAAAAATTCAGCAAGCAAATCAAATAACACAGATATACAACTCCTTTCCCACACCTGGTTTAGTCTTTGCATTTCTGCGTGGTGCCTTGGCGCTGAGCTGTGACACAGCAGTGGTGAGGCTGTGCCCTGTGGCTGCTCTGGCAGGTGGGAATGCCACAGCCATGCTGAGCTCATGCTGCTGCTGCTGCTGTTGCCCACTGGCTGTGGCACTGGGACAAATATTTGTCTCTGTGTGACAGGAGGATGGCCGGGAGTGCAGGGTGGGTGGCACAGCAGGGCCAGGACTTTGGAGCTGCTGGGCATCAGCAGAGGTGCTGATCCTTCCTGTGCTAAACAGCCGTAGGGATTCAGCCACACTGGTTTTTCAAATGCCATTTACATAAGCATCTTATAGTTGAATCAGTAGAACCTTGCTGAAGAGGTTAAATTCTCCCTTTTAAAAATGAAATCGGCTGTTTTGCTCCCAACCACAGTTGTACCCTCGTGTCGCCTCAAGAATAATGAAACACTGGCATACTGACAAATAAACTGTATTGCTGGAGAATGCATTATCTCTCTTATTTACAACTGCATTGTGCCACAAAGTGCAGCATCTTGTAATTGAGGGCCCTCTGATGAATTCATTGCATGCAAAGTCTGTGGAAATTATTAGCACAGCACATTTCCGTAATTAAAATGTTTCCTACGGTATAGATTTGAGGACTCCCTAACTGCCGTATGTTACTTTAAAGCAAAATTCTATGAAAATTTAAATACGAGCAGAACAAAGTTTTTATGCGTAATGTTTTTAGACCAGTTGTAGCTGGGAAAAGCAATCAAATCATCTGGGTTCAGGGACACTTTTAGGTAATGGATGAAAGCTTTATTCATTGCTGATCACAAAGAAATGGGCAGCATCTCACATAGAATCATCTTTGCCTTGCCATCAGTGACATAACCAAATAATTAAAATTTAATCTATAATGAAGCGTTCATAGGAACTGCTGGTTTCAGGGCAGAAGTCTGACTGTTCCATTAAGAATTATCCTAAGGTAATGTTAATATTTTGATGATTTGCAGCAAGTCAATAAATAAACATTTTCTTTAGTCACAGGTTTGCAGTTTTAGATAGCTCCTGAAGTTAGATAGTTCTGCAAAACAGAAAATATAAAAAAAATTCCCTCTGCCATTCTCTCTTCAGTAAAAAATGTGCCAGAATATAGCAGATAGCATGGAATAATGCTTTAACTACTAGTTGTTGTCTGCAAAGTCCATTTGTCTTGTTAAGGCTGTCATTTGGCTACATTACCCTTTCTGTAACCCTGGAAACAACTTCAGGTACTGTGATATTTGAAAAGTCTAAAACATAACATGCCCTTAAAATGCTATGAGTGGGTTTTGAGACTCCCTGTACAAAGGAAGAAAAAAATAATTTCCCTTTACAGAGGGCATTAAGCAGTGATGGATGTGCATTGCTTTGTGAGAAGGCTGATCCTCATCTGTTGTAGGTGGCAGGACAAACGATGCCAGCAGCACTGACAAGTTTCCTCTTTACCTGCCCACAGAGTTCAGGAATCCCTCCCTCGAAGTGTTACAGAAGGGGATTTTCAGAAAGCAATAAATACATTTTGATCCCTCTGGTTAATTCAGTTAAGGTCAAAGAGATTCTATCTGGAGCTATTTAAAAGGCTCTTAACCTGCAGACATACTGCTGTCAGTAGTGCTAAGTGCCTTATCTGGCTGAGGAGTGTATACAACCCTTATGAAACTATTCTTAAGTATTCCAGTTACTATATTTAGCTCTGTCTCATAACAAGACAAAGAGCACTTAGCTAAATGTAGGCCTGCAGTGCTTAATCCTGTTAAGATTATTTTGTCCTTAGATGTCTTCTACTAAGACTTTTTCTAGCTCACCATCCTGCTGCATCATGCAAAAAGCTGCCCTGTGTGGTTGGGCCCGTGAATTCTTTTATGACCGTTTATTCTGTGAGCTCCTCGAAGTCTGGTGTTGGCTGAGGGCATTGCTCATCCTCATCCCTCTGCCTCTGGCACCTCACATCAGCTGTGCTGCAGCAGGGTGTGGTAGCTGCTGCTGGAGACTGGAGAATCCAGGCTTCATTCCCCAGTTTAGACTCAGTGAGCATTAGCTGGATTGTTGACTTTCTTGTGACCAAACCGCTTCCCTCAACTTTTTGCTTCTCCAGCTGAGTGGGAGTCCAGCCATGTGAATGAGGCAGAAAACCCATCAGGCTTCCTGAGAGCTTACAGTTGTTAGACAACCTGTGGGCAAAGCTTTTATAAAATACAGTTTCTATAAAATAATGCTTTGCACTCCAAACTCGGGAAAAATCCTTTTCTTTAGCTGAATTTTTGCATGCTTAGGTCTGCACACAGAGAACATTCCCTGAAAAATTGTGATAAATCTTTCTGTCTATCCACAAGTACTTTTTATAATTTAACCCATTGCCTTAAGAAGACTTTTCTTTGTACCTACATATCTCTGAACTTATCCCAAGTCATCAAAACTTCTATAGGGATCATTCTTCTAGAGAAGAAACAACTGTGTGATTTTGATGGAACTGAGGGATGAGCAGCAGTGATACGTGCCTCAGTTCAATAGGGTAACAAATAAGATCACAGGCTCCTTTTGAACTGGAATAGAAGTGTGTCACTTGACAGATGTACAACCACGGTGAGTGCAGACACAGAGCAGATCCAGTGAGTTTAAGTTTGCTATGGGGGTGTTGTTTCCAGTTGCAGCTTCACTGAGGGTGTCAGGAGTTACATGATATTTCTCCTAGATTTTGTGTGTCCCATCAGTAGCAAATCTTAAGGCGAGGCCTTAAGTCCATCCACAGGTGGGCGGTTGTGGCCTGTGCTGACTTTTGCTGATCTTGTTTGTCTTGAAGGAGGTTTTGGTTGCAAGATTTGATAGATGAGGTACAGATCATGCTTCTGGTTTCCACAGCACACCAGGTAAACTGTCGTACTTTGGAAGAGCTCCAGTTGATCCTCAGTGGCTCCAAGCCAGTAGGGCCATTCCGCCACTCCGCTGGGTCACATGGCTTTTTGGACATGAGAGGCCACGTTGGCCTTCCTAGGCTGCTTCTGTAGCAGCAGGTGGTGCCCACAGAGCCAGGAGCTGAGAATTTGGTCCAGCTCCCATTGCTGGAGGCTTTGCTGAGCTTTCATCAGTCATACTTGGACATGTTTCTAATTCACGGTGGTAGACTTTTCTCAGCGTGAAGTCCTGCCTGCAACTGTGTTTTAACTGGACTTGCTTTTCCTTCCAGGATTAATTTTTCTCCATCTCTATTTACATGGTGATAAGAAGTGCTAATCCCACTCTGTCAGTCTGGACTGATGAATCTGAGGAATAGAACAGGTAATTTCTAATTTGGCTTGTAGCTTTTGGTGACTCGGATAGTGAGAACCACTCCCTCTATATGGAGTGCATTCATAACAAAAGAATTCATGCAGTTTCTTCTGCCCAGGTCATCTGCAGGGAGGGAGATCCTTGCCCTGGAGCAGCGAAGGAAGGATAAAATTTTGTAGCTGTTGCTGTGAGCTTTGACTTCCTGATAGTTGTCGGTGGTTCTATTTTGTTTTACTTTTGTAGCTACCAAGTTGTTTGAGCTTGGAGTACCAAAACAGAGAAAATCTTTTGGATGTACCTATTGAAAAATGCCCCTTGAGTTCTGGGCAGCATGGGAGGGTTTTGAAGAGAAAGTGCTTGCTGGAGATGAAGGCAGATTGGTGCTGATGGGTGCAATTTCTTCTTTGGAGGTGTCTGAGGGAGTGCAATCCAGCAGAGCTGACCTGGGCAATGTGGCATGGAATGATAGCAGCTCCCTCACCTGCACCTCCCTGGCTCTCTATCCCTCCAACTCAGCCCCTGAGTCAAAGAAAGCAAAACACCAGTGAAGAAGTTACCCTTGTGTTGAATTTTCCATCATTTATTGGGGCTCGAGAGTACTGTGTCCTTACTGGAAGTTGCTTCCAACTGTTCTCCTTCCCTGGTTAGTGCCAGGTGAGCAAGTTTTAACTTAGAGCCTTGGGTATGAATCCCAGGAGTCAGCTGAGATGATGTGGGAGAAGTCCAGCAGTGCAAGCAGCGGTCATTGGCTGCAGGATGCTTTGGATGAACCTGTCCATCATATCATCTCTTAGATATCTTGATAATGCCCTGCTGTTGCCTAATACTAATCCTTTAGGGGATTAGCACAATGTTGTTCTTTCTCCTATGTCCTTCTACTGGGAAAGAAATCTCAGATGTGTTTCAAGCAATGCAGTGCTTGAAATCAACCATATCAAGAGTGGAATTTGGGAAAGGGAAGATTCAAACATCCAGGAGACCTTAAAGGACAAACCATTTTGACATTCTTAGCAAGACCAGGGAACATGTCTCAGTAAGTACTTCTGTCTTTTCCTTGCAGAGCCCTGTGTTGTGTAAACGAACTGATGGATGAAGATGAGAAGGACAGGGCAAAGAGGTATGATGGGATGCACTCCTGGAGGAGAATTGTAAATGCTGTGTTGTGCAGTGCTTGACAAAGAACTTGACCCCACTGATGTCAGAGGCAAAGCCCCCACACAGTTTGCAGGCTATGTACAGCTGACCACAAGCAGCATAACTTAAGTCACTGTTTTCAGGCTTTTCATAGAGTTTGGCCACCCCTGCAATGGGTTGTCTGTCTGAGTGGTGCTTAAATTACATTGCTGTGCCCTCAGGATCTCGTGCTATCCCATGGCTATTTATTATCTTGAAGCAGGACTCCTGCCCTGGGATTTTATTGGTATCAAGCAGTACTGCCCTCCTGGAGTAGAGTTCCCTTAGCAGTGCTGCTTTAGCAGGTCTGAGTTAGTCTCCTGTCAGAGAAGCGCTTGGCTCAGTTCTATTTAGTCATTGTACACGAGTGCCAAAATAGAGATGGCTGTGAACGTAAATGCTGGATCTGAGAACTTCCAAATGCCAACCTGAATGTGAATGGAAATGCTTTCTGCATGCCACCCTCAGTCTAGATCACAGGAAATATGTATCATCATGAATATGCTTGTAAAGCAAGTTAATTACTACTGGAAGAGATTGTAGGAAAAGAGCGTTATCTCAGATATGAGCATTGGGAAAAACACTTTGGAAGCAACTGGATGGATTTGCTTTCTCCTTTATTGTTTTTAATGGGGGGGAAAACCCTGATAAAACATTCTTAAATTGTATTAATGTGAACTGAAAACTAGTCTGTAGTTCTGCAGCCAGACTCTTTAACATTCCCTGTTTCATGTATCACAGCAGTAGATTTTCAAGACCACATACAAGATTTCATTCTTCAGCTCAGATGTCTCTGCACAGTCTTATCTCTTGATGAGCTCCTTTTGCAAGTACAAATCAGAAAAATCCTTCACATTCTGACCTTTATTTGTATGTGTACTAACTGCAAAACAAAAGTTCGTAAAAATTAAGTGAACAAAGCATGAACATGCATGAACATACATTTCTCTTACTGGAAGAATTTCTCCCATAACACCTTCACTATCACTGCTTTTCAAATAATGGGAACTGCTGCTGAAATGTATGTAAGGATATGGTCTTTCCCAAATGAACCCAAATGTATTTGTTACTTCCAGGTGTTCCTTGCTGCCAGTGAGTTCAGTCTTGCTACAAGGCTCTAAACACCAGCAAAATCCTTGTGTGCGAGCCCGATTTTAAACAAATTATCATTCCCAGCAGAGTTTAGATTCTTATATTTAAAGTGTTTTGCTGGGACAGAGTAGTTTACTTCATGCTGGTTTGAGCTGAAGGTCCTTCATTCTGCTTAGTGGATTTATGTTTGTCACCCAGGGCATCACGCAACAAATCTGAGAAGAAGAGGAGAGACCAGTTCAATGTCCTCATTAAAGAGCTTTGCACGATGCTGCAGGGCCACGGCCACCCTCTCAAGATGGACAAGTCCACAATACTACAGAGGACCATCGACTTCCTACAGAAACAGAAAGGTACTGGAGGGTGCTGGCTCTGCATCAGTTTCCACTCAGAAAATGAAGACTGTTTTTCCCGAGCATCTCAGATGTCCAGAGAAGACACAAGCCTAAGTGAGGGGCAGAATAAGGCACAGCAGTTGGCCTCAGGAAATGGGCTAGAGCTGAATACAGTGCTGACCAGTTAAGCATGGACAGATTTGAAAAGATGCAGTGCTGTATGCTCTCTACTGGGGAGACATCATTTCCCTCACTAGCCTCCACATCCCCTGGCATGCTCTGTGCACTCTCAAACAGAATCTGAGAAGAGAAAAGCTGAGGAACAGCACCCATTACAAAAATCAGGGGAAAGGAGATTCTGTGCCATGTTCCCAAGTCCCTTAGGTTAGGAAATGACTGTCAGCCTGTCCTGCTGCCTGGGCACTGGCAAGAGCCTTTCTAAAACAGCTCCAGAATTGCAGACGCCCTTTGCTCACAGGGATGCTCTACTACTCTGAAATTAGCCCATCGACCCTTATTTTTTAAGGTTATCTTCAGACCTCCCAAAATGTCTCCATTTCACTTTCTTGATTTCTAATGCATTTGTATCGTGATGGCATGGAAAATGACCGTTGCATGCAAGAAGGCTTTGTGTGGAGAATGATCTGAGGATGATTCCTCTAAAAGCCTCTTTAAAGAAATCTAGTGTTACTTGAAAATGAAAAAAACTCCAAGTAGCAACGTGAGTCATGTTGCTTTTTTGATATTTTCTCTTTAAGAAATCACAGCACAGACAGAAGCCTGTGAGATTAGACAAGACTGGAAGCCTTCATTTCTTAGCAACGAGGAGTTCACCCAGTTGATGTTAGAGGTAAGAAGAAATTAAATAGATTAGTGAGAAATAATCAGTTCAGTGGAGTAGTTCAGGGATATATACAGGTTCTTTTCACCTGTAGGTCTCAGTGTTAATGATTTCTACTCTGCTGGCACACACAATACAAACCTGACAGAGACCAATGTTGTGCTAAATGCTTTGCAGACACAGAATTAAAAATATGATTGCTTCCCCTTAAAGGTAAACGGCTTTTCATTTAGGAATGAAGACTGATTTGGCCTGGTGAGAAAGGAAAAAGAGAATTTCCTTTCTCAGAAGAGCCTCTAGAGCTGGCAGTTTTAGGAAAAACTTGAAAGGACCTGAAAAAAGCAGAACAGCTCTCTTCCTCCCACATGCCATTAGCCAGGCAGCATTGCCTGTGCTGCCTCTGCAGCTGCTGGCTGTGTGCTGCTGTCCTCGTGATGGGAGTGCTGCCTCTTTTGCTTGAATTGCCTTTAAGTGCATTCAGGAAAACAGCTCTGGTACTCCCACCTCTAAAATGCTTTGCTTATCTAGAAACACCTCCAAGCCCACATTTTCTCCTTTCTTAAGGATGTGGCTCTGGGTTTGTGCTGCATGCCCCTCTGGCGGGAACATCTCCTACCCTGCGTGGGCAGCTGCTGCTCTTTGCCCCACCAAAATAAAGGGTGTATGCTGGGCTGAGCTGGGAGGTGCTGCTGTGTCTTAGTTATTCCTTTTCATCAGGATGTCATGACTCACCTCTGTGGAAAAGTCTGTTCATTCTTTCTGGGAATCTCTCTCACCAAACAAGCTAGCTTGTTCCAGCTGAATCAAAACAAATTCCCCCCATAGATTGGAAGTGGTGGGGAAGAGTGAGCCCTTTAATAATTGCTGGGCTCTGGTAGACCATTAAACAATTTGCTTAAAATCAGTGGGTTTTTTCCAGAGAGGACTCATTTTGAGCAAAGGCAGAGTCTGGCAGTGAGGTGGGGAAGATGGTGAACGCTGCATCTTTGGCTCCCTGTAGCTAAGCTGCAGAGCAGCCTAACAGTGTCTTTAGAAGAGCTGGCTTTGTGCACGGTGCTGACCAGCTATTAAACCTCCCAGATCTTGATGTTAGAGAAGAATAAGGACAGACACTGTGTAAATGGTACAAGATGTTGTGTAGAATAGGGAGAGCATAACACCCAAGGAGAAAAGCACAGGCAGTGACTTAAAAGGGACAGAGAGCTTTGACTCTGGGACAGAAACTACTGTGAATAAGAAAGGGGAAACAAAACAAGCCTTAAAATTGTTTTGTCACTAGCCTTACAAATCAGTGCTTTAAGCAAAATAAGTAAGGCTTTAAATCTTCTCCATATTGTCCATAAATTGCTAAAAATACATAATTGTGTCATTTTTCTGTCTCTGCTTATCCATCCATCCATCCACAATGCTGGGTTTGCCATGATGATATCTAACATCTCCTTACGCACTGAGTTTGTTAACTATTGTGTAATTCAGAACACATAATGAAGTGACTGAAGTCACCAGGATTGTGTGGGTGTTGAAATTCTAAGCATCACTGTCTCACTTTATGTTAAATAAATACTGACTGGGTGAAAAATGCAAGTCAATTTAATAATAATGAGAATGAGAAAATAAGAATATAAAAATAATGTTGAATTAGACAGCACGTGTAATTTTTATTTTTCCAAGTTGAACTGTCATTTCCATGATTAATTTCTCCTAGGTTTAAGCTGTTAGAAGCATCACTAAAGAATCAATTAGCCTATGATATTTTAAGTTTTTCCCTTGCATAATTCTGTTTTGGTTCTTTTTCTTCTTTTTCTGCCTGTTATCATTAGGCACTAGATGGCTTTCTCATTGCTCTTACCACTGATGGGATTATTATTTATGTATCTGATAGTGTTTCATCTCTGCTAGGACACTTACCGGTAAGTTCTGACCAAGCAATACATTGAAGGCTCATTCCCCTCCTTAATGCAAATCCATCAGTGCAGGGCTGGGGGTTGGTTTTGTCCAACCAAAGAGGCAGCTGTCTGTGGGTGGGAGGTCAACCAACAAGCTCGTGTGGAGTTTCTCAAGTTCCTGTGAATAAAGGATTGTCTCTCAGGGTCTATGAGTTAGCTTAGAAAAACCTCAACTATGTAAAATCACTGTACTCATAGCTCATCACCTGGCTGCACATCTAAAGGTCTAGGAGGTGTTTGTCCCACCAGGTTTATGGAAAACCTTGTGATTGTGAAGTCCATGCAGAAGCTCTTCTTAGATAATATAAACATTATTTCAGAACAGAATCTATGCTTTTCTAATGATGTTGGGCTTTTCTACTTTGAGCCCATAGTCTTTGGTAACAAATGTGCGGCCTCAGGGTTTTCTGGGAGAACTTCTAGAAACCAGTTAGTTGTCAGGTGCAGAAATTTCAGCTTGGCCCCTCAAAAGTATTTTTATCTTTATCTGGTGCCAAGCATGAAGCACCAAGGATGCCATATATGAGGGCAAATTTGAGCATGCACTTACCTGAATGTCCTGGTGTGCGAAGAACAAATCTGTGCTGACATTTTGGTAGAACTGCTTTAGGATGTGTGGGTTGATGAGCACTGAATCACTTGCAGGTCAAGCTGATTTTGCCAGATGTTCAGCCTAGAAGACAATTGGAGGATGTGGGGAGGAGCTCTCCCTCTTCTGTGTCGTGCTTTCGAAGAAAAATATTTCACTTATTATCATATTATATTCCTGTAATACTAGGGTTTCTTCTCCAGCCTATATCTGTCTGAACCGAAGGGCAACCTCTGGGACTCAACTTCAAACTTTTGCAAATAGATAGTAATCCTGGGGTAAAATAGCCTAAGGGTTATAATCTGCCCAAGATGCATCTGCAGTTTGATTGGGCTTCCTTGTCTTAGGCATCCATGCCAGACTGGGAGTGTCTGTGTTCTGCTGCAGGATGAAAAGGCATGTGGTTGTGTCAGGCTGTACTGCTGAACATGACAAAGCATTCTTTTGTATCAGTCAGATTTGGTGGACCAAAATATATTAAACTTTCTTCCTGAGCGGGAGCAGAGCGAAGTGTACAAGCTACTTTCTCCACATGTGCTCATGACAGATCCTGTTGCAGCTGATTTTCTAAATGGTAAGCTCTGCTCTTGTCTGTCGGTCAGGGAAGTTTGCCAAAGGTAAACAGCTCCTGGGGGAGCCTGCACAGAGCTCTCCAGCTATTTAATGCTCCTGCCTGCCACTTCTGTTTTGCTGCATTTGTGGGTTTTAGTGCATCACATCTCTAATGTTCCTATGTGCTCCCACTACTTGCTCTTTGATTTGGACAGTCGTTGTTTTACCATCAGCTTTGCCCCATGGAGTTGCCCTCAGTAGATGTTTTTCCCCCAGGTGGGATGCTTGACTAAGCCTGAGAAAGGAGTCAGGGCTTATGGGGAGAAAAATTTGGAGAAATCCCAAACAGTTTTGGCAGAGCCCGTATTCCGTAGGAAGATTGCATGTCTCAGGACACGAGAGAAGCCCTAATGTAACTTAAGCACCAGCCTTCCTATCTGAACAGTCCATGTGGATCTGTACTGCTGGCTGCTGTCCCACACCCAGAATGGCCCTTTCCCCCAGAAAATGTCCCCAGGACCAAACCAGGCAGCAGCATCTTCCCAGTACGTGTATTTCACCAAGCCTGTACTGGGGCCCCACCCCTTTCCCCATGGGTTTGGTAGGGCACTGGGCTCCCCTCCCTGCTGCCCCATGAGCATCAGTGGGAGCTGAGCAGCCTGGTGATGCTCTCAGCAGCCTGGTGATGCTCTGCTGTGGGAGTGGTTTCCCTCTGGCTGAAGGCCGCGTGGTCTAATCCATAGAGTTCAGACTTGGGGCAGAAAACTGGATTAGAGCTTGGCACGGTGCCCTCCACTGTTAATGGAAAGGCTTAGGGTGAGTTCAGTGCTCTTTGGGCCTGGGTCCTATTGAGCAGTGGCAGAGCACAGAACTGCAATACTGTGTAACTGCTTTGCATGAAATCCTGCATCCATGAAGTCAGGGAAAGATCCTGTTGCCCAGTATAGCTAGGGCTTCACACCCAGCTAACTGGGGTGACTGCAAAGACAAAAAAAAAACGATGAGAATACATTTCCTTAAGCAGCAACAGCTGACAATTTCTCCTTGTAGTTATATATTTACTTCTGGGTATCAAGAGCATCCCAGCAGGGTGTGCTCAGATACCACAGCAGCAGGGTTGGTAGATAAATTAAGTATGTGAGCGAGTTCAAGTGCAGACTTCTAATAACAGTGGCTGTCTCCCTCTCTTTCTCTCATTTCAGCGGAAAAACAAATAGAGTTTTGTTGCCATTTAGCAAGAGGCAGCTTAGATCCAAATGAACCCCTGATGTATGAATATGTGAAGTTTGTAGTGGATTTTAAATACTTTACTCATGGTAAGTTACTGTTCCACCCTACCTTTGCTGCTCCACCTCTCTCCTTTAAATTGTGTTGATCTGTAGCATCTTAAAGGCTCTATTTCTGCTGAATATGCCCCGTAATTGTCAGGGATAGAATGAGCTGGGCATACATTGGATATATTTTTCATACAAAAGTGGTGGGGAGGCTGTTGATCAAAAGAGTACACTCTCCTGCATGCTGTGCCTAAAGCTGATACCAGACTGAAAATACCTCTGTTTGACCCACTGCCAGTTGTAAAGCAGCCTACTTATTCAAACAGCCAGTAAAAGATGGTATTCTGTTTCACTTGTGGCAGTGAAACGATGCTTTACAGAGGTGAAGTAGTTTGAGGTGCTGTAAAATCCTGAATCTTGCTAAGGTTTACCTGGAGAAAGGCTGACAAGGAGACTGAAGCTGCACACTGTAAGCTGCTCAGAGCTCTTACAAAGCTCGCCTGCAAGCCAGGGGTAGGTGGCTGTAGCTGTGTAACTCGGAGCCTAAAGGGTCATGCTTTAAATAACATCAGCGTGGTTCAGTGTGGCATCACCCTGTGGGTAGGAGGAGTTTATTCCTCGGGTTTCATCAGTCACTGTACCTGTCTTGACATGAGAAGAAGGCTCTCCTTCCTCTTCTTCTTAAATAAATTGTCTGGTTGTTCATAGTGCCTACACCCTCCTGTAATGGCTTTGAGTCAGCTATTGCACGAGCTTTCAGGTCAGCCACGGAGGAGCAGATCTGCCTGGTAGCGACTGTTCGTCTTGTCACACCGCAGTTCTTAAAGGTGAGCGCTCTGCAGCTGCCTCTGCCCTGGGGCACGGGAGCTGCCGCGGGTGCTGCGGCACCGCTCGGGAGCAGGGCCGGGCCAGCAGCACGGGCTGCTTGTGCCAGGGTTAGTAGAGGAGAGAGGACACTGCTGTGGGTGGGAGATGACATAAATGTGTATTTTGGAAGGGTAAGGTGTAAAGCAGGAGCTGCTTTTGAGAAGTGATGGGTTTGTGGTGAGATATCTCAGAGGCACCAGGTCAAGGGGATCTGCTGCACCACTTGGGAATTTGCAGCCTTCAAAGACATACATCCACCACTCCTTTGTGTAAGGAAGCAATCTGCATCTTGAAACACACTTGAAAACGTGTCACGGGCTCTTCCTGCAGGTCTGTAAGTGTCCTGTGGCACTGTGCACTGATGACAGGGAAACAACCCTAGGTGCTGCTTGCTCAAGAGGGCGTTAGCCAGCTCAGTTAGAGGCTGGACCTGGAGCTGTCATCCATATTCAAATACCAGTACTTGCGAAAAAGCTGGGGAATTTTGCCTAGCGAGTGCAAGATGAGACTCTTACACGATTTATCCTAGCTCTGAAATTCAGCTCAAGGTAAACTATTCAGCCATTTTTCATCAGTTCATGCATTTATAAAACAAGCCTTATCTATTCCTTAAAGGAAAATAAGTCAAGTGCTTTAAAGGCACTGTATTTTGCTGTGGTTTATTATATCAACAAGATGCATCCTAGGTTTTGATAGCGGGCTTCTTTTGTCGTTTCAAAGAATTAAATGTCTGAATGTGCCCACTGTTTTGCAGGAGCTCTGCAACATTGAAGAGCCATGTGAAGAATTTACATCAAGGCATAGTTTAGAATGGAAGTTTTTATTCTTGGACCACAGGTAAGAGATTTGGATATAGTCACTGAAAAATAACTAAACTGTAGTTTAAAAACAGAAACCTCTGTGTACCTGTTACCTGAGATCCCAAGTGGAATGGTTCTAATTAAACGCAACTTAGTAAGTAGCAGTACTCTGAACCTAGCTATTAGGCATCCTTAAGTGCTTCACTATTTTCTGTATTTTAGGCAAGTAAGAAACCATGGAATATGTCTCGAAAAATGTCTAATCTTCTAACCAAGATAATAATTCATTGAAAGTGAGCAGTGTGGGTCCCATTCCCTGTATTGGTTTAACTCCTCTGTTTTACAACTACAGCTTCCAGGAATCCTAAATCTTTTGCTGGGTCAATAAATTTTTGATTTTTCACCTGGAGAAATGATAGAATTTCTAAAAATAAAATAAAATCCAGTGGACTTTATTATTTAATTGCAGATTAGTTTTTGAATGTGCAATATGGTGGGCCAGAATTCAGCTTGGTGAATGAACCACTTTATTAAGCTGATTAATTTAGGATTCATTTTCTTCAAAAGAAGCTGGAGGGTTTTATTCACTTTTTTACTTCTCTGTATTTGACATATGTGCATAAGCACATTGCAAAATCCTACCATTTTCATTATCGCTCCCCTTGTGAGCTGTGCAAAGGTAGTCATTTACTAAAAACAGAAGACTAGTAAATAGCGCTCTAAGGAAAAAAATATATCAGTGAGGAAACAAATCTAAATATCATCTGCACATTTAGAGCAAGAAAGAGAGAGAGCAAATACAAATGAATAATAAGTTCCATTTATATAGAACACAAGGTGTGTGCCTCACACCTCATACCTTGAAGCGTGGAGGAGCTGACCCTGCCACAGCTCTCCAGTTGATTATGCGTTGTTTGGGACAGTCAGGTAATTATTCATTCAGATGAGATCTTGCTGGACAGGCTTTGTTAGACTTTAATTGGCCTGTCTGATAATGCACATTTTCAGAATCAGCTGATTAATGTTCAGATTTGTAAAAGAGACCCAAGCCCCTCACCTCACTGATGAAGTGAGCTGCTTTTCCACAGGGCTGTGTCCCAGCAGCTCCTGTGAAAAAGGTGAGTAGGAGCTACTTTGAAACTTGTCAAAGCGTCTTTTGATTAATCTGGGTTATGACTCAGAGAGGAATCTCTGTGCTGGGTGCTTGCAGACACTCCAGTCCCACTGATATCCCCAGCGAGGGATTGTTACTGAGAGGAAATCAAAATGATGCAGATGCTGAGGCAGAGTTTGTGACAGCCCCAGATGCAAGCAGTGAGCTCAGAGCCAAGAATGATCAGGAGAGCATGGAGATTGTCTCATTTAATCAGATTCAAAGCTCTCTCCAGTGCAGTCTGCAGGACACTGGGAAATGTTGCTGATTCTTGCTTATTTGCATCACTGCAGGCTGCCTGACACTGAGGTGTGCCATGAGCAGGGGCAGAGGGTACCCAGCAAGAGCTGGAATCAGGGCCTTTGCAATCATGATCGCAACTTAAATCAGAGTAAAGACAGATGCAATAAAAGCATTCCATAGATCTAGATAAACATGAGAAGAATAGGAAAAGTCTGTATTCTGTGTCTATATGTAAATATGTGTAGAGGAAGAAAAACCCATCGACTTTGATAATGATCTGTTTCTCTTCTGCACTGTGGTACTATTCTTATTTTCCCTTCAATTATTAAAAGACTGCACCCAAAAGGCTCTCTGAAGACTGTGCATTCTCATTTTCACAGTGAGTTGCAGGTCTCAGGGCTGGAACTTAAGCTAACAAGACACTTTTAAATTGCTCCACAAGGCAGCTCCTTGTCAAATGACAGATGAGGAGCATTTTGTGGTTGCTTTCTCATATAAAGAGCTCTGGTGAGATTCAGGAAAACATAATACTTTCCTGATCAGCTTAAATGTTTATCTGATGTGCATCTGAAAGACATTATTGTCTTGAATATAAGCATGTCATTAAAAATAGGAGAAACAGTGATGCATTCTGCCAAAGAGACAGCAAGGAAGGATACTTTAATAAATACACATATTATCATCATTAGCAGAAATCTGGGTCACATGAGGAAAAGGAACAGAGTGCTCTGTGAGAAGTTACTTGAATAAATAAAGCTGTGCTGTGGCAGAGACCACTGTGTGCTCAGCGCACTCTGTTTTGAGAGATTTGCTATCGAGTGGAGGCCTGGCTCTCCCAGCTCACCCCTTGTGCTGGGCCTGGGGAGCTCCTGCTTACCCCTTGGCCCTCCTGGGGCTGCTGTTGAGCAGATTCCTAGATCCTCCTTTTCCCCCCATTTCCCATTTGGTGCCACACTGCCCACAGCTGTGGGGAGAGGGAGGCTGTGGATCTGCCTGGGCTCTCTGTGGCTGAATGATCTTTGCACAGTGTCTCTCCAGAGGACAAATGTGCAGCTGGGTGGCTCAGCCTGGAGAGAGCTTCACACAGTAGTAACCAAGAAACTCAGGACGGATCCATCCAAACTCACATGTACTACCCTGAAAAAGCTTTTTGCTCATAGTCTTGGTCACTTTATGGCCTTCTTCCTTGAGAGCACTCAGCACACCAGGAGAGGGGCAGAAGGAGAGGCAGGTTTGATGGGCACCATCCTCTTCAACCTGCCCCATTTTGAGCCATTTACAGTTTTGCCCTATTCTGAGAAACACACTGAACTTGGCAGGTGAACCTCACCCTATCAGCACATCCTGCAGCCAGAACAAACAGGTGGAGCCACATTAGCACGGATCCTGCCTCACTGACTTCGTGAGTTGGGGCAGGCAGGAGTGTACCTGAGTGCTGGGGGATGGAGAGTGACATGCTGATAGAGGGAGAAGAGACAAAACCAGTGGTTTTCCCCTCACATCTCAGTGTTGTTTCATAATCATAAACTATCAGGCTCCAGTGAAGGCTGCATTGACACCTGCTTAAAGTAAAATCTCATCTTTTGCCTAGAAAATGGAAAATCTAGAATTGACAACAAAATAGGCACATTGCAATGACTTACCTCACTATCTAAATACTTCATCAATTCCTTCTCTACCAGCCAAAGCAAAACCAGCCCTACATCAGGCCCATGCCTATTGTTATCTGTACTACCAGCAAAGAAAGTTTTGCTGGCTATAGTTTCCCAAGCTTTTCCAGGAGACCAATTACTTTTTCCCAAGCTGGTCCTGACACACTCTGCAGCTTCCCACTTACTCCTTCTTCTGCAGTTACTACCCAGATGACATTTACATCCAACCTACTGGGTAATTTTACTCCAGCTCCAAGTTGTTATGGGCAGGATCAGCCATAGCGTTTCTCAAGCTGTGTCTCACAGCATCCTTAATGAATTGAGTCACTCTCATACGTACATGCCTTTCTCTACACCCACGTAATGAATAGACTGTGAAACAGTAAACACACACCTTTTCATTTTCTCAATTTTTACTTCTCCCTCCCTGTGGGTTTTTTTTTTTTTTTTTTTTGTTTGTATATGAAAATACATCACTGCCTATATGAAAATCCACTCCAGATTTCCCTGCCAAGTGAATGAATGAGGTGTTTGTTGCTGGCATCACAGCTTATCTGCCAGGATGTCAAAGTGTCAAGTTTTGTGCTCACTCCCTGCCCTTTGCTTCCTTCCTAGGGCTCCACCTATTATAGGATATTTACCCTTTGAGGTTCTGGGAACGTCAGGGTATGATTACTACCACGCAGATGACCTGGAGCTTCTTGCTAGGTGCCATGAACACTGTAAGTTGCCCTCCCTCTGAAGTGTGTCTGTCTCTGATCTTGTCACTTGTCCAAAACCTACCATCACAGCTGACACTTACCTGAGAGGTTGAAATCTGCGGAACTCACTCAGATCAGGAACTGTTTGTGCAGGTTTCCTCAACTGGCAGATACCTTGTTTGAGCACAGGTTGTCTCAGAGTGAAATGAGATTAACAGATGGGGAGTCAGAACTTTCCCCTCTCTGCCCTGCGAGTTTTGTTAATTTGTCACAGTTCGTGGGGAGCCTGAGCTCCGAAGTCAGCCAGGAGGCTCAGCTCACCAAAACACCTTCTAAGAGCATCATTTGGATCTCTTGCCTATGCAATTAGATTTTGTGAACCTCACATACTCATTAGCAAAATGCTTCTGGAGATTCAGAATTACTTTAAATACAAAAGTACTGAATACAGTTTCCCTGTGGGTAAAGATGGCTCATGTTTGGTCAATTTGAAAAAGAGTCAAGCAGAAGAGTCAAGTTCAGGCTAATGTGTAAACACCAAAGACGGTCCATGAAGTTCATTTTCATGCTAGTAGAAATATTGTGACGTGTGGGAGCCAGGGCAGGAGCACTCGCCTGAGGTCCACAGCAGTGCAGCCCAATGCTGAAGAGCCATTCCTGCTGAGGGCTGGAGCTAACATGAGGAAGGGCAGAAGATGTCTGCAGATGTGGTCTACTTTTAACCAGTGTGCAGTTCCTACCAGCTGTGAGATGCTTCATCCCCAAGACCCTGATTTATCCATTTTATTGGATGCATTTCAGACTGAGATACTGAGCCAGAATTATGTGTGTCCTCCGGTGGTTTTGCACTGTCAAGCACTGCAGTGGAAAAGACCTACATGCTTTGTAAAATGCATCTAGGTAATCAGGTATTTTGCTAAGAAATACTACTTACAGGTTTCCTGTTGAGGACACTGTCTGTGTCTCTGCTGTCTCCACTTGAAAGGAGAGTGTTTTGTCAAAAGGAAACAAGGACACCCCAGGGAGTGGAGCAAGCGGGATGCAGTAATTGCTCTGAGATGCAGAACAGCACGATGCTGGCACCAAGGAACTCCACCAAGAAGCCCCACAGCCCACTGGAGACAATCCATCTGTGAGCTGCAAACCACTCCCATCTCTACCACGAACCCTCTACCACTTGCTCATAGGAGGAGCTGAGGGACCTAGAAGAAAATGGGGAAAACCACTTCTCTGAATGTCAAGTTTCCCTGTTCCACTTCCCGGCTGGCTTATCTGTCTTGTCCAGGCAAAGCACTGGTACAGCAGCTGCCGGGGAAGTGGGTTGCCTGGCTGAGCACATGGAGGAGGCTGTGACAGGGGGACACACAAGTTGTGTCCAGTGTGGCAAGAGTGTAGATGGGAACATTAGCAGAGTATTTTAATTGCTCTCAAGTGATCTGAGTACTTCTTAGTTTAAGCTGTTTGCTTAAAAGACCATTCAGACACAAGTGAGATACTTAAGCAGACAGTGGCCCTTTGGTAATGCATGTGCAGTTGGTATAGACACAAAGTGTATTGAGAGCGGGTCAGATCATTCAGCAGAGAATTGATTTGATGAGTTATATTATACATTTCTACCAGCCATGGATTCCTCCTGCCTATTAGAAGAATATTTGCACAACATACCTGTAGGAAAGGATCTTTGCATTTTACTGCACAGGGAAACAATGTGAAGTGCTGGCAAAGTGGCTTAGAGAAGTTGCTTCAGGACATTTCTGCCAGGACAAGGAGCTGAGGGGTCCCCAGCACGGCGTGTTAGCCAGGAAATCTCTGCTAAGTGCTTCACCTAAAGCCCATCGCTGTTAATGGAATCACTAAAGAAATCAGTCCTGATATTTTAAAAAAGTAGAGGTGTACAGGTGAGTAAAAACACTTGGGTTAGTGTGGCTGGATAAGTTCCTGTTTGTCACGTTGACAGTCTGGGCAGATATCTTGCCTACTGTCAAGTGAAATGGGTTTGTTTAAACCACATTTGTATTTTACTTTGCATTAATTATGGGTCCTTTAAGTAAGCATGTTTCATTTTGTATTCCCAGCAGTCTGTAACAATTACTGTGATTATTTAACATAGTTTCCCTTATTATTTTCCAGTTGTATTACAGCACTTGAGATTTTTCTGCACGTAGTCTGGTAATACGTACTGGGTCTGGTGTAGGCCAGGTCTTGGAAGAAAACTCTCAATTAAAATGTTAAAACTTCACTATCTTTTTATTTTGTGCCATTTTTAGGATTCTTACTTCACACCTTCAGTGTTTGAAATGCATTCTCATGTACTTGCAAAAGGCAAATAATTTGTTTAATTAATGTTACTTATGCTTATTTCAGGGGAGCCCATGAGTAAGTTATAAGAATGTAGCTAGTTATGTGGTTATATGAGTTATAAAAGCAATCTCACAATAGCAAAGGGCACTCCTGAAAGTCAGCAGGAAAGACCCCAAACAAAAGCTGAGTACATGGTTTTGTATCATCTGTCATGTTCACAAAGCTCAAGAGCCATTTTAACACTGCCCCAGTCTGGGACAGGGGTGTGGGACTGAATGTTTTTTCTAATCACTTTAGCACCATGAAACCCCTGTTTGCTGTAAATTGCTTTCTCTTTTTGTTAAACAGTGATGCAGTTTGGAAAAGGAAAGTCCTGTTACTATCGGTTCCTGACCAAAGGGCAGCAGTGGATATGGCTGCAGACACACTACTACATCACCTACCACCAGTGGAACTCCAAGCCCGAGTTCATCGTTTGCACTCACCTGGTAGTTAGGTAGGAGCAAGCACCAAACACTTCACAGTGTATGTAATGTCTCAGTGTTCACTCATTACGTTTTCTAGTTCTGTTTCATGTTAACTAAATATTTGCTGTGCCTACTGACACACCAAAATGCTATGTAATTCCGTGAAACTATTCTGACAGGGAGCATGNGCAGTTTCACCATAGATAAGCTTTATATACTTTTTCTCAAAACGTGGGCTTTTTTTTTTTTTTTTTTTTTTTTTTGGCAACTGGGCCAAAAGCCTGGAAGCCACCTTTGGCCAAACCTATCAGTGTGTTACATTCCCCTTTTAACTCTAGTGATGACATGGCCACAGAAAGAATTAAAGCTGGTGGGAATCAGACAGCTTTCTGGGTATAAATGAGATCATATAACTCCTACAAAACCTTTTGATCAGAGCTTTAAATATTTATGACTTGAAGTTAGCTGCTGGCTTGCTGGCCTTATTCCTCACCCAAATCCAGCCCTGGATCCCCCCCTAGTGGGAAGCTGCTTGTGCTGAGTTGCAGCCCGTGCTGGAAGGCAGTGCATGCGTGGGATGCTCTGTGAATGCACCTTCTGGAGGGGAATCTGCTGGATTACCACTGCCATCTCAAAAAAAACTGTGTTAAGAGTGAGAATATATTTACCGAAAGGCTTGAAAAAGTAGTCACATTCTGGTTTGCTCCATTAACTTGAGTAAACTGATTAGTCATTGTGTGTTTCTTTACTGACAGGAATGATTTTTTTTTCTGGTCCCCCTCTTTTTCTGTCAAACATCTGGAAGAGCAAGAACTAGTAAATGTGAAGTATCTGTATCTGTTGGAGTGAGTCAGAGGAGGGCCATGAAGGTCCTCAGAGGGCTGGAGCACCTCTCCTGTGAAGACAGGCAGAGAGAGCTGGGGTTGTTCAGCCTGGAGAAAAGGCCCCAGGGACCCCTTAGAGCCTCTACCGGTGCCTAAAGGAGCTCCAAGAGAGCTGGAGAGGGACTTTGTACAAGGACATGGAGTGGTAGAACAAGGGGGAGTGGCTTTAAACTGTCAGAGATAGGTTTAGATTAGATCTTAGGTAGAAATTCTTCCCTGTGAAGGTGGTGAGACACTGGAAGCCCAGAGAAGCTGTGGATTCCCCATCCCTGGAAGTGCTCAAGGCCAGGCTGGGTGGGGCCCTGAACAACCTGGTCTAGTGGAAGGTGTTCTGCCCGCAGCAGAGGGGTTGGAACTAGATCGTCTTTCAGGTCCCTTTCAATCCAAATTCTATTGATTCTGATTCTGTGATCTGTGATATAAACTACACATGAAGTGTTAACATAAGCAGATGTTAAACAGAGAGATTGCTTCTCAGTGGTGTTGCTGCTGCCATCCTTCAGGGAATTCAGCTTCACTTTAAGGTCTGAATTTACTGTGCACGAATTTATTTCTTCTTTCTGCTTCCAGTGCCTCTTAAACATAACGATGTAGTCCTAAATAGATTTTGAAGTTCAATTCTGCCTCAGATGGTTAAGGTTTAAAATATATTACTGAAGCACACAAGTTAAAATGTTGTTTCATGAAAATTCATTGCCACGATGATATAAGTGAGGTCAGTTCAGCAACTTCTCTTGCCTCCCACAAAGGTTGGGGTTCATTCATATTTCATCATCCTAAAGTCTGGCACCTCTCAGTGCCCACGATCCATGAGCACTCAGAGAGTGTTTTAAACATCATCTCCGATTTATCCCAGTGGTGAATCATGTGGCATTTGTCACTGTAAATGTTTTATTATTTAAGAGGGGAGAAAAGTAAGGAAAGGAAATAGTTTAGAGGCACATTATAGGGATTTCTCACTTTGCATTGCACCTGAGTGGCTGCTGGTTTGTATTTGGAGCTTTCACTGGAGTGCAGGGTGGTAACTCTGATGCAGAACATTTTGTGCACCCTCAGAAGGAGGGACTTGACCTTGTCCTGCCCAGGGCACTGGTGTAGGAGTCACTGAGCTAGCATGCAAAGAAATTGATTCTTATTCATCATCGTCAGATTAGAAAATGAATGTACACTTGTTATGGCAGTTTACCTGCACAGGAGCTCTAGGATCATTTTTTGGTTTTTTGTTTTGGTTTTTTTTAGTTATGCAGAAGTTCGGGCTGAGAGAAGGCGAGATCTTGGCCTCGAAGAGTCATCAATTGAACTGGCATCCTCTTCTCTAAAGGTACCATGTCCCTTCACAGTTGAATGAGATGATGTTTGAACCAAACTGAGTAATGGCTTACCAATCTTAGGGAAATACCTGTTCTTTCTTCTCCTTTTCCTTTACTCCCGTCTCATTCCAAGCCTTCAGCTGGGTCATGACTCAAAAAACTTCTCAAACCTGAGACGTTTTCCTCTGCATGGCTCTAAATTGCCCATCTTGGTTCAAGACAGGCTGGATGAGCTTTGAACAGCCTGATCTAGTGGAAGATGTCCCTGCCTACGGCAGGAGGATTGGAGCTAGATGAACCTGCATTCATTCCCCCCACTCCCCAGTGTGCCACCACTCCCCAGTATACCACAGCCAACCAGCTGTGACATCCCTGAAGAAACCAGGCAGAAAGAAGCTGGCTACAAAAGCATATTTCCTGTTGCCCTCAGCTTTGTGGGCAGGGTAGCAGGAGGGTGGCACACCAGAGCGCAGGCCACAGGCAGCAATCCCCATGGCATGGTGCATCCCCACCACTTCTGCTCGCTGCCATCAGATGGGTGTCCCTGACATCACCCCAACCCAGGGTGCCCGGGGCAGGAGCGTGAGGGTCCTGTGTGCCTGAGGGCTTTCAGGTGAGCTCGGAGGGGCAGAGCGAGCACGGTGTGGTGGTGCAGTGCTCACCCAGCCTGCTGGGTTTGTCTGCAAACGAGGGCTCAGGGAGGTGGAGGTCCCTTCCAGGGCCATTCCCTCACCGCTTGTGCTTCACTCCCCGCAGAGCCACAGCAGCTACCTGGACGTGGGGCAGTGTGGCAGCAGCCAGGACGCCAGCCGGGAGGGAGTGTCACTGTCATCGCACAGCTCCCGGCGCTCCTCGCACACTGCCCTCTCCGACTCCACGTGTACGTGCCGGGGCAGCCCAGCCTGGCTGCAGGGAGTGGGCTGGAGGGCAGCCTCCAGCATACTGGGGTTTGGCTGGAAATGATCTAAGTGGGGTGGGAGGGGAATGCTCAGCTCTGGGACTGGCGTATCGTGGCATGACAGGTCACCGAGCAGCAACAGAGCCACAGCCACCTGCTGCCTCCTCCCTTTTAACACACTGCCTGTGTGAGAGCAGATTTCCCCTGCTTGTCACCAGCTGAGGATCTTGGCTGTTTACTGTGGCTCAGGGGGCAGGAGGTGACTCACTAGTTTGATTGAGCCACAAACCTCACTGTCAAAAGTTTTATGTTGGGATAATATAATTTTATTAGGGAGTCTCTGATATGAAATCCCTGCAGAAGGAGCACAGCAAGATGTCTGCCTTGCTGGCAGCTTCATCCCAGCTCCCGTGAGTGCCCTCCTTGCCTTAGAGGCAGCAGCAAGGTGACTGCAGTGTCTCCGTGGGGCATGGGTAGGAAACAGCTTGGGACTTTTCTTGAGATACTTGCCATGGGGAGAGCGGGGATCTCACCTGGAGATACCCGTGGAGTGCAGGCTGAACAGGGCGTTAGCATCAGGAGGGAACCCAGCAAGTCAGGTGGGGAGCCCAGAGGGACCAGAGAGCGGCACTTTGGGGACGCACTTGGGCAACGTGTGGGTCACTGCCCATCTGCATATGCAGGATTCAGGTTTAGCCAGGGTAGGCGGGCACGGCTCTGCTGTAGCTCAGTGAATGTCTCTTTTCCAGCCACATCATCCATGCGGCGCACGGACACCAGCACTCCCACGCGGCCAACGGGGCCAGCTGCTGCGGCGGAGAAGGCAGCCCTGCGGCTGGCAGCGGGCGGGAGCGCTCAGGTCAGTGGCCCTGAGGAGCAAGAGCCTTTCTGAGGCTGTAGCGAAATGAGCTCAACCAGCATTGATCTCACCCTCAGAGATGTTGGATCCCACACTCTGAGTGTGCTGGGGCTTCATGGGGAGTGCCACTGCCTGGCAGAGCCAGTGGAGAGATGCTGGAGGTTCCTCTGCTGCCTCCTTTCAGGATTCAGTTTATTCCTCCAAGGCAGTTGCAGTTACAGCCTTTTCACACCAACAACCCTCTTTTCTTGGGGTTTGTACACATGAAATGGCCTTTATTCAAAATGGATGCTGACACCAAGGACTTGGAATTAGCAAGGGCATGCAGGACCTTAAATTCTCCCTTCACTTATCCTCATATCTCCAATCTCAGTTGTTGAGTTACCTGCACTTGTTCATCCCTGGTATGAGCTGGCACAGCACCAGCTCTGCACTAGAGGTGCTATGGTCCTACAGTAAGGCAAAGTTTTCATTTCTAGGCCATAGCCACTCCTCAAGCCCCTGGTGAACACCTCCCTCAGCACCCCGTGGCTCAGCTGGCAGTGCCCTCCCAGCACCCTGTGATGGTACGTGGTTTGTTTTTGTTAAGTGCACTGGTGTGTCCTGTCAGCAGGGCAGCCTTGGTGGCTCTGATTCACTGCCCTCACTTCCTTGCTGGCTCATTCCACAATGGGGACAAGGTTTCTTTGCCATTTCATCTGCTGTTACTGAGATTTACCTGCTACCAAATTATTGCAACCACTTATTTCAGCGAGCTGAGAGAGCAGGTGGGACACCCAAAGAAATAGCATAGGAGAAGGTTTACCCTTGTCAAAAGCACCAGGAGCTGCTGAAAGCTTCTCCCTGAATCTCTAGCAGCTACCTACAGGCTGATAGAAAGGGGATGTTATGGAAGGTTTGAGTTAGGCCAGGGAAAGGCAAAAAACAAAAACCACAAGAAAAATGTGGGAGTCATAAACCATAATGACAAGGTCTGTCCTTAGAGAGCTTTGATGTCAGTGCAGTGGATGTTCAGACTATAATACAGAGATTGGAGATGGACAGTGTAGGTGTGAAGGATGGATCCCCAGGTGGGATTGCAGCCTAACTTTGGCCTGGCATCTGGCAAATACCATCAGCAGCACAACTGAAATCCAAGTCGGGAATTGTGACAAGGGTTTGGATGCAGTGTCTGCCACAAAACACAAGTGGGCCCAAACCAGCAGGTTGTACAGGCACTGTGCAGAAATTGAACACACCAACACGAGAAGGAAGGCACTGAGTGTGAGCCAGATGTGCTGCTGCTCTGGAACTACAGTGGCACTTTTATTAAATATGCAATTGCCGTTTTTGTCAGCATCATATTTTTTACAGCAAAAGCTGAAAAGCAGTAATTTTTCTGAATCCAGCATCCCTATTAATGTGAGTAGCAGGACTGGTCCCACCCTGTTATCCTTTCTCTCTGTTCCCTGCAGCCAGTGTACCATTTCCCCACCCAGCTGGGGATGATGCACCAGCTGAAAGAACAGCTGGAGGAGAGGACTCGCATTCTGCAAGCTGACATCAAGACGCAGCAAGAGGAGCTCCACGTCATCAAGGAGCAGCTCCAGCTTGTGCAGGACTCCAACCTGCAGGTACCTGCTGCCCCCGGGGCTCCCAAACTCACCAGCCATTTGCTTTTCCTTTGAGTTCACAGAGCAGTAACAAAATTGTCTGTGGCAAAAGCACTTGGAAATGAACTCTAGGCAAATTGGTAACTTGGTTTCAGACGTGGGAGTGGTGTTTTCCGAGAGATGAGTGACGTCAATATCTGGCTGAGTATTGAATCAGTAATTTCCCTGATTTAGAGAAAAGCAATCCCAAGTTATGCCAAAGTCTCCCGTGCACAAAAAGCTTGGTGGTTCCGTGTCTGGTTAGTGCTGCTGGATCTCCACTGCCACTCCTGCAAAACACAGCAGGCACAATGGAGCTGGAACAGTCATGGCTCTGAACAAATATTTGACACAAGCTAACATTTGATTTTCTGTTACTCATGGTTCACTTTGCCCCTGGATTTAGAGATAACCACTGCTGCTGCAGTGTTATTTCTGCCAGGCAGTACAACCAACAACTCCTGTGCCTCTTTCCCTTAAAGATGCTGATGCAGCAGCCGATCCCCGTCGTCTTTAACAACGTGCAGCAGCCAAGCCCCCAGAGGCCGCCGCCACAGGGGACGCCCAGGCAGACCCCAGCCAAGAAGTCCCAGCAGCCAGGCCTCCTGGGGGCGAAGCACTTCTGCAGTGCCCACCTGCTGTCACCGCGCCCGTTCCTCAGGGATCCCTGTGGCACAGCCCCCCAGGTCACTGCCTGATTCTCTGTCTTCATCACCCCCTTTCCTGGCTTCTAAATACTTGTCTGCTGAGTCGCCCCTCCCCGTGCATCCCCTCTGTGTTGGTTTTACTGCGTAGCTGGAATTGCAGAATTGGTGTCAAGAGTCATTTGTGAACAATATCACTCAACTGTAAAAATAAAAGCCAGGTAGCAAGAAAGCATTTAAACCCCAGGGGCTGCTGGAGCCCTCCTGGTGACTGGGGAGGAAGTCAGTGGGAGGTCTGGGCTCTCATCAACGCAATGCTCGTTCATAGCTGGTGAGAGTTGTGGTTTTGTAACACAGGATGGGCATCATTTTAAAAGATTATTTTCCTCTGCCTGAGCAGTCTTGGAAGGCATCTTTGAAAAACAATTTTATCATCACTAGACCTAAATCCACTATTAAGATGGGAAAGACTTGAGTTGTTTAAAAGCAAAAAAGGCCAAATCTGCTGCTTTAAAAGACAGATGAGATGCTTTCCTTGGAGACTTCAGATTTGCACTTCCCTTCTTAAGCTATTGTCTTCCTTCTCAAGCCTTTCGTGTCCTTACCCTTGTACTCTAATTTCTCAAGAGACCATCTGCCTGTGCCACTGGGGATGCCAACAGCTGCCCTGCAGGGACAATAAATGCCAGTGGGTGGGTGGTCCTGAATAGATACACTACTCCTACTACTGTGGTCAGGGACAATATCCTATTGTTCATTCTCCTTTTCCCATCTGCCCATTGTAAGTGCTTATTTTCTCCTTCCATTAGGGAGCTTTGAAACTTATGTGGTTATCTACGTTTTCTTTTAAGGTGCAGCAGCAGCAGCAGCAACAGCACCTAATGAGAGGAAGCCAAGGCCAGCAAACGTGTGTGCAGGGGCAGGCAAGCATTTCAGTGCCCCTCTACAACAACCCCATGGTGTTCTCCCAAACACACCCCATCGCCGTGGCTGCGCAGGTGCCGGCTGACGGCAGCGAGAGGCAACCACCAGCCGACTACAGCCAGGACAGGAGCCTCAGGTACCTGCTGGGACCATCCTGGGGACAGTGACAGAAGACAGGAGCACTGGGGCAGCAGGGAGGGCAGTGGCTGGGGCAATGGGCTCAGGATGCCATCAGGTGTAGGGATGCTCCCTCTGCAGGGGTGAGCCCAGTGTGCAGGCAAGCAGGGTGCTGTGCACATCAGGGGCCTTAAATCCTTCTCTCCATATTTCCATAAATTAATCTAACCCTGCCCTCTGTCAAGGCATTGCCCCTTGTCCTGTCACTCCATGCCCTTGTCAAAAGTCCCTCTCCTGCTCTCTTGTAGTCCCTTTAGGTCCTGGAAGGTGCTATAAGGTTTCCCTGGAGCCTTCTCTTCTCCAGTGTGAACAATCCCAAACCTCTCAGCCTGTATTCACATGAAAGATGTGATGTGATAAGAAGCATCCTATTTTATTAGTTTGTTTTCAAGGTAGTGGTTTACCTGCTTTCATGGAGGATTTTCAAGGAGTTGTTTCTAGAGACTGACAGATTGACCTCTGCCTGCCCTGACCATCCTCTGTTTTCCCTCTACCACAGGATGCTGTTGGATCAGTCTATCCGAGCCATGATGCCTGCAGCCAACAGCAGTGGCCAGCCCGTGCAGAGCAGTGGCAGCAGGCAGCAAGGAAAGTGAGTCTCTGCTGGCCCTTGTTTTCCTGCAGTGTTCTAGTAGGGCACTTCATGGCACTGAAAATGACTTGGAAAAACTTGTACGTGATAACACAAACACAGTCTCAGTCTGAAATGAAACAAAAGCTCAGCTGGTTAGGAGAAAAAATAGTGAAAATATTTTTTTAATTACAAAGAACTTTATGATAAATAAAGTGCTTTAAAAAAAAAATTAACTGTTTTCTGGCTTTTGCAAAGCATAAAATGCTTGACCAAGATAGAGAGGAGATATACAGCCTTAAAAACCTTAATTTTCTGCAGTTCTAGTCCATGCTTTTTGGGGACTGGGGGAATCTGGGCCTGCTGTCAGCAGGGTCTGCATGATTTGACCAGCCCTGCTCCAGGCTGGTTCCTGCAGCAGCTGGGCTCCCCAGTGCCCATTCTGAGGGTGGATCTCGTGTGGGTTCTTACACCTGGTTTTCCTCCTTGTGGCAGGTTCATTGCAGAGCAGCAGACCGTGCCTCCCCCAGCCCAGGTGCAACCAGTTACCTGCAGCACCGTCCGTCCCCCAGCCCCACCGCCCATCTTCTCCCCATCTCTGATGATCCCCCACACCAGCTTCACGTCCCATCAGGCCAACACACCGGTTCATCTCCACCAGTGGCCACAGCAGCAGGTCCAGCAGCACCGCCTCTACCTTCAGGTATTGGAGCAGGAGCAGGTTTCTGAGGAGGCACAGGGATGGCTGAGGGATTGGTTGGGGTTTTTTGAAGAAATGAGGCTTATCTGGGTGATCAAACCTGGTCAGTGCATTCGCAGATCCTCCATTCCCCTTGTATCTGCACATAGCCAAGTGCTCCGCCTTTCCAGGCTGACGGCACCCACTCAAGGCCATCACATAGAGTACAGAAGAAATGCCCAGTTTTTCAAACACAGCTTTTCATCCAGAGGAGCTCTGGTGGGAAGCTTGCTGTAGTCATGAAACATGATAAGAGATAAGCTCTTTGGAATACACACTTCCTGCTGTTATGTCTCAGCAGAGCAAGGTTTTTATCAGCTGCCATCACAGCTTACTTTTAATAAATAGGTATTTCATAACACACATCTCTGGACAAGGTGCTTTTGGTTTTTCCACACACAATTTATATCAGTACATGCTGAACTAGTGACACTGCCAAGGAGAGGGGTTGTTGAAACTAATAATTCATTAGTAACACGCTCTCTAAACCTTGCCTGGCTGGCAGAGGTAAGTTACAGTCCTTCAGGCAAAGGCAGTAGAAAAGAAAGCAGGAGGAGTAGGTACAGCTGAAAGCAGCCACAAAGCAGGACTGGATTCAGAGTGACAAATGAATTGTTGTCAGCAAATGTGGACATGAACTGTCCCTGCTTTGGGTACGTGTCCTCATGAGCTGCACTGAGGTCCTGAGGCTCAGCAATGTGGACAGCAGAATGATGATGCTGGCACAGATAAATAGCTCCAGGGCCACAGAAAACCAGGGTGTGGTGCCACAGTGCCTTTAATGGGGGTGAAACAGCAAGTCCAGGTCTTTGGGGTACCAGCCTTGGAGGAGGGATAGGTACATGGTCTCTCTAGGACCTTTTCCTTGGTTATCTGAAGGTCTTTCCAATAGAAGATGAAGGTTGCACATCCTGCAGATTTTACCTGGCATCTAAGTAGCTTTTGAAGATCTCCATTCCTGCTGGGCTCCCATGAGCCTGTTAGGACAGATGGGTGCTGCTTCCCCTCTGTGCTCGCCAGGCATTGTTGGTTGTGCTGACAGCACCAGCATCCCCAGGGGCACACTCACACCCTCAGGTTTAGGACTTGGGGCACACACTCCTGGGCATGAGTCTCAGCACCAGCCCTGCAGCAACAGAGTGACAGCTGGGTGAGGGGGCAGGTCTGACTGCTCACATTTGCGTCTCCCAACAGATGCAAGGTCCCGAGCTGGTGCCGGGGGCTCCGACGCAGCGCATTTTCCAGCCACCCCACACTCCGCAGCAGAACCCCCTGAGCTACTTCCTCCACCCGCAGCAGCAGAGCCACCACACACAGGGCCAGCCCTGCAACCTGCCTGACCTGCCCGAGATGCAGCTGCCCTGAAAGTCGGTTCTGGGAGACAAGGAGCACACGGCTGCAGCTGCTGCGCCCGGGCGCACGCAGGAGAGCACGACGCCGTCGGAGCATGGCACAGGAGAGGTCGGGCTCCGTGGGGAGGTGGTGGCAGGAGGGATGATCCCTGACGGGGATGCATGGCTGCAAGGGCCTCGTTTGTTGGGATTTCCATGCAGCCAGTCCGTGATGCTGTTCTAGCAGCAGGGGGTGCCCTGAGCCGGCACCGCGGTCCCACTGGAAGTGGTGGTTTTCTGGCTGCAGGGAGGTGAGATGCCAGGTCGCCATGAAGTTTGGTTTGCAATGGAAAAAACCCTTTTCCATTCAGGACTTCAATGCTGAAAGTCACTGTGAATTTAAGCCCAGCATTTGGAGCACACAGACTGTACCAGTCCGCAGGACACCATTGGATTACCGTGTACATAACTCGTTTTGCTGTAGTAGGTCCATTGTGGATTCTTTTTCCTTTTTCTATACCTCAGTCCCGCAGTTTTTTGTTTTCCAGGAGATTGGATAATGCTGCTAATTTACATAACACCACTTTTGCCTGAATTTCTTACTGTTGTTATACCAGCTCACATCACAGCTAGTACAATATTTGTCACGTTTTATTTTTGCTTAACAAGTGAAGATAAATTTGTATGGTTTTTACTCCCTGTAGCCAAATATTTTTCAGGTTACAGACAAAGAATCTTTACTCCTTTTTTTTTTTTTGGCTTCAAGTGATGTAGTTGTAAATGTTTCTATACGTAAAAACAAACAAACATGCATAGAACAGCGTATGACAGCAAACTTTGTGGTTTTGCTAGGTCATGTTTCAATTTGGCGAACTCAAAATGTATAATCACGACACACGCGATGTTACAAACCCATAGGGTCAGCAATAAATTGTATTTTTGTAAATTGTCACTTTTTAACTATAAGTTTATATTTATGAATTGAAAAACCAGTTTATTCCTCAGTGGGTGTATAGTTAAGTGTCCCTACTGTTTGTGTCTTTCCAAAGGAAAAATTAGAAAGTACATTTTTGAAGTGTAAGTAGCTGAGTACTAACTTTGGGCACTGTTAGAGCCCAAATGTAGGAGATGGGTTTGGCCATTACTATAAACTTTGCAAGGCAGTGGTTAGTCAGGACCAGGTCCATCTAGCAGTAAAGCTCCAGATGGCAGTCAGAGCAAGGTTTAGAGAGGAGTTAGTTCCTAATGTCTGTTGAAACCAAGCAAAGAACGCTTGGTTTTGCCTTTTTTGCTTTCTTTCTTTCTTTTTTTTTTACCCTATTTCCTTTTCCTTCTACAAGCCACTTTCTTGGCCCTTTGCAGCACTGCAGCAGCTGGTGTTACTGGTGTTACTGGTAGAGCAGCCTTTGGCACAAGCAGCCCCAAGCACCCCTGTGTTTCAAGGAAAAGGCACAGCAGGGCTGCTCCAGCCCTGATAGACCAGGGCCTATTTCCCAGCAGCTCTTCCTGGGGAAGGGGTTGGGTTCTGCGGTGCCACATTGCCTGGGGCAGTGGTGGTGGGAGGACAGGCTGCTGGAGCTCGGGGCAGCCAGGGGCTTTCAGGGTCTGGTGCAAGGCCCTAGGGTGCTTTGGTGTTTTGGCTGGGGCAGAGGTGGGTCTGTGAACAGAAGCTGTGCCAGCCCCCGGCTTTCCATGGGTCCTCTCCCATGGCGAAAGCATCTGCATGGGTTGGCTTTGACTGGGACATTGAGTGCACAGCTCCCAGGGGTGCCAGACATAGATCATGGCTTGCAGAGCTGGCCACTTGCAGCATTTTGGGGAGTGTAGTGGGTCATAGAATGGAGGCAATGAGATGTCCAACATCTTGGGGTACAATATCAGGGCTCATGCCTTGTCAGCACAGTCCCTGGGTGGGCCCCAGCACATGCAGCCCCTGGGTGCTGGGCAGCTAAGCAGCTGCTCTTGGACACAGCCTGCACCAGCCCCGCCATTTCAAACCATGACAAGAAATTGTGGCAACAGCAGAGCCATGGGCTGGGGCCACCTCACTTGCCTTTGTGGGACAATCTCGAGCTAAAATAATAACACCTGGGGCTTTCCTGCTCTGCAGGTTTGTGCTGCAGCAAGGGCCAGCACAGAGCCTTCAGGGTAGGAAACTTTTGGGTTTTTTAAAGCACTATTAGGTTTAGGGTCTCCCTCTCCCCATTCTAAGGCAGCAGGGTTGCTCATGAGGGTGCGGTAGGAGGGAGTTGTGCTTTTGGGAGTTGTTTGTGAGATGTTTTCACCACCACCTTGGCACATAACGTTAGAGGGGAGGTGAACATATATTTGTGTTAGGGCTCCTGCATTGTATGCAGTTTGTGGTGCAGGGTGGCTGGCTGGAGGGAAAGGCTGTGCATTTCCCTGGCTTCCCCATGAAACCTGCATCACCCCAACACATCCCCATGGCTGATCTGCAGCGTCCCATCACCACACGAGCCCAGCCATGGCAGGTGGAAATCAAATGGATCTCAGAGGTGGTGGTTGGGGTCAGGGGCTGGGGGGGTTGTATTTTTTGAACAGGGCTTGGTAGAGAGGTAGCTGAGGCAGAACAGTTTCTGGCATTGCTGTGGCTTTGACAGTAAAAAAAAAAATTAGGGTTGGGAAGGGGTTCTGGGGGAGGTGAGGGGTGGTGGGTGCGCTGGATGGGGCCGTGCCCTGGGCACAGCCCTGCTGATGGCAGCGCTGGGCTGCAGGGACAGAGGACTGGGGGCACAGCCCCTGCTCCCAGCAAGGAGCACAGGAGCTTGGTGAGGATGTTTACATGTTAGATCAGCCTTGCTAAAACCAGAGACCTAAAAACGCACTTTATCATGTGCCCCCCCTTGTTCTCAGAACACCCCCGGCCGCTGGCCTCGCTGCTGGCGGGTGGGGGCTTCACAGTCCCAGGCACTGCCTCACAGGTAGGGCCTCGTTTTCTAAACATGCTCCAAAGGACAAAATCCCACCATCCCTTTCTGGGGCTTGCTTGGTCTTTGCTCAGTCTGCCTCCAGCTGAGGGGGAGGCTAAGTCAGGGCCAGGGGGGTTTTGCCTTATATTGACACTCACTCTCAAAAAAAAATAATTGATAAATAAATCTCTTTATTCAGGTTGATTTGTATTTGTTTACCTCGGTGTTAGCTACGACCTGTGTTTTTACGACTCATTTGGAATTGAGGGTTGCTGGTGGGTTTGGTTCACACCCCCCAGCTGCTTACAAAAGACAAATGTGACTTGTTGGTGATGAGCAGAGGGCAGGGACAAGACCAATGGCAGCAGGGTTGGCCTCCAGTGTTGCTGTCGACCTATCAGTCATAAATGTTCTGAGGTTTTCTAGTACACAAGTACCTATATGCTATAACTCTATATATAGATATACATATTTTTAATATACATTTATATGTATGCTGGTGTATATCTATATATAAATATATATAGGCCACACAATTCCAGACCTCTGAAAACACAGGCAGCTTTAATTAATAAAGTCTTGCACTTTTAGCATATTTGTACATATAAGCTAAAGCCTGGTGGGTATAATCAGGCTGATTTGACAAATACAATGAAAAGTTACTGTATATATTGTATATAGTCCATGCAAGAAAAAAAAAAAGAAGAAAAAGTCTAGAATTGAGTATAAATCTTGGTTTATTTTATATGATGTTGACTATAAATACATTTATAAATGTTACTATTCTTAAAAGTATTTTGTAATGGGAAAAAGTAAGTGTCTTATGAAGATGAACAGTAAAGATTTTATTCTTGTTTTGAATCTATGTCCCTGCACTGCTCCATTGAATGGGAGCCTGTGCATTTTGACAAGCTTTAAACAAATTGTACATAGTATTTAAAAAAAGAAAAAAGAAATAAAATAATACTTGTAAGACCTCTTACACGCTATGTGCTGTTGTTATTCCCTGAGTGGTATGGGTCTGTTGGGGATCACGATCTGATCCCTGCTCTACAGGAGAGACAAGAGCAGCCGCTGTCATGTATTTCCTGTGCATGGACAGCTGAAGGGATGGGGATTTCTATGACCAGTGCCAGAAGCAATAGGGACAATGCACAAATTCGAAAGAACAAGGTATCAGGGTCTGTACACTGTGTTTGAATTTGGATGCAAAGCAAGTGATAGTACCCCTGGGCTCTCTCACTCACCAGCTCAGGCTGTACTCCAGGCTAAACTAGTCCCAGGCTTCAAAATCCAGGTCTTCCATTTTTCCTCTGCTTCTGGGAGGCTGCTGTCCCAGCAGGGGCTTTGGCTTGCTCCTTGTTTTGGAAAGCACTGACTAAATGTGGATTTAACATGACCAATGCTTTTGAAGGAACTTCTGCAACAGGCCATCACAAGAAATAAAAGTGCCTCAAACACAGGATTTTTTAAAGTGAAACAATATTTTATTTAATATCCCATTTGTCTTACAGTACCTCTGCATACAATACATTGTAGAAAAGCCAATCTGTCAACACAAACATGTGCTGCCATCTTGGTAAAGTGACAAAGCTATAGCAAAAAAGACAGAATAGCCTATTTTTCTGGAAACAAATTGGAATTAAAACCTTCTGTTTTAGTCCAGATAAAAACAGCACTCACAATCAAGAACCTTGTACAGTACAACTGAATGAGAAACTTCTGATAAAATCAACACATATCTATTTCTTAGTCAGTATGGTAGCAAACTCTTCTAAAATTACATTATTATCGAGCCATTAGAGTGATGAACAAGTGGCTTGTTTTAGGAATGGATGGAAACAGAAAGTGATTTTTGTGTGTCACGTGGCAGCAGCCACTTCCACATCCTGGGAAATGCTACCAGTTGAATTACCATCAGTTCTCCCCCATGGTGGAAAGAGCTGGTATTTTGATTATTTGAGCTATTCCCACCCCTCGTGCTCAAGCCCTGAGCTGGGCACACAGAGGCCAAGCAGCCAGTTCCTTGTGGGGGTCAGGGCTGCCACCGGTCACCTGGAGCACAGGGAGTAACGCCAGGCTCCAGAGCAGCACAGTCCATATGGCAAAATTGAGGGATCATCACAGCTCTGCTGGCTATGCCCCCAGGCCAGTGACTACATCTGACAGAAGGTACCTCAGTGCCCAGCAACACCTGCCCAGCCACAGGGGAGGATTGTGCAGTGTCCCCAACAGCCACTGTCACTGTTGGGGGGTAACCATGACACAGCAGGCACTGCAATTGTCAAACTACACAAACAGCATCAGGAGTTGTAGCAATCTACCTACAACTGCCTATTTTGTACTGAATGATGCACCTTCATTTATCTCCTATGATTGAACCTGAAAAATAAAGGCAGAAAACTTCATGGAAACTTAACGAGAAAAAGTAACACAGACGAATGAAGTGACACAACAGAACCCACTTAACCAAGCTGCTTCCTGTTCATGTGCACACCCAGCACCCTCAGGTGATGTGATGGGAGCCTGGGGCCATCTTTGCATCACTACCTTCACCTGGCCAAGAAGCTGTATGGCACAGGGATCTCTGTCCCTGACTGTGCAGGGCTTTGACATCAAGGCATCTCTCTTCAGCAGTAAAGGGAGGGAATGAGCTGCTGTTGCTCTAGCTCTGCCAGTCCCAGCTACACCTGCATCTCTTTGTTAGCCAGCATGTCTGAAATAGGGATGGAAGGAGCTGAAACAGGAAAGGGAAGGAAAGGAGCTAAACCAACTCCAGAGTTACTCAGTCACAAGCAGAGTTCAACTCACTGTGGTAGGAGCTCAGCAAACATACCTCTGGGCCACACTCCTTGGAAATAACTGGCACTTGCTACATCTGCATCTCCCCAAAGGATCAGCCCACGATCCAGAGCCTCCAGAAGGAAGAACCTGCCAGCTGGGCCATTGCCTGAGTGCTGCCAGCCTGTTGGAAGTGACCTTGCTCCACTGTCCATCCTGCTGAGACTGGATGCCTGGTCACTGTGACTAGTCTTCCTGGATCAGCCTGCAGGTGTATTACAGGAACAATTTAAAGATACTGCCCTTTTGAGAAAATAAAAAGAAACAAACTGAACAAAAAATCCAGGTGGGTAAAAAAAGTTAGTGTTCCTCTACACATCCTAACCTCTCACTTTAAATCTATTCTGATACATGCATATATATATGCTGGTAATGTCTCTTTACACAGGGATATGACATCTGACAAGAGCTACTACCCAGCTGGCAAAAAGGCTCTACAGTCTCTGGGGTGGGCGCTAACAGAAAAGGATCCTGTACAAACTGAGCACCTTTTTACAACCACCACAGAAGGTGGTTGTACTTTGCAAGTTCCTTCACCACACTCTTCTGCACTTAGATCTTCACATCTCGGCTCTCAATCAAAAAAAATCCCTGATTTTTAAGACTTTCATATCTCTATTACCTTGATTAGCAAACAGTTCACAGCTTTGACTACTTGTTGACATAAACAATATCTGTCATAAACCTACAAAAGCTTTTGGGATGGGCAGCTGTATCTATTTTCATGAGACTCCATTAATTTTATCATGGCTATTTACAGTAGAATTACTCACTGACCAAACCTTATCTGAGTATATCCTAGACTGGAACAACAATATCATCTGCTTTGTATTTCTAAACAACTTTGTGAAAACAGTGAGTAAATACATTTTAAAATAAGTAATACAATGTGGCCCTATCTTTATCCACAGAAATGGATAAATTAGCTTTTATATTTTATACATAAAAATACAAATCAGCACTATATTGTATCAAGTGTAATTACTTTGTGAAGGCTTTCTGAAAAAAGCTTCCTCATTCTCCACATATATCATATAGGTTTTGGACTTCTTCAATAAAACTCTATTTTACATTAATACCTGAGAATATCAGGGAGAGTATAAGACATAATTCATAAATTTAACATCAATTGCAATGATGGCATTTCACAAAGCACCTGTAACACGTCAGAAATTTGTTTTATTCTTCATTCGCACTAGTATTGCAAGAAAAGCCTCAGAATGATACCATCCCCATTCTGCTTCTTTACAAAAAACATGAACAGTATAAAAATAATGCTGTTCTGCAGAGAAAGACTGTCATACAGGCTTCAGAAATAGACATTTTTAAGCAGTTTAGTACAAACTCCCCCCTTACTTTGCTGTTGTTAAAATACAAGCTCTTACCCTCCTTCTCTAAATGCCTTCTAGCACAAGCTACCAAAGATTCAAGGTCAACATTTCTCAGCATTTACACTGGTAGAACTTTCCTCCACAGGATCTCTACTATATCACATTTAATATACTAAAAATTTCAAGTCAGATTCAAGGTGATCATGTTTCCTTGAATCCTGACAGATGGAAAATATTACAGCAGCAATAATCCAGAGTGCTATAGAAAAGCAATAGTAATTACTGGGTTGAGATATGGACTCAGGGTAGACAAAGAAGCAACTGCAATCTGTCCCTAAGCAGCTCAACAGTCAATATTCAGCTACAGATGGCCTGTGCTTGGGCTTTCCAAACACCAGCAAAACTCCCTATTTCATCAACATGCTCCTAAGAACACAAGAATGGCTCCTCTTGCCAGATAAAGAACAACCACCATGGGTCCAGACAGCTTTAGCCACTGCCTTCCCTTGATTTCAAGCAATCAACATTAGTTTTTTATCCTTGTGCAGTCTGGATGACCAAATAAGCTTCCATCCTTTTTGTCTTTTTTTGTAGAAGGATTGGTATGAAAATGGGAAAGATACCTCTAGGCTGAGCTAGAAAATCAGGAAGCCAGTTTTTTGTTGCAAAAGCTGAGATATGGGCTGCGAGAATGGAGTCTGCAAACTGCCAGTAAGGGGCTGGAATCTGCAAGAGTCCAGACCCATTGGCAACATCAAAGCAGAAGAATGGAGAGCAGGGCACCTTCCTTCTCTAATCTCCTGCTCTTGTGCTACCACAGCCTCTGGTCTTAGTCTTCACCCTGCTTTGACCCCAGTCCACATGCAGGTTTGGAAATAACTGACTAATGAAGAAGACAACCTCCAAGTTGTTGATACTCCTTTCTAGTGAAAATAGGAAAAAGTCATTCCTTTTATCACAGTAATAGAAAGGAACCTGGAGAACACCCACTCTAACAGCAGTTATTCAGATAGGTTTGCAACAGGTACACACCCAGTGTCTCCAAGCAATGCTGCATGTTTCAGTAACATGGTAAAGACAGTTCATTATTCTGTCCCTTTTTTTGGAGTGAAACTTATGAACAATGCAAGAAAGTGATTGTGCTTCAAACTATTTTTATTTACATTACATACCAGTAATCTGATACTTAAAGCTAATTCTTCAAATTTCATTTCCTATGTAAACACCAGACTTGATCTCCATAGTTACAGCCTTCATTTGTAAGCGCTTTATGTGGTTAGGTCAGAGACAAAGGTAAAGAAAAATTACACTCTGGTTCTTGCTTTAAGTTGTAAATTTTTAGCACTCTCTATTTTAGCTTTTAGGTCATGAGGTTTTTCAAAAAATCTCACAAAAGCTGGCTCATTTAATAAGGATGCCAGAATCTGTTCAAAGGCAAAAGACCATTCAAGGTTCCCTCCCAAACTCTGTGCTCTACTGCCTTCAGTCTGCTCAGAGATGCTTTCCTCCTGCCTCTCTCTGGGGACTTCAGCAGCCACGTCTGTAACAGCAACTGGACTTCTGACAGGTGACATGGGATTCTGCAGTCTTCTGCCAACTTCTTCCATTTTCAGCAGGAGGCTGGTCACCACCGCGATAGCCCGATACAGCAGCTCCTCCTCAGGATCCCCATGGAACAGATTGTAGAGAGTTTTTGAGAACTGGATGAACTGAGACTACAGAGAGATAGAGATGAGACTGTTCAGAGAAGAGCAACACAACGGTCCTGCTTCACAACCTCCTGTGCTCTCAGTCCAGCACCTGCTGCTGCCAGGCACCTGCTGTAGCTGCTCTAATGACAGCATGGACCAGCCCTGAGAAACCTACCTGTGTCTCAAAGTCCCTCTCTTCATACGTTACAGCAGTTTTGAAAAGCCACAGTCTAGTGACTGATGTGAGGATTTGAAATTTAAGGGATCCTACAAATCCTTCAGAAATTCTGTAACAGGACTTAAAGGGTAAACTTTCAAGATAAAATAGACTTAAGCAAGACTCAGACAGCTTACCTGATTCATTCTTGGCAAATCCTTGATGTTCTCTTCTTTTCTAAGAAGTTCATCTTGCCACTGCTTCAGATATGCCTGAATATCAACTTTCCCCTTCCCTTTTTGAAGGGGAAGAAGTGAGAAAAAAAAAAAAAGTGAACAAACAAGAACTAAGAGCTTCCCACAAGGGATGATAAGCAAAAGAACTGGCTTCTTCAATGTCATTCCTTCTCAACAGATTGGTGGGGCCAAGGACTACACAGGATCAGAGTTTACCCTCTTGTTCCCACGGCTACACCTGTGTAAGTGGATAGAATGTTAGCAGCACTCTAAGGATGATGTTACTCTGTCACCACACACTTTCCCAGCTCTACTCCCCCAAAAGACACAGTCACCAAGTGTGCCACCAGGATTCTTTTACCTTTTTCTGGGCTGCTTTTCAAAGAATCACTTTCAAGACCATCCCCAACAGATGAAACTACAATTTAGGAGAAGAAACAAACAAACAACAACAACAACAAAAAAAAAAAAAAA
>VZRN01001317.1:637686-688460 GCA_013397935.1 Dasyornis broadbenti | reverse complement strand
AAAAAAAAAACAAAACAACAACAACAACAAAAAATTATTTCAGAAAAGAGGACCAATGTTTCATTTCCCTTATCAAAAATTCATTCCTTAAGAGGCAAGACCCTCAATGTTCTCAACACAGATTAGGTCAAGAAGAAACCACATGGTAAGATTTGCATACTTTCTATAAAAATAGAAGCCACTGACAATCAGAAGATCACAAAAGAAACTGATATCAATTATATCAAATAATCTTTATACTATTCATGGTCCATGACTTGAATAGCAGCAGGAACAAAACCTATATATTATCTACTTTGGGCAGATTTTAAAAACCAAAAAGGGATCTGTCTTCAATGCAAAAATCACACAACTTTCCAGAGTATTTGAAACAGATTATTTTATCAACTCCATAAACTTACTAAACCTTTTTCAGCTCACTTGGTCTAAAATGAAAGTAAAGAATTTTGAAACACTTGCTAACGTGCCTCAGAGTAAGTATGGATTTGGTATTTTAACTCCTGAGGCAGGAAATACCATCCCGTTATGCCTGAGATGCCAAAGTGAAATGGCCTTCACTTCAACACTGCAACAGGCTGCCTGTAGCGCTGAAAAATGCCAACCAAATACTCTCCCTTAATTCCATGTAAGCACCCACGGCCTTTGAATTCAACCATCCACAAATTCTGCCCAACTTTATTAAATTGTAACTATATACATAAGAGTTTTGCAGATTCTGTTAACAGGCATATGATTTACTGGATTTACTGGTTTTCAGAAGAAAGCTCCCCATTTTTCACAGGATAATTAATAGATTCCTTCTAGTATTCTGCAGGCAAATCCTCACATCTGGAGCTTACCACTGAGTTGGCTGAAGTGGATCAGTTCTTCTTTTGAAAGATCATCCCCTTTGGAAGGGCTTAGAGATTCTACTTCAGTAAAAGCTGCAATAAATGATTGAATGAAGTGGGTTTGTGGCTCCCAGGCATTACTAAAGCAGTGATAAAGATGACAAAGACCAGAAACAGCTCTCCCCAAATGCCACTGCTGCTCACTTACCTGGAGGGATGTGCAACTTAAAAAGAAGCTTGAGTTTGTCAGTGAAGCTTCCATTATACATGGTATCTGTTAGAGGAAAGGGGTAAGACAGTCTATTCAACTGGACCAAACTTTTAAACATCCTCTTAACCTAAGCAAATACAGCCCAGGGAGGCTGGAACTGGACTCATGCCCTATCTTACAGGGAGTAAAATTAAATATGAAGCTAAAGGAAAGCACTATCACCTGTGGCCGAGCCTGGGTTAGCCTACACTGAGGAAAGAACACTAATAATGTCTATGACTTACTAAAATAAAACCACAGCATTAAAGAAATATAACACTAATATCTGCTCAGCATTTCCCTTAAATTTTTGTTTCCTGAACACTATCACTTTGAAAACAAGATGAAAGGAAAAAACAGTGAGCCAAGAAAATGTTCAGTTCCCCAAAGATATAAGGCATTGGTCATCTTGCACAATGACCAGTATGATGACTCAGTATGAAGATTAATCATAAACTAAACAGACTGGGCAATGAGATCAGACCATTTCCTAATTTTCAGACATTCAGATGGCCAAGCCATACTTAAATTTAATCTCCAAGAGAGGATTATTCTGTCTGTGATAAAAATCACACTATGTGACCCTGTATTAAGAGGGTAAGTCTCCTTAGCTCTTTGTATAGCACACGGAAGGTGATACCCCTCAGAACTACTCCCAGGAGCCTTGCGAATACGCTCATGTATGTGTTGTTCCCATACCAAGAACACAGGCAAATTGCTTGAAGTTGATAAGGCAGTCGGAGCTCTCATCCATCAGTCGGAATGTCCAGAGGGCCAGCGAGTCTCTGTTTGCACAGTGTGCCCAGGGGCTCAAGAGATGGCAGAGAACCCTGAACTGCTGGCAGTCAATCCGGTACTGGTCAAGGTAGGGCAGACTGGCATCATGGTGTTGCAGCACAGGACTATTTACACTCCAGTAACAGGAGAGAAAGTGCTCCTTCTGCAAAGCAAAGATCAAATGTTAAGGTTCCTGAAACAAGTCTCTCTGAGGGAAAGGTGTGAGGAGTTAATTATGTAATCACATTTACAGCGGACATGTAAAATATATGTTGAGTATAACCTTTATCTCTATTTATTAAAAACCATTTCAAAGTCTACCATTAAGATGGCTGTTTAGTAAGTGAGGAAAAGGGCACCTTACCTTGAATAATTCATAAAGCTCTTCAAGTTCACTAGGACTGAATTTTACTTCTTGAGACACAACACGTAGCTGAAACAAAATTAAAAAAAAATTAATTAATGAGTCTTCCCTCACTGGAATAAGACCATACAATAAAATTATGGGACACTTAACATTCCATTAAGAGACACGGTTTGCGTATTTCAGGTTTTGGCATGTTACAATTAGAATTAAGAATAGCACTTCTTTTAAAAAATTATCCAAAAATAATAGATTAAAATAAATAATATCTCAAAAGAAAGAGAAGCTTAAAGCTAGTCACGTTACTAACATACATGGAGCCAACACTATGAAACCCAGGAGACAAAACTCAATTATTAATAATGATATAATATACAGCTCCCTTTAAATGGGCTCTCAACAGTGAAGCTGAATCCTCATTTTTTTAAATTAAAAAAAAATTGTTCACAGCTTTTTTAAACAAAGTTTGCTAAAAGACCAGCTTCCATCTTCACAAGATATATGTTTTGTAAAATGAAATACAACAATACCATCTTAGCATAATCACCAGGATTTAGTTTCTGTTGCTACAAGCCGCATTTACTACAGAAAGAAGCACTGAGTGGTGGACAGACTAGTGTTCTATCATCAGGTATTGGAAATGAGACACTGAAGAAAAGGTAAACAAAGGAAGCATCTCACAACCTCCACCTTCATTCAGCATTCTGAACTGCAAGGATGAGATAGGCAGATGGAGAACTGCCGCATTACCAGACATTCACACAATCACAGACAAAAAGCAGCCCCTGTTGAATGCACTACAATAACCTCTTCAGTGCTGCTTCCCAGAGTAAAAATGCAAGTGATTAATTGTTTTTCTGTTTCTCTATGCCTCTATGAGAAATGCATTAACATCAGCAGATAGAAATATAGGTCACCCTGTTCCAATCCACACAAAGTGTGAGAGATATTCCAGCCTTTACAAGTGGCTGGCAGTGGTGTTACTTGTAATGAGACCAGAAGGTCACGCTGTGATTCACAGCCTGAAAACATCACAGGCCAAGCCTCAGTTAACAGACACCCTGCAGACATGAGGAGGTTCAGTGTATAAAGTCATATATTCGGCCCTGGAAACTGTAGCTCTTCTCAGAACCTTCCAAACAGGAACACATTTTATCAGAGAGAAGGCTTAAACTCTTCCAAGTCACTCACCACATTCTGCTTGGTCGTAGCTTCCAAGGTCTGGATCACGTAAAGCCTGTTCCTGCAGCGCAAGCTCTCAACATCCTCATAGCGAATATCACCGTATCTCTAAGAAGAAAAGCACCATTCCATGCAATCAACTGTTGGGAGACACATCTAAACAGGTATTTTGGTCCTTCTTGCATCTAAGCACAATACAGGCATGGACATAAAGGAAGATTACTTAAACTCTGAGGAAAAAAATAACTCTCCCTAACCAGTGTATTTGTTTAAAACGTGTTTGAGGGAGAGATGGCGAAAGAAGACACTGGAGCAGTTCCCTGTGTGGGAAGGCAGGGAAGGGATTTTACTGTGTATTGGCTCTATACCCAACTCTGCTATCACATGGTGACTACTACTGCAAGGCAGCAAAGTTTGAGATGTGTACGTTGTCAGGGATTGAAGTTCAGCGAAAGGAAATTAAGAAATTAAGAAATTAACTAAGTAATTTCTGAACCATTCCTAGATACCTCTGTATTTTCTCAAGGACAGGAAAGGTATCTGAGCACTGGAGTAGAATAAATGCATTAACCTTTAAGGAAAAGTGGAAAATGAGGCAAAAACTAGAAACAAATTAGCAGAGAAATCATGGAACAAATTATTAAACAATTAAAATCTAAACAGAAACCAGGAGATCAAAACAGGATAACATTCTTTATCAAGACTGTGTCAAATCAATTTAATTTCCCTCTATGAGGAAATTCAGTAGAACTGAAACAGCAAATAGGATTCAACTTCTCTGTAAGTTTTTTGACTCTTTTCAGCAGGACAAGCAAACAGGAAGACATGGCCTAATCACAACCACCATGCACCATGGGCAAAACTGCTTCTAATAGCAAACCTTGGGAACAAATGAGTGATAAACCACCAAACTAGGCAGGACTGTCGGAAGCTTTTCTGCAGTGTGTTTGTTCCCTTATCAGCAAAGCCCTTTAAACAAGATATGAAAAACTGCAACACAGACAAAAGGGTCTGGAGCACATTAACTCTGACGAAAGGTTAAAGGAACTGGTTGTATTAAATCTAGAAAAAGAATAGATCTGGCAACTCTCTTTTGGGAGAGCAATCTGTAAGACTCATTCTTCTCACTTAGAGTCATTACGAGGGTGGACTCCAACAGAGCAGCCTGATCTAGCAGCCTGATCACTGCAGGGGCTTTGGATTAGGTGGTCTTTAAAGATCCCTGCCAACCCAAACTATTCTACAATTGATTCTATGACCAGACTTAGAAGGGTAAATGATGAACAACCAACTAATAGCAACAAGGAACTACAGAGAAAAGCACAACCAACTATCCTCAATAGCACTTCATGAGCATCCAAGAGAAATTATACTGGATATTTTCCCACACGGGCAGAGAAACCCTATAACAGACTAAAGTTTTTGCAGATTTTCTTTTGTTGAACAGTCTTAACAACACTAGACTTTTTAAAGGATAATCTGGGTAGATGCTGGACAGGAAGCTGAACTGGATGACCTGTGGAGTTGTCTTCCAGAATCATATTTGTATGTTGCTGTGGAGACCACTACTAGCAGCCTTCTGGCTTGAAACAAAGTGGAAGGAGAGAGAAACTGCGTATCTGAATCATAACTCATTCGCTGGTCTGGCTTCTGAGCACTGATACTGTGCAAAGGCCTCAGTAAGAATATATATACAATGTAAAATGTAACTCTGAATCAATGTAACGTGATAAAATGTTACACAGCCTTCCATTCTCTAGTTAAACATGACTTCTTCATGCCTGATTAGACTGCCAAAGAATTTCCTGCATTTGTGCTTGAGTCAACGGCATGAAACTGAACATCATTTTAAAATTCAACTCCATACCTTTCCACTTATTTATTTTGTGAAGACCTGTACAGGCAACAGTATCACAGAGAAAAATCTCTGTTCATTTCTTCGTAATTTGAAACCGATCTGCAGAATGACAACTCTCCATGGCAGCAATCTTCCCATTTAGAAATTTGTTTTATTTTATTTCCACAGTGCTATGAAAATGAAGTGAAACCCTTCAGCAGACCACGACTGTGTTGAAATTATCTGTCTGGTCAAAATGGGAAGCAGGAAACTGACTCTTACTTTGTATGAACAGTTCTCAAACATGAGACACTTGCCAGCACTGAAGAAACCCAGTTCCAACTGAAGATAGTAACTTGCATACGAGAAAGGGGCTGTGAGACAAACTGGGATATGGGCCTAAGAAGAGGGCTGCCAGCTTGGAAGTGGAAGATTCAGATTCAGAGATCTGCCCAAAGCAATGTTCAAAAGCCATACCAAATCAGAGACTACTGCTTTGGTGCAGTCTCCTGCTGAAGAAAGAGAGTTTATGTTTATCAGTCATGATTCCATCTCTGTGAAAGCTATAATTTACACTTCTGAATGCAATATTCAGCACTTCATTATTTACCATCTTGGGTCTCCATTCTGCAAGTATTCATCCTCACTTTGAGCTCTCACCATGACAAGAAAGACCCAATTTTTGTCAAGAATCTTAAAGCATTTTCCAAACATGATTCTTCAGAATAATATCCTTGTAAAACAATAATACAGCAGAACAGGCTTTTGTATGATTAGCCCAGTGCTATAAAACCAGTTCAAGATGAACTTAGTTTCTGACTCATCATTGTTCACCCCATTTAAAGCAACACTCTCTTCTCAGAAAAAAAACCAAAAAAGACAGTTTCTAAATTATATAAATTACAGCTAATCTTTTCTGAGTCAAAGTCAGGACATTTTTCAAAAGAGATGTACTGTAGATTTTTTACTAGAAAAATATGACTGAGAATCAGAAAACAAAAGAAATATCACACAGATAAAAGAAACCAGTTAACAGAAAAAGCAAAATGTGAACAGATCTTTTCTCTCAGCTTGCCTTTCACTTCAGATGGGCTAAGCAGAAACCTATCTACAAGTAGATTAACACTCTGATACAAACCATAGCAAGGGAAAAGAATGTCTCATGAAAATCTGAGGACAAAAAGGAGAAGCCTGATGTATTTCCTCCCCAACGCAGAGCTCCAAAGCTTAACATTGCAGAAAGTAAACTTGCAAGCTGAAAGAAAGTACTAAAAGAGCAAAGCTGGTCTTCCTCACCCAACACATCTTAGATGCCATTTAACCCATACCATGAACTACTCAAGCACACAGTTTCCCATATATGTTGTTATGTCAAAAGTTACCAATATCTGCAATGTAATCAAATTAGTACAACACTAAGGCTGTTTCTGCTGTCTTTTGTCATTTAGTTAACATACTAATAATGTGAATGAGGGATGGTAATACATGACCTGTGATGAACCTAGGGAACTCCACTCAGGACAGACCAGAAAGCACATTCCAGGCAGTTAAAAACCCAAAACAACAGAAAAGAAAACCTGTCCCACAACCTACAACGTTTTTAGTGAGGCTCAACAAAATACGGAGCCAAATTTCTACCAATCCAGGCAAATTTTCTACCCTAGTTTGTACGATACAACTGCACCGTTTTAAAGTAGCTCATGAAGCATAAACACTGCATGGGATGCAAAAACATACCCACAAGAACACATACTTCATTTGACTCTCGGATTAGATCAGTGATGTCCACTTTTGGGTGGTCACTCTTTGTATCGCTGAGGTTGGAGCCTTGCTGCACAGCTGGAGGCAAAGGACTGTCTTTGTTAGTGACACTGTCAAAAAATCTGCACAAAGCAAACACATGGGAAGTCAGCAGGAACCAGTTTATCACAATAACACAATAGCATTGGCATCTACTGAAGAAAAAGTGTGCAGAGAATGGGAAATAGCAAAGAGTATCAGAGTCAGTAGCACAAATGTGCTGTAATAGTAACACAGATACACAAACATGGGAACTGCCCACCATGAAGCAAGTTGCAGAGTTTCCTGCCTTGGGAGTTTTAAAGACTGAGCATATGTGATCTAGTGCTAGCAGTAATCCCCTTTGGAGTGGGAAGTTAAACCAGACTCTTGCCAAGGTCCCTTCCACGTGGCATTCCCCTGGCTTTCTAATCCATCTAGCAAGGTTGTATTAAGTGGGACCCAGAAAAAGGCTTGTCTTGAACTGTGAACAAGACAATCTTAATTCCCCCAGATGTGTAAGCCAAAGACACACCTGATCTGCACCAGCTTATCACACCTGCGTAACCAAATCCAATGGGGAGGCCAGATTTTACAACAAACACCAGACTGCACGGTCTCATAATAACAACTACATTTTCCTCACTAATTCTGTAGTTCCTACCCCATTCAAACATGCAACATGTAAAAGCCTCACTAAGCAGAAATTCTTATTATCAGTTCTTAAGTCATAACTCATTAACTCCTATAGCACAGTAATTTTGCTGTTTTAATACACTATGATACACAACCACAGCATTAACAACAAAATCTAGTAAATGAAGAAAAATCTGTGCAAGTTTTGTTTGCAGTACATCAGTTTAAAGTGCGCTTTATATTGCTAACATAGAACAAACACCTGCTCGTGATTGAACTCATCATATTCTATTGGTCTTATTTCTGTTTTAAGCCCATTAAGAGCAGAGGATTCAGCAGCCTAAACTACAAGAACTGAGCTAAAGAATGTGCTGCCTGTAAGTTTATGCCTGAACTGTTTGGAACAGTCATAATGTGCTTTAGATTACCTCATCATTAAGGAAAGCTGCCTTCTGTACATGATATAAATTCCAGGTTAAAAAGCACATTGCTTTTTCTTTAAAATTCACAAGATAGTTATGGTTTTAGAAGAACTTGAATGTTCTTGAATGTTGATCAGATTTTCAGAGGATCCAGGCCCATTTTCCAGCCACCTCTTCTGGAATTTCAGCCTGAGATGAACACTAATTCCTTTGAAGTCTTCGGAAGTCTTGGCCAGATGTCTTCTCAGCTACCTCAGAATGACTTTCTCTATGCAATTATAGCAGCTTCTATATAGCCTGAAAGAGTAACAGTTATACTGATACCTGTTGAGAACAGTGACTGCTTCTGCATCATCCTTACAAGTGAGCAACTTCTCCATGTTGTATTCCAGCACTGCAAGGCCCAGCTGCAAGATTGCCTTTATTCCATCATAGAAGAAACAGTCCACCACATTGACTGCACTTTCAATTGGCAGCACACTGATAAAAAGGGTAAGGAACCAGGAGAGAGAGACCGAGGAGAAAAAAGTCATGTCCGTCATGTGGTCTGTCAACTGAGGCAGGTGAACCCTGATGAGCTCCTCAAACACTGCCTGATCTACCAAGGCACCTGCAGGGAAAGGATAACAAAACCACCACCCAAATCTTAATACACAGAAGCACACTTTTCTCAGAGCACCAGCCAGAAACAAAGTTCCTGTCCTAGTGCAGCTTTGTTGTACAAGCACACGCAGGCCCAGCTGCACGGAACCATTGGCTCCTTCCCCCATGCTGGAAGCTGTGCTCTCCATGCATGGGGCCAGAGCCTTGGCATGCTTGAAGTGTGTTGGCACTTTGGTGAGTCCATGGCTACTTCTGGTGACACTCCTGACAGCCAATATACTCTACAATGAGAGGGAAACTTCACACCCCACTTTCTTCTAGCATATACACCTGTAAGAATTGCATATGAGATCAAAATCTGAGTCTGGACCTGGAGTAACTCCTTTTCCTTTATCTAAACTGGCTAAGTTTCAAATAAATGGTACAAATTGCAGTTATAATTCCAAAACAACAGTATAATACTCTAACTGAACTACTTCCTGAGTAGTTACGCCTAGAATACTGACAATATCTGAAAATCACATCCACGCCTATTTAAGGAGGAGTTCATGGGATGTTCTCTGTAACCTCCATTTTCTACTCCACAATACCGAACCAAAGGCAATGGTTTCTCTGCACTAGGCAGTCTTCAGCTCAGTCCTTACATTTTTTCCTAATGAATAACCATTGCCATTCAATAGAGACAGACATTCAATTCAAGATAGATAAAAAGGCAGATGGATGTTACCAATGATTCGGCGATTGAAATAATCAGGGAGCATCCTTTCACACACAGCAACCAAAAGCCAAAATGCTTCCTCCTCTTTAGCATACAGCAGGAGCACTGATGTCAGAATATTCATTGCCTGCAACATTTACACAGGAAAGGAAACATTTATGAGAAAAGATGGTGAGAACACAACTGTTATTATTTCATAGAATAATTATTTCTTAGAATATATCCTTCTGAAAGCCTTTACAGAACATTTTGAAAGTGCTGGGATAACCTACAGCCATGTCCAGGGTAAGAGTTTTACTTCTATTTTATTAAATACAGAACAGAGTATTTAAACTACATAAAAATATTTTTAAGTGCTCTATGTCTAGTTAGAATGCAAATGCATATATGAAGTGGACATCACAGCATTTATAAACCAATTCAAGTACAATGTAAAAACTCATTTTACACAGTGGGATGAAATAAGCAAAGGAAGTGAACCACTGAGCAAGAAACTATTCCACATTTCTGTGACAGATTTTTTGAGGTGCTACCACACTGCCATCATGAGCTAATATTTAGACAACCAACACTAAGACTCTTAAAACTGCTGTACCTGACAATATCCAATTTGTGGATTCCTGTAGGCATAAGCTGTAAGAACTCTCCTGAGCGCAGAAATTCCTGTGTCACCTTGAAAAGCAGGATGTTCAGGTAAGGAGCGACGTAAATCTCGTTCAATTTCATCTGTAGCCAAAGTGCACGTTCCTAAGGACTTTTCCACCAACTCAGTGTAATAACCAGGGTTGGATGCCATATCATTTATAGCACCTGCCAATACATTGCATTGCACGGTATTAGAGGACAACACTAAAGTTATTTGATTGTTTGCAATTTATATAAAAATTCTGGTGATTACTAAGGTACATAATGAATCTCCAGATATTACTGAAGTAACGTGTCAGAGTAATTCTACCAAAATAAATGGAATTACTCTGCAATGAAAATTGCCAATGATGACTCCCAAAATGAATCAATTATGCTTGTTATGTAATACCTGAGAAGAGTAGCCAGAGTTCTCCTCTTAATGCCTCTGGGATGCCTCTTACAACCAGGTCTCGAGTCTTCTTTGTTCGAAACATACTGACCCCATGGCCCCGTTCCGCAAACAGGATGTTCCATGACTGTTCCTTCATTTTTTCTTTCAACTACAAAAATCAGAAGATAACGAGAATTAAGTATACTGGTAGATTCTCCCCAGGTTTCAGCCAACAAAAATAAATTTTGCTCCCAGTTATACTCATATAAACTGGAAATTGCAGCATTGGCATCCATATTGATGTGTGAAATGAATGCTGAAGCAAATCACAGCAAAATCCAGCCTATGCAGGGCACAAATTTAGCATAAAATGCCATCTCATACATGACCTGCTATTTTTTGAAGTATGTTTATACCAGATGACACAGAAGGTAGGTCTAATCCAGCATCCCATCTGACAGAAACCAACAAGTGCCACAGCACAGTAAGGTCAAACAGACATTTCTCTGAAGCAAAAGCAATTGTTGATTGGGTGCTCCAGCTCCTGTGAGTCTCCAGGGCTGAGACAGAATGTCACCACTAAAATTTCTGTGCATGCAGCACTAAGATTTAATATTAAAGAAATTAAAGGTGTTGAAAGGAAAATTAGATTTTGTTTACTTTTGTTCAACACACTGTAAAAAGCAGAATTTAAAAATCTGGACTCCCTTTTGTCCTGCCCAAAGGGTGTTTATTTTCAGAGATTTCTAATATAAAAAATTTCGTATCTTAATTTACCCATTTCCACTGAAACTTATTTTGAAATAAAACCTGTCTTCTTGCACACACTATGGAGAAGCAAAAATTGGATGTTCTGCTGCAAAAACAACTACATAAACATCCTCCAGAGCATAATTTTGTTAAATAGTGGTGTGAAAGAATCAAACAAGGAAGACATTAAGTAAATTTCTTATAACATTCTCCTTGCTTCTGAAGAGTTTGTAGTGACTTTGTATCTTGTAAATTCAGATAGAAATGCAACATGTTCACTATCATAAAACAAACAGCCAACTCTTCCCTGAGGGGTGGAAGAGCAGAAGAAATTAACTTCATGAAGATAAGGCATATCATTATTAAACAAGATGAGCAGAAAATTGAATGGAGCCATGAAGAAGCACCCTGTGGACTCCAAACACAGAAAATGCAGATGAAAGAAGACTGGCAAAGCCCCAGAGGAAATCAGCAGCCTGGCTGGAATTCATTTTGATATATTTCAGTCCTTTCCAATTCAATTCCAAAAACTGTTGGCTATTTTACCATTTTAGAGTCGAGGTTCTCAGCATCCTGAGGATGGTAGACAGTCATTAGTGCTTCTGTACTGACAGTTTTGCTGTTATCTTTCTGGCCCATCTTTGACTGTCCTACACCAAAATCCTTTGGACTGTCAGTGGCAGAACCAGCTGCAACCTTGAAAAAAATTTAACAGCGGTACTCATAAATAACAAACAATCCTCTATGAAGAAGCACTGATACCAGACCAGCATTTTTTATTATATTAAGTTACAGGTAGCAGATACAGACTTCTAAAATAAATGAAAAACAGCAGTCCCTGCTCTACACAGCTGGGCTTTCAGAAGGCTGCACTTGCAAAAAACCAAATTATAAAAAGACAAATATTCATAATGAGAACTGAGACTATGAGGCTAGAGAGGCGTGACCATCCATCACCACCATAAAAACCCCATTCATACAGTGAACTATATAGAAAACCTCAGAGCACTTAAAAACTAGCATCAGAGCTGGAGTTGTTTTCCAAAACCTGATGAAAAACAAGGTAAAAGAACCCAAACCAGAATGCATTCACAGTAGCACCATTGTTTAACCCATTCTCTTTCATATGGGCACAGTTATTTATTTTTCCCAACCTTAAAACCAGAGGTACGTGACTTATTCCTATGAACAAATTCTAAGAAATTAGAATTGCCAGAGCAGTTACCTCAGTACTTATGATGTGCTGTGGACTTGCAGTTGCACTGCATTTCATTCTGAGCTTTGTCACAAGCTGTTCAAAATCTCTCACCTCCGTGAAACGAAAAGCTGTTTTTCCTTTGGTACTAATGCTGACTCCTCTGTTGGCTGGATCTGCCTTATCCACCCCTGTGACCTATGGAACCAAGGACACATAAATCAAGCGAGAAATTTTACCTGCTTACCTATGAAAGAGAAAGCCTGTTAAGAATACACGTGTAAATGAAACAGTGAATGAAGCACCACACAAGCAGACTTGGTAACACACGTTCCAAGTTGAAAGCTCTGTTGCCGGTAGCTTTTTAGCAAAAGGCACTAAGTATTATGCAATAGATTTTTGACAGAGTACCAGAAATCTTTGAAAAGGTTTTCCCAGCTGTGAGAGCTCAGCTTATTTGAAAACCTTGTCTCCTTCTACCTGCTGAAGCTGTTGCTTTTTCTCTTACCATCTAAAAGCAGAGAAAACATGACTTTTGTAAGTAATCAAATGAAACATGTTTTACGAGACTGAATTTCCACTGAGAATGCCCTGTCAAAACAGCTGTCATAACACATGACAGCTGGAGCTGACTTGAATTGCCCTGATGGAACAGTTACAGATTAGTGCAGTTAATACATTTTAATCCTGCAAGTACAAGTGTGACAATCATGAGGATCTAGACTGACTGGCATTGCTGATGCATTCATGTTGGTAAAGGTAAAGAATGGAGAACCACTGAGCACACTGCTATAGGTAAAGAAGGAAAGACCACTGAAATGAGGTAACTGCAGTACTACAGAACAAATAATGAGGGTCCAACAGTCTATAAGAATAAAATTAGAGCCAGCTGCTTTAATACAGCCTCTTATGATACAGAAGTCTCTATTGTTTGCAGCACTATTTACAGATAATTAAATAGTTTTATCTAGGTGGGGAACACCAAGTGTATTGCTGAAATTAGTATAGCTCACCCCCTACGTCAGGTGTCTTATGTTAGGCAGTGTGTACACAGAGCATGTAAAGCAATTAGAGAGCAATTATAGAACCTGGTTAATTTGTAGCCTATTGTAAAATGTGTCTGGATGTTGACGAAAAGCTTTTAACACTTGGAAGATTGAAATGTGCAATGTTCCAGATCACATGAAGTCAAGACAGGAATGGAGAGGGTTGGCTGTTTGTTCCCAGAAGTTATTCTGCAGTCTGTTATAGTATTCTATAGAAATTCCAGTGCTGTGTCCTTTCCTATATGGTTCTTATTCAGTCTGTTAAGGTTATCACATGTAATGTCAAGTGAACAAGTAGCAATGCCAACTGGATTTTCCTGCAGACCTTTGAACAGACAGCACTGCTCAACTGCTGCAAAAAACTGCACTACTGAGCTAAGAAACATGACACTGATTACTAATCTTCAAAATCCTTTACCTTCTACAATTCTTTACTTTTTATCTTGAGAATGTTTGATTAACTCATCTTCAAGTACTAAGCAAAAGCTTTTTCATGAAAAAAAAAGTATTAAAGAATTTGGATTTTGTACTGAGCTACAGAAATAAGAGTAAATAGAAAAGGGAAAGAAGATCTGAAACATGAAAGCAGCTCTAGAAAACCACAAATCAAATTCCTACATGCAGTATCCAGGGTAGGGGGAAATACATGAAATCACGTAAAGTAAGGAGGTTCTAATGAAAATCTGCTAAACCGGCATTAAACTACACAGGAGCAAAACTGCTGGTATAACTGACTCTGATTTGTTGTTTGCATTACCTCTCTCAGGGGAATGATTACACTGCACAGGCTGCCATCCTGGCTAGCAAAGCAGATGTAGTTTTCTGAAATGCACATTTTCCCATGGGTGTTGTAATGACTGAAAGGAACCCATAAAAAGCACTCATGAACTTCCTTCAAAGTCTCTTCTTTAGGCAGCCTGAAGAATGCACTAAACTGCTCACTATGGGCACGGTTCTCCAGGCCTCTGGATTAAAAACAAAGTGGTAGGAAAGAGAAAAGCAAAATTAAGTAAGTTTTAAATGTCTATATAAGTACAAGTTAAAAATAACTTGGGAAAACACATTAAAACATCATGCTCTCCCATAATCTATGGGGTCAGTCTGGAGGGTTCAATGTTTATCTTGAAGAGGCAATAAAGGGCAGGACTACACCTGCCTGTACATCCACTTAACAAAATATTTAAGTATGTCACTAAACAAGACCAGATTCAATCACGTTCTTACACAGTAGAGCACTACAGGGCCTACAGGCAGTGCAGAAAAGATACTAATAGTATAACGTGCTCTGTTTCCCCACACATCAGAATAATCCATTTAAAACTAAAACAAATTTTGGCTTGACAGAGGGTTAATTAGCTAGAAATGTAGCACATGTTGTAAACATCTGCCATGGGCTAATTTTTCACAGATAACTGCAGCCAGAAACGTTTTGGTTGTAGAGCAGCGTCCCTCTCCAGCATTGCTACCAAACTAAGGGATCAAAGGAAAAGGAAAGACCTTAACCATTAAGCTACTGATATTCATGTCTTTCCCACCACCCAAAACAATGTTGTACCTCAGGAAAGCCATGCACCCATCTACAACTAATTGGTTTTAACACTCACCACCAGAGGCTTTCAAAAAAGCCAAGCTGTTATCAATTATACATGTTTATTAAATGATTTCTTCCCCATCTTATCCTTCCTCATCAGGTATCTCTGGAGACATTGTAGCTCTAATCTGCATTTTCTAATCCTAAATACTGCAAGAACACCTATTCAAAACTCAAACTAAAATAAACCTTTTCGTTGGAAAACCATCTCTGAAGATTTGATTGCCTCCTGCCCTCACAGACTTTGGATCCTGTTAAGTAACAACAAATTACAATGCTTCACATGGCAGTTGGTCCAACATTTTAATGAGATGCTTGGCTAAGACAACACCAACTTTGTTGATATTTACGTACCTCCTTGAGACACTGATTCTCTTCCTCTTTGCCTAAACAAATACTGGGCCCAGACCAGATAAACTCTAAGTAATACATTACCTCTTGGTGATCTGCAGAGGGTCGTGAAGGACTGGATCGTTCTCAAATGTCTCCTTGTCAAAAAGTCTTCTAACTGCATAGTTTGCCAGCTGCTCCATGAGAAGGAACGTTTCACTAATGTGCAAAAACATGGAAAAATAATGATCTTCCCCATGGGAGCACACATGAATACTCTCTGTCAGAATCACGTTGGAAGTTTTCTCAAGTTTTGATATTTCATCCCAGGAGATAGTAAGCTTTACTGAAAATAAAAATATAAGGACATGTGAATCACGTCTCAGTATCTGTTTGTATTAAAAAATGAAAAGCAGTAGTAGCAGCACTAATAAAATACAATTAAGCAACATAGTCAAATAATAGCAAGCCTGGAAAAGACTACAAACTAATAAGCACAAAATACATTCTCCTCACATTTCCTAGAAAATAATTCCATTAGAAAGAATTTTATAGGAAAACATTAAAACACACACCATGTATGACAACACAAGTTTACATCACCTTTTTCTTTCTTATCTGAAACTGCAAACAGTGAACAAACACCATCATATAAGATAACACCCTTCAACAGCTCACCAATAGCGCTTCTTAAATTAAATCCATCATGTATAGGCATGTAGAGGAACTGTATCCATTAGCTATGGCATTTCTCAATACAGATCAAAATGAGCTTTGAAAGGATCCTACTTTCTTTATATTTTCCATTTTTCACATAAATACAGTTACAGTACACGCTATTACAGGAATTTGTTTGGGCATTTCAAACTGATGTTACACAGGGGGAAAAAAAAAAAGATGTGCAATTATCACCAGTGTGTAGTGTACCCATGTGAAATATAAAGCCTGTGTGTGAAGAAATAACTGTAATCCTCACAGACTGAGTTAATAATGCAGCATGAACTAAAGACGATGGACAACTTTTAGCTACAGTCAACTTCTGGAAGTCTGCCTTCTCTCTAAAGCTTGAATAAAGGAAGCAAAATAATGGATACTGTGTAGTAAGTTACACAAATGTATTCATTTCCATCAATTATTTTTTGTTGGCAGTTTTTTGCTCATCTCTGTTGACATCTGCTCACATGGCAGAATAGCTCTCTTAGCACATAGGAAGAATTCATCCTAATCTGAAAGATGAGCAGTAAAGCATGAAGGTACTTGGCATCAAGCCTTACGTACTTTCTGCTCCAAGCAAAAATGAGTAGAAGCTCAGGAAGTTGGTACTAAGATAGAGCCATCCCTGACAGGGCACTCTGCCCTTCCAGTAACTGCATGAGTAGTAGGTAATCAACTTCTCCTGCTCCGGTAATCCAAAACACTTCTCAAACTTCATAAGACCTTCACGAAACTTCTCAGGATCATCTTCTTTCACAAAAGAACCTTTTCCCTCTTCAGCAATCAAACCCTGCAACAAAACATCACATTATTTTATGCATGTGTCCATGTAGGCGATTGTCATACATGCACCTGCATGCACACAGCACAGCGTTCTCCCAACACGGGAGTCAGTTTTAGAAGGGGAAGAATACTCTGAAGATCAAATCATAGGTCACAAATAAAATGTGCTATTTCAGTCTCATCCACCAAGTCTCCCACACAGCTTAGGAAGACACACATTCCCATGTCTCTTCTTCTGAAACAGACATATTTTCCTCACTTAATCACAAGAGTTCCTGGGCTAAATATTTAGCATATATAGAGTGAACAAAAATAGACCATATGCTTTGCAGGCACTGTTAAAATCATTGTGAAGTAATTTATCAACAGTTTTAGACCACTGTCTAATGGCATCTGATGTATCATTTACCAAGAGGAGTTTATGTCAAACAACCTTACTTAGCTGTGGGGCAGGGAAACAGGAACAATGGCACATGTTCAAGTAAACAGCCACATGCTACTCCATCAGAATAGGCAGAATTACAATGCTATCCTTGGATATTCTACAGAGGGCGTATTATTCATGCACAGTTAGAGGAGAAAAAATACTTAGCCTTTCCTAATTATGCCATGTGCCTGTTACTCACTCTTATCTTTCCCTGGACAAAGCTCGTAATGTCTTCATTTGAATCAAATACTGATAAAGTCTTCATAACATTGTGTTCTAACCACTCCCAGTGTTCTGTTATTTCTTCTCTGCTGGATCCTGATTGGAAAGGAAAGTATTACTTTAAATTAGGACAGACTTTAATAATTTCACAAAAAGTATTAATCAAGAGAATATTTAGCAAATTCCCGAGGTGCAAAGTAATTTAGATACACAAGTCAAAATCACAAGTCTCATATTTGTTACCTCTTGTGAACACTGAAAATATGCTTTGAGTACATTACACATGTGCACTGCTGTGTTTTTATCTTTCAAGCCCTTTATGCAGCTCTATTTCTGGCCTTTAAATCCAGAAGCATCTCAGCTTTGTCAACATTATGTAGCTCAGTGCTGAAGCCTGACTTGGACTGACAGTTCCTTCCTGTCAGCAGCACCTCCCCAACATGGACAGCACAGCACCACTGCAACACTCCCCATTAATAGTCCAGAATGTGGGAAATGTGAGACCAAACCCATGAGGCTCAGTTGGAAATTAAATCCATTCCTTTGATATCCTCAACTTTGATCACTGGCCCATAACAGTTTCCAGAGCAGAACTTAACACTGGAACCTGCTGTGCAAAATCCCTCCTAACACGTGTGAGGATGTCAAGCAAACATCACCATAACCAGAGCGGCAACAAGGATTGATATGAGGCAAGAGAAATGGCAGGGTTTCAGCAGATTCAATACAGAGTAAGTGCTTTAAAGACAGGTGACTCCCCACCAGATGCTAGGGAACAGGGAGAGGGAAAGAGAGGGAAAGAACTTACACAGGTTTGAATAAACCAATTCTAGAATATAAATTAATTGGGAGCTTCATTGTCCACAAGAATGCTCACCAACCAAAGCAGGCAGTGTGATCACACACTATTGATACCCTCCAGCAAGAACACACCTTTAACAATTGCTTTTTTCTCAGCTTACTTTGTAAAGAGTAATTAACCAACTTTCAATGGACTCCACAGAATTAATTAAAGTGGTCCTGTGAATTAATAGAAATTGCTCTAAATACAGTTAAACAGTCAGACTGCTGGGTGGATCTGCAACAACACTTATAAAATTATATGAAGAGTAATTAACAAAGCAATTACATCGCAAAAGTAATTATTTTTCTCCAACTACACATGTAGACCAATTATTTGAGTCACAATGTGAATCAGAGGCACAGAGGTGACCCAGGAATGATGAAACTTCTCAGTAATTGTTTAAATCGTTTAGGAGCACTGTTTCAGACCCTTACTATGTCACAGCAGGAACAAAGTGTCATCTCTTCAATTTCTCCACAGAAGAAACAATCTAACACAGAGGACAATTATATTATGTAGCTTTCTGTTATAAAGTATATTTATGCAGCACACAATTTATATAAATTCAGTCTTAAAATGAAGATTACCATTTGTATTTTCCCAATGGCTGACCTGATGGCAGTAGAATTCCCCAGAGTATACTTGCAATGCACTTACTAAAGTACCTTTTTGATAGCCTGTCACCAGGTCTGACTTCAGAAGTGATCCTGAAATGTTATTTACTGTCCATTAACAAACTGGTCAAATTCTATCCACTTTGTAAGGCTGCCCTTTTAAAGTGACTTGCAATTACATTAAATTAAAGCCATAAGAACAAATCTATATTTACTTTTCCATTCCTTATTGTTTAATAACGCAACATGAGAAAGTCATAGTACTTATACTACGAGAGCAACAGATAAGAGGAAAAATTCAGCTCTGACCATGACTGGGAACCTGCATGTTTTAACATGCAAAGACAAAGTAGACAAAAATATTAGGATAAGTATCCACTGTTATTCCTAGCTACAACGCACTTTGGGACAAGCTGACCCTTGGGAGTCCGTCCTGAACTGTGTCAAGTTATCCTTGCAGCTTACAGAAGAAAGATTGTGCCTCTGTCATAGTAACAGTGCCCAAGGGCTTTGGCACCTGATGGACTGCTGCAGAAAGCAGGCGATAAGGAGGTGTAACAGGAAGAGTCCATAGATCTATTCTGAAAAACTGGAACCACACACTGCTGTTAAGCTCAGGCTTGCAAATGTTTTAAAACCATTTAGAGGTCACAAGAATGAATAATGACGTGAGAGAATTAACCAAAAAATGGACCCCATACTTTGCACCCTCCTTTTCCACTTTCTGGACTCGGCTGGCTCCCACAGTACGTACCACACGCGATGGACCAGTAGACTTGGGAGTCTGGGGTTTGATGCAGGATGCGAAACGGGGCGACTTTCGACGTCGAGTCCAACACTGCGTCTAATGTTCCCACAAGGAGACCTGTTGTGTTCAAGAAAATGTACACAGCACAGTGAAACTCCAGTTTTGAAGCGTACACTCCTCTCTGATTCATTTCCTGGGGAACAGGAATGCTGCCCAAGTAAGGACTAACGAACTGTGAGAAAATAAGAAGCACAATCAAGTACTCCCAGAGGAACTTCTTTGGGAGATGATAATATTTTGGCCCAGTAAAAGTCATGAGACTCAAATGAGGGTGAAGAAGCTTTTTGTGATGACCCCTGTGGAAGTGACAACAATGCAGTATGGGAAACCAGAGCACAACCAGAAATGTAACACGGCAGCCTCAGCCTTCAATGAGCACAAGCAGTAATTGAACTACCTCTTAATTAGTCATTTACTGTTATTCTGTTTTCCAGTCACAGGAAAGAGCCCTTAAAGACTGTAATTGACTATGTCACCTCCCTGCTACTAAGTATTGAATCAGCTCCCATTAAACAGAGTTCAGATGAAAAAATACTAGTTTCACTAAAGAGACAAACTCGATCTCCACAGAACTGGGACAAAAACATTTTCTGGGAAAATGAGTACGCATTTTATAATGACTAGCAAAATCATTCTCTGACACTGTGTAGTAATAAAGATATTAATAAAGTTTTAAGAGATATTAATAAGGTTTTTACAATCAACAGGATCTTATGCTTTTTTCCTGTATTTCTTATGTTTGTACTCTTCTAGCATGGCCACAGAAACAGAAAATTCAATTGAAATGAAGTTACCAAAGCAATCACACTGGGCTCTTATTCCCCTACAGAAGAAAAGCAAAATAAGAGATGAGATTACCCAAAAACCATGACACAATTACCCAAAGAACTGCTATAAAGTCTGTTCCACAAACCTGTTCAGATCATGGATGCAAAGCATTTCTAAAAAATGCTATTAGGGTAGTGAGCTGGCATACAAAACTAATACAACCCTTATTGCACCTTTAAATCTTTATAAATATCCTTTCCTGTTTAATGGAAAATGATCTTTAGATTTTGGAATTTAATATTCCACAGAAGCACTAGATTTAGACAACTTCAAATGCATTCCTCAAAAGTTATTTCAGACTTTTTAGGTTGGCTTCTTTGGTACTTTGTGTTTCACTTTCTTTCATTAACTCCCTCTCAAATTCTGAAAAACAAATTGTGATCGAATACAGGAAAGCAAAATAAGGCAAAATTGAGAAATCTAGACAATCATTCACAGAATGTGGTTTTCCTAAGGATACACTCTCAGCATAGAGCCTGTGGGACTACCTTACTGTGGCTATTCAAGTTTCAAATGTTTTCACTTCTCCTCAAAAACATGGGAGTAAATAATCATGAAAAATTACAAAAAAACCCCAAAATCAACAACCAGGAAAAAAACCAAACCGGTACATTCCATCAAAGAAAAATACTCTCTGGTCTTGTCTGCAATTAACAGATTGTAAATTGCTGTTGGAAAGTAGAATTATTCTGTAGTTCCTGACTGAAGACACATTGAATAAGTAACAACATTCATGTCTGCCTAACCAGCTTTTGCTTACTGAATGAGTCATAGCACTGAGCTGATCTCAAAGCTGGCTTTGCTTCAGCAAATGTTGCATTATTTCATTCACAATTCTCCCAATAACATTTTCTGTTATAATATGTAATACAAGGATAATATTCAGCATTTATAAGGCTATGGCAACTCAGCTTGAGCCAATGGTTACCACAGTGCACTACAAAGCAGCACTCCTCAAAATGCCATCACAGCTCCTGTCTCCTTGGAGGGCCATCAGATTTTAGACACCATGAACTGTACCAGGTAAGTATCCATCACCTCAGCATTCCCACAAGTCATGAATGGGATCTAGACCACAGGACAGAACTTCATTCTGTAACAGCAACTACTTTTACAGAGCATTTTGATTCAGTTTTTAAATACTGGACTGAAGCCCCGGATTTCAACAATATAAACCATGAAAAGACATCATCTCTGTGTATTTAATTGAAAATATAGGAATGCCAGCTTCTGAATAATACTCCTTTTCCAACATCCTCAAATTAAGGACAGAACTATTTTTTGGCTTAATTTTATTTCATAAGTTGATCTCATGACTAAGAAACTTCAGCTTAAGGAAACACTGAGCATGGGCTGAGATGGAAAATTTGCCCAAAGCCCACAGCCCTGCCCAGTTCTGTCTCCCCTTCTCCCAACCCTCTGCGCATGCAAGCCAGCCAGCAGTGGCCCAGCACACAAGTCACAGCTTTTAAACAGTGGGAACACCAGCAGCGGCCTTTGACAGATTCAGGATGGCAACAACTGCCACAGGAGATCCAGGACTTGGGAGAGTCACAGGTTTTCCCTACCTTTCCAAGCACAGCACATACAACAAGCAGGGAAGACTAGTTCCAACCATATATTTATTTCACTGATAAGTTTTTCTCCTCTCACAGTTGCATTTTACTTATCTTTCTCAAGCAGAGAGGCAAGTTGAAACAGTAGAAGCACAAAATAAACAATTTGTTTGTTCAAATTTCAGTGGAAGATTTGAATTTCATGACATCAAATACTCATTTGCATCACTCCTCCCAAGCATACCCATCTCCTTATGAAGGTCCTGTCTAAACTAGAAGCAAAGCAAGCATGTGACCAACATGCTTACTGTCACTAGACCCTGGTTACAGCACATGCATTCACAACTATATCTTATTCATACACTCTGGAAAACCTGAGCAACTCTCCCAGTGTGGCTCTGCAGAAGACAGAACAACCAGAGGACATGGTCACACATTGCACTGTCAGAAAATACACTTTGGGACAGCCCACTGTGTGATGAATTCTCTGATGGAGCACCAGTCAGACAAGTTGCAGCATCTGTATCCTTAGGGGAGCTCTAAAACAGAGTGAAACGTAAAGCTCAGCAGGTACATATCTGCAGGGAGGGAGCCAGGGCTGAGCACAACCAGCACAAGGTGTTTCTGTAGCTGTCTCCAAGTTATCCACATGAGCAAACTGCGGTGTATGCACACACACACTATAACAGCTCCCTGTGTTACCTACAGATTACAAACTGGTCCTGCCCCTGGCAGTCCAGGGGGGTCATACAAACAAATCCAACTGCAGTCTTCATTCTATTCTTAGCACCAGAATTGCCAGCCTTCCTTCAGGTAAGTACCTCTGCTGTCACGTATCTTTTGCTCCTTGGTCTGTACCTTCCTCCAGGTACTGGCTGCTTCCTCAAAACTCCCCTCCTTAAAGCCTGTCTTACCAAGCGTACTCCTGTATTTTTGGGAATCCTTTCTCAGGTCCTATTACTGCTATTCAAACCCTACAGAATTGCCCATCTTTCTTCCCACTCCTGTCTTGAGGCATTGCCCCCCTCTTCCCTCATGACTCGGCCTTGCACTGCTGCCTCCCTCTTTCACTCCTAACTGCCCAGTTCCTCAGTGCTGTCAGTCACCTCTGACCTTGTCTCACCAGCTGCAAAATGCTCTTCAGGAGAACAGGATTGTACTGGTACATTTGGGATGATTTCATAACACAACAGCTGTGCTTTGCTTTTTCCTAAAGGAAGTGCTAATTGTCTCGGGTGACACACAGCAATATCAAATTAAACCCAGGCATAGCAAATCATGCTGGCTTATACCTAGGAGGTTTGAGTATTTCCAGACCTGCAAACACAAATGTAATTGCATTTTTATGCAACTATCTTGTTAATCTTTCTTAATCACAATTTTAATTCAAGAACATCTCACTCCTTTTGTTTCTGTCCAGTGACAAACGTAACTTCCACAGAAGAATCTGTAAGAATTTATAAGAAAAGTTACAGAAATAAAAAGTGCAATGTCACATTAAAAAAAGCACAATACAGCAACTACCCCATCCAAGCGTTTTTCCCACACTGTCAACAGCCACCAAGGACAGCGGAGCAGTGATAGAAGCCTCACCTTCACCAAAACTCAAAGAGCACTTGGAGGGCCCAGCTGTGAGCCTACGAGGAGACTTTCAGAAGAACAACTTATTCCAGGTCTCATTGTTCTGCTTTAATCACAGTCCTTAAATTAATTTTATCACACAGAAAGACAACCTTCATACCAGCTCGCTTTCCTTGGCTTCCAAATATATCAAGGCAGAGAACAGGCCATCAAGCCTGATCTCAAGACTTCCAAGCTTTCAATACAGCATGCTTGGTTCTAAGCCAAAACCTGACGTTATCTATCTGCTTATAATACTAAAAAATGCATAGTAACCTGGGATTTTGGGATGCTTTCTCTTACTGCTTCTACGTGCCCTGCCAGTGGTTCCTTCAGATGTCACCTCCAGCTGCAAGGGCCATTTCTACATCTGAAATTCACCAGCCAGAAGTTTGGACCTTGTGGTTTTGTTCAGTAAAATTAATAAATGCTTCCACAAAACCATTATGCCTCATGTTTAACATAGATTGCCTTAGGATGACACAAATTAGAGAGAGCCTAGAAAACCTACAGAGATGCAAAACACTCGAGAACCACATCCCACTGAGCAATGACTTTGTGCTGATTCCCTGGAGCATTTCTCCTTGACAGGGTCAATGACAGACACCGCAAGCCTATAAAGGAGTCAGTTCTAGTCAGAATAGTTACCACCATCACAGAGGTCTCAGCAGTAGCTGTGGCCCCTGCAGTGCCTGATAATACAAACAGGCAAGAATTAAAAATAGAAACTCAGCTCCACAGCTTGAAGTTCTCATGGAATAAAGTTTATTATACCATGGTCAATTTCGTGCCCCACACCTCTGTCACTTTCCTGACCCGCCACTCCTGACAAGCTCCATCAAATCATATGCTTGCTTTTAAAATAAGCGATCAGAAATGCCTGTGCAGAAGCTCATCTCAAGCAGCCCCAGATGCGCGCAGAAAAAGGGATTTGGAAAGGAGCATCTTGCCAAAGACAGATCAGTCTTTCTTCAGACGTGTCTACTTCCACCAAGCTGCCCGTGGAGCTGTGCTGAGCTCCGCTGGAGCAGAGGCTGTTCAGCCCGAGCCGAGGCTGGGCTGTGCTGCCCCAGCTGCCCGGTGACCTGGGGCTCCAGGGAACCAGCCGCCCCCAAGCTCTCTCTGCCGGGTGCCCGTCCCCGCCAGGCTCTGCCGCCCCTGGGGCCGCGCTAAGCGGGAAAAAGAGGGAGAGAAGAGCCCCATGAGAAACCCATGAAGGTCCGGGGCTCCAAAACTCGACAAGGCCCCCTTCCCGCACCTCTGGCCGGGGGTCCCGGAGCTGACAGACCCCCGTCCTCCCGCTCCAGCCCTGCCCCGGCCCCACGGGGGCAGTACCTGCCAGCCCGCCTCCGCCCTCCTCGCCATAGCCCCGCCGCCTCTGCAGCACGAAGTACTGGTTGGAGCGCTCCTGCACCCACAGCTTGAGGGCATTTTTCAGCAGCACTTCCTCAGGCTTCAGCCACATCGCGCGGCCCCTGACGGCGCTGCACTGCCGCCGCCAGCCCCGCTCCGCGCTCGCAGCTGCGGTGCCAGGCGAGGGAGGGCGGGGGGAGCGCCCCTTTTCCAGGGCATCCTGGGAGCTGTAGTCCTTGCCGCCGAGGGGCCGCTCTGCGCTGCTGCCGTAGGACTACAGCTCCCGTCGAGCCTTCCGTTCATCTGCCTCGGGACTACAGCTCCCGTCGGGCACTGCGCGCCCCGAGCTGCGTGGCGGTGGTGGCGGGGCAGGGCTGGTTCTCGCAGCTTCCGGGGCCTGTCTCAATGTGGGGTCCCGAGTGCTGGATTTGGTGTGCCCCGGACCGGAGATAGGGGGTCCCGAGTCCCAGCTTTGCTGTGCCCCGGTCCGGGGATCGGGAGTCCCGAGTCCCGGCTTTGCTGAGCCCCGGGGAGAGGCTCTTGCCGTCGCTCTCGCACACAGCACCGCACGTCCCCTGCCCCAGGCGGGACAGAGGCTGCTGTGGCCGCTCTGCCCATGGCACAAGTCCCGTTTTCAGTTCTGGCCAAACCTGTCTCCATTTTCAGCCCGCAGGACAGACAAACGTCACCAGAAGCGCTGTTTGGCTCTCAGGTGTGTTTCTCAGTCAGAGCTCGGTGGGGGCTGGGGCGCAGAGAGAAAGAGGCTGACAAAAAGCACAAACAAAAGCTTCAGAGGGCTGGAGGCCCCACTGCCTCCTCTGCTCCTGTCTCTGGTGCCGAGGACTTCCCAGAGTTACCATCTTCTCCCACCTCCATGCAAGATTCACTCCTGCTCCCCTCACAATCTGTCATTGAGTACAATTGAGGCGAGTGGATCTCCCCGTTTCCCAGGAACTTGTGTGCACTTTCCTTAGCACTCTATTTCCAGTATAACTGACCTTCCTAAGATTTTCAAGGATAATGCTGTATTGATTGTGTGTCATACGAAAAATCCAGCAGACAGTTGTTTAAACTCAGCCTCTACTTTGAGCCCTTTCTAAAAAAAAGTTATGCCCATTATGCACTAACTATACATTGCAACGTTGGCACTTTTGCTTTATGCTGCCTTCCTTCATGCTTTTCAATAGTACTTCACTACCAAAAATGCTGCTGCCAGTACTGGTTTATTTGTGAGTACAGGCACAGCAAGGTTTTGCCAAGCAGTCACAGAAATTATTTGGCAATGCCCATCCACTTCCAGCTGCATAAGCTGGAAAGGACCAGTGTGAAAGCACACCCAGGTGTTTAACTCACAGAAAGCTTCAAAACTGGGTGAATTGCACTGGCATAAGACTTTCCCCCTTTTTCTTTCAATCACTCATTGCACCACAGCAAGAGAAGCTGTAGTATTGAAAAGTTGTACTTTGGGGACTGGATATAGATTTAACTAATTCTTTTACTTGTTTCTATAACAGAAGAGGGAGCAACAAATTTTTGGTGGTCTACCTTTACTAGAAAGGAAATAAAATAAAAGTCATTAGCTAGCACGCGGTAACTAACACAGATCAAACATTAATGAGAGTCCCAGATACCCTGGCACATGGCTCTTCATGAGGCAGTTTCTTCAATCCCCCACCTGAAGCCACGAGTGACAGACATTGCTCGGCATTTACCAGCTGAACTGATTGTGTGGTTCCTGCATGGATCCTGCTCCTCTACGAGAATTCCCAGAGACAGTGTTTACCATTTAATTTTCCCCAATTAGACAAGCTCCTGGATACAGGAAATTAAGGACCTAACACAGATCTTCTAATTCTGATGCTAATTTTAAGGAAAGATGCCCTTGGCGTTTCCTACCCAAAGCTTGCCTTTTGGTGACTCACACATACACCAGACATGTTAGGACATGTGTTACTTGCTTATGTGACATTCAAACTTTGTTAATTGGATAAATATTTAACAGTAAAATGCTACTGCTTGGAAAATGCTTAGTTTTTCTCTCCTTGTTTCAAGGTCTTGAATGTCTTTCTTTTTTTCTATTTCCCTCAGGCCCTGGATTCTTAATCAAATACTATTAAGATGCAAAGAGTGCTCCTCTATTGGCTTGGCAAAATTTATTTATAGCCACTTGAAAACCTTCTTAATCAGTGCACAATCATGCTACAGTGTAATCAATGCATTCCACAGCCACACAGATCCATTTAGTGCTGCAGAATTTTTCTTTCACTTAATTCAAGACTTCTCCTAAAAATTGTAAATTACTTCCCTCTAATAACCATGGCAAGATTATATAAATAAATAGCTATATAAATACATTTTGGCTTCACTCTGTATAATCAATAATTGAACAACCAGTGCAGAGTTGCACTAGAAGTATTACGTAATTTTTAATTCACAGGGCATGAATGCTGCAATTTGATTTCAGTTTTCTCTTGAAACCAAAACTAATTGCTGAAGCCAGTAGATTTTCTTTGATCTCTTCTAAACTGCAGACATTACACCCCTGCAGGAGAGGAGCCCCATTCAAATCTGCACAGGAAAGGCATCAGTCTAAACCCAAGTGAAAAGGCAGGGCTACCTTCTGTACTGGTGTGTTAACGTGGAAAAAAATTACATTAAATCACACAAGGAAGGTAGGTGCCTGCATTTATTATGTCCAACTGTTAGGTCACTTAAGAAGGGCAGAATTTTCCCTCTAAAGACCGAGATGGACTCGGTCTTTCCATTTCATGGCAAGAGTCCAACTGCCCTTGTGACTCAAACTGCTTTTATATGCTTGCAGCCACTCATCACAAGTCCTTCTTTCGCCTTTAAACAAAATTCTCAGCTGAAACTACATTTCTATAGGGACCCCTGAAAATTTTCCTCAAGATAAGAAAATGGTACTATTTTGATTTGGAATTTAAAACTAAGTCCTGCTGTTGTATAGCCTGATTTACAAGAGAGCACAGTAATCCAGCACCAGACAACAAGGCTTCCTGTCCTGCAGAGATAAAAAAACTTTCCCAGTCCCCCTTCAAGAGCATGCAAGTGTTTGACTGAAGTGTCTAGCTCAGAGCATTCCTGAGGGAGAAGAGTGACTCCCTCCCTTTCCCTGAGGGAGTGGGTAAACACCTGGACATGATGCTGAAGCCTATTCAGTTTGCTCTTTGGGGACAGAAGAATTGACATGTCTGTGTGACTCAACAGGAATATTAACAGAGTCAACATGCAGACATTTTAGCAACTGTACCACTTGTGGGCTCATCATTTCCATTATCTTCCAGATGAGCATTAGTGTAGCTATTGAAAACCCCAAAACTATTGCACAATAATAGCAGTTTTTTATTGCTTTTCAGGAACAACCTTATCTCCAGGCACATTCCTGTTGGTCTCTTGCTTAGAGGAAAGAGTCTGTCATGCCACAGCGCATGCACACACACACACAAATATACATGGCCCAGAGACATTCTAGCCTGTGGCATCACCAGAAACAAGTGAAGATTCTGCTGCACAATCCGCTAAGTAGGGATGTTAAGACAGCTGCTATCCATGGAAACTTGGAAATAGAAAAAGTGAGCGTGGAACTCAGAAATTTCTTTAAGGCAGTCTGAGAGCAACAGACCCAAGTTTAGTATCACAGATGGTGTTCATGCAATTTACACTTTGATTTTTAAACCAAATCCTTTACATAGCTACTAGTTACAAACAAATCTGCACAGATAAGAACATGGCAGACTTTCAAGTTAAGCTGCAAAACTGGAGAACCATTAAGTTCTGTCTAGCAGTAGCTCAAATACTGCTCAGGTAGTCACCCTGCACGTGTTCCTTTCACAGTAGGTCACATTTGATGTAAGAATTCTAAATATCTCTCTGAAAATTAGCATAACAGTAGCATCCTGCACATAATTAGCACGCCTTATTCCAATTACTTTGAGCAAACAATGCTGTTTTTTGGCCTTCCAAAACGGAATGAGTTTTGAGGCTGTGGTAACGGGCTAATTCAGCATCTGCTTCCATGAGCACTAGTAATATTTTATATCAGTCAGGATCATCAAAAATAGAGTTTTATTTACATTTTCATATTCAAATTCAATACAAATTATGAAATATTTACAACCATTCCATTTGTACTATAGCTAAGAAAATGCATTGCGTTCCCCCCCCCCAGATTCTTAAGTTACTTATTGCAGGCTTTAAGACAAAGTCCTACTAAACATTAGAAACATTAGAAACTAGTCAGAGATGCAGAGGTAAAAAAATAAAGTGCATTTATAAGATGTCCTTAGTTACCTTCACTGGACAAAGCCAAGTCACTTACTATTTTATGAGGCATCCAGTGTTCCTCCTTGACCCCATCTCAACCCCACACAGAGGACAGACAGTTTCTCCAACCCTCTGTTTCACTCACAGGACATCGGCTCTCCCTGCAGCTTGTGCACTCAAGCAAGACAATGTACAGCAACAGTCCAGCATTTTTCAGAGGCTGGGTCATTTTCTGAACAAAACACAGCAGATCCTTTCGTAAGAATTTATCATTTTCATCTTCAGCTGAATCTTCCCTGAAGTTATCCCAGACTCCCACAAAGCCAGGACTCTGGCATATTGCTGGTGCTAGAGATGGTTATAATTCCCCAGATCACTTGAGGATCTTTCAAACTACCAGACTAACATTAACAAGGTTTGAAAAGTTCCTGCAGTTGTTCTCTTTACAGTACTGTGCAAGTCAGATTTGGCCTGTCAGCTTGCAGCTCTCCTTTTTCCCCCTTTAGGAATGTGTGGTTGGCAGGTTGGAATTGAGAGGTAGAGAATCAGTCGGTTACTAGAGAACCAAAGACACTGTGGACAAAATCCAGTTTGACAAGCATTCGTTTGCACTTTGTCCTATCAAATTAGTGCACTGAAACATTAAATACCATTGCTTTAAACAAAATTGTGTCTCGTAAATAAGTATTAGAACAGATCAAAATTAATTTGTTTACAATGAAAATCCACTTGAATGAAAACAATAAACAACAAAAAAACCCAACTCAAAACGATTCCCAGTAGAGACAACTATGATGTAAAAAAATCTTCTCATTTAAACAACTGAAGCATTGTAGAGAAGCTTTGCTGAAGATGGAACTTTTGTTTTAGTGTTAAAATCTGCTGGTTTTCTTTACATTTAAGACAGCTTTATCTGGAGAATGTTAAAACTCCTGTGGGAAATACAGTTTTAAGAAAGGCAAACCATACAATTATGATTTGGACAAGTCTATTTATCTAAACATTGCAAATGCAGTATTTTCTGCAACAGTCTTGCAATTTTTGGTTTATATGGAATGGCAGTAGGCAGCTCCTTGCAGAAGGCTTGCACCATGTGGCTGGGCATGTTCTTAGAGCGTGACTTCACAAACGATCCTGCCTTCACAAACTTGTGTTTCATCTCCCTCAAAACCTGGGTTGTCACCTTGTGAAAGGACAGTCATAGTGGAGGGCTGGGATTCTTCACTTACAGGATGTGTGTTGCCATCTGTCCAGAAGAAAACCAAGTCAAGACAAGTTAAGATGTGTCACAGCCAAGTTTTAGCACCTTAAAGCAAACCACACTCGCTTGATTTCGAGAAGCTCACTGCACTTTTCCTGCAGAGATGGAAATCCAAGGTCATGCTCCAACTACCTCTCTCCTGCTGCCCCTCCTTAGTTTTTGGGAGCCTGTCCTTTCTAGAGACACCTGCTCAGCTCAGTAGTGCTGAGCAAGCTGAAGTTGTATGCTGAAGGCACAGAAGGCCCTACAAGGCTACAAAATCCAGCTAGGAAGAGACTGGCAGGTCTCATTAGGCTGCTCTTTAGGCAAGTATCTTTAGGCTGCTGAAGGCAGGCATCGAGAGCAACTCCTAGAGACCAGGTTCAGGACAAACTGGGGGGACCATGCTGAATTGGAAAGGAAGGCTTCTCCCCACAGACTAACCTTGTCTGGCTGATGTCCCTGTGTGTCTTTCCCACTCCAAGTGAGAATACGTAAGAGTGACCTACGTAACTAATTCAGCATGCCTTGAGTTGCTTAGGGTGATGCGATTTCAACTTCTGATGTTTAGCTCATAGGAAGTGTTCTCTTCTCTACTGGGGTGCTTCAACAGGGCACTCCCGAACACACATCACTTGCTGTAGCAAAATGTCCCACAGGAGGCTGGCCGAAAATCCCAAATTTTCCTATCAGCTAGGCTTCCCATGGGAAATAGAGCATCCTTTTAATCTCCAAAAGCTTCCCCACTCACTCCCCTTCCCAAGGCCATGCCACAGTCCAGGGGATAGCTACTTTCATCTGTTTACCTGCAACCTTTCCATTTTTAAAGCCAACAGCAACACTGAGCACATGTTGGCAAAGCTGAGAACTAAAAAGACATTTGTAATTAGTTTGTTCTTGTTCAAAAAGATAAAGTATTTGGAAAAGCTGACAGTCTTTCCAAATTAACATTCTCTGAAAGTTTTCAAGGATGACTCAGCCTTATCAACCTTGAAATTCAATTGAAGTGTCTGTCTTCTCTCTCTTGTACCATCTAAGCTAGAGCAGGACTGACTCCCCAAAAGTTTTCTGTAAGTAAAACAGCTACATAAAGGAGAGAGATCTGTTTGCAAAACAACACTCACTTATCCAAATTAAATCTCCAAAGAGACAAAGGGATAAGGAGTATGTTTGGAAACATCCCCTTGCTCTTGAAGTAGTAAGCCTCTGATTTTGAACTACTCTTTCATAGACTTTGGCTTTTAATTCACATTAAGGTTGTGTTTCATTTGAAAAGAAAGACCAAGTGTCAGAGCTAAGGGCTAAGACAAAAGGTTAAGAAAACCCTGAAAAACAAAGTATTCAAACCCTGTGAGATGTTAGTAAGGCACTCCCCGCCCAATTCACAGCCTAAGCAGCCAAGTGCAATGCAATCTGGCAAGGCAGATGAAACAGCAGACATACTTTCTGATGGTGCATGTGCCTCCTGAGCAGATTCATCTGGGCCCTGTACAGAATCGTATCCAGATGATGCTGTTTCACTAAGATTGTCCTCTTCATTAACTATTGTGACAGTGGATAGAGGTCTCTGGCCACTGGATCCTGGGGCTTGCACAGGCTCAGATCGTGGTTCTACATCCATCTTTGTGAAAAAAAGAGAAAACGGTTAAATTACAACTTGGCAGGAGGCTGCATCTTTCCAGGAGAACAATGCCCACACTGACTAAGTCCAGAGCACTTTTATGCAAAGAAAAAAAAACACTAAATGGAATAAAAACTCTCCTGTTAACCTCCAGCATCAGAGATGAAAACCAGTTACTGCCTAATTGAGTGGGAAGTTCAGACACAGCTTCTGCATTGTTTGCCCAGTACCAGGAAAAGAGAGTTTTCCTTCCACTCAGTGCAGATCTGCCTCCCCCAGGCAAACTTTGGCTTACATTTAAGCTGGTCCAGGCAGCATCAGGCACTGGCAACAGCATCTTCCTCTGGCACTTGCAACAATGAGCAATTACAGAACACATCAGAAATTCCTGATGTATCCTAGGAAACCAGGCAGTTCCAGAAATATCATACATGCTAACACATTCACTTTTCTAGGACTCCAGGTACTGAGCAACTGAACAGAAGCTGGTTTCAGGGACAGCACGAGTTGTCAAAGTCTGTCTGAAGTTTTGAGAAACACCCTTAGCTGCAAGCACAAGAGTAAAGAGCGATTCTTCCATCAGGCATGAGTCAGGTTTGGCTGACATTCTGCCCAAGGCTTTAGGTGATACCAACTCACACCAGGTCAGCTGCAGGCTTCCCTAGAAGGGACATGGCAATTATTCCTGGCCACAGACACGGCAACACCTGTGCTTATCACCCGCACTCTAGAGGCAGCATGAAACAGCTCAAGATGTGGTCACTGCACCAGTGTAACACTGCCAGTGGCAGCTGCCACCTCAGCAGGCTGCTGGCTTACCTCAACACCCAACACTTTGAGGATGTCACATTTGCACAGAGGACACGTCCCATGTTCCAGAAGCCAGGGGTCAATACAGGTCTTGTGGAAGACATGGCTGGTGGAAGAAGGTAGCCAACAGGTTAGGTTTCATACCAGTAAGATTGCTTATGTGCCAGCTATGAAGGACTCTTTTGTAACACTGAAAACTTATTCCTTCTAGAATGGATGACCTTATTTTGCCACAAGTTTCAAGTGAAAGTTATGGATAGTTGATCTTTCAACCTGTAGCTGGTTTGTGCTTATTAGTATCTCAATACAACTTGCTAGAATTCAGCACTATCATTTTTGCTATACCAGTCTAAAGCTTTTTTTCCAAAACTGTGTACAATATATTCCCAGCTGATAATTTAAATGATACAATTACTGACATCTCAGTTTTAGCTTTAACATTAACTTCTGTCATGCAGATGCAGATGACTAAATAGCATTTGTTTCTGTTATAACTACATAGACAAATCATCTCACAGAGTTATGTCCTCAAGATAAACTGTACTCCCACCCATTTTCTGTGTCTGTGTATTCCAAGTGGATATTTGGCACGCTATACACTCAAGAAAGTAAATATAGCTCAGCCATCACAGATGCAAATGTGTGCTTCTATTAAGACACTCAGTTCCACAATGGGTTTAAATTAGGCCACAGATTTTGGAGGATGACTTGAAATCCTGTAATCTGCCTGTTCCCTTAGCCTGAATAGAAACAGCAAGGCAAACAGGCACTGCTCAGTATTAATCAACTCTATTATGAGATACGTGCAGACATCACCACATCCAGTGCTCAGCAGCCTGTAGGCTCCAAGCCTGTACACGCCAGTAGGATCCAAGGATTCTCCAATTCAGCTCACATAATCGATGCTTCCTTCCAGCTGCACCGTCACGTTTGGAATAAAACCTGAAACTTCCTTGATGCCTGACTATTTTAAGTCCTTGAACTTAATACTGGACTTGTAAAACTCTGCAACTATAAATGCCTTCAGTTTGACTCTCTGGACAAGAATGCCCACGGCAAATACCCACACCCCAGGGACTCAGATACCACCCATGTGACTCACAGGAGCATTCCTTTGCTTGGTTCTTTCATAGATACAGTTAAATGCTTTCAACAAGCAGGGTATCAGTGTTGAGGTCAACCACCAAAATCAGGCATGTTCCTGCAGTAAATATCAGTTTATAACTCGTGTGAATTTAACATGATTGAATTTAATATGGTTGATACTGGCGGATATCACCACTCATGAAGATTATCAAGTCCATGCAGTCATCTTAAGACAGTGTGCCTCAGGGAGCTACATCTGGGCCACAGAGGAGTGAAACATCACAAATGTACGTAAAAGCAGTCTCAGAGCAAATGCAGCAAATTTGCGTAAAAAGAGCACATTCAAAAGAAGTTACTCCACTCTTACCCAAATAAGTCATGCTTTTTTTGCAAGTTCATACTGAGATTAGCAGGGTTTATAGGGAAATAATGAGAAGTCAGGTCTCCTACCAGGCAAAAGTACCTGGAGCCTGTCTAAAAGTTTCTGTACTCATGGCATTTAGTCCTTTACTAAGCAAGAGTACCCACGAGCATAAACATGACAAGACAACTGAATAATCATTAACACACATGCCTAAAACATTATTGAGTTTTGTTTTTTTTCTGAAGTATTCAGCATTAGATCTAGGAAGCTGGTTGATAACACCATATCAGACCAACTTTGTATTATCAAAATAGCTTAGAGGTCCTACTGCTTGAGAGCAGAGAAAACTTTTGCAAAACTGTAACCTGGTGTACAGGTAACTCCAGCTGAGCTCTGACAGTGTCTGACAGCACTGCTCAGCACACAACAGCAGCTACCCATTTTTCTGTTCTTCAGAACTTAATCTTCCTATATCCAAATGTTTCCAAGTGCTTTTTTTAACCCTCCCTAAGGGTTATGACACCTCTTCCTACGCACAGTTTGGGCAGTTCACGTGGCAGCCCTCTGATTTTAGTAGCTTGGCCAGAGCAGTCCCAGTCAGCAGGCACAGGGGGAAGTCCTACAGAACAAGTTTCCTTAAACCCTGAAGCAGTTTCCTTGCTCACCTTAGGAGCAATCACATGGAAGTGTTAGTGCTTCTCTACTGGGCTTCCACAGCAGCACAGCAGCGAGATGCAACAGGAGAGAACTCTAGAAAAATAAACTGCATAGCTCTATTTTGGTTTCTGTTTCAGAGGATGCATACAAGAACAGAAACGCTTTCTTCTAAACCACAAAAGCCAGCATGGTTTAACAAATTTAGCAGAAACACAAACCTCTTAGTAAGGTGTAATTTAAGAGACAAGAAATGGGCAACATTTTGCCAATTACCTGCAAGTCAGTGGTAACATTCTTACACACCAGCAAAGGAAGAAATCCTTAAAAAGCCCTGGCATCCCCTTGAGGGGCACTGTGTTACGGGTGTCAATCCACTCACAGGGCAAGTTATGAACACAGGCCATTGGGGCACACCACAAATGTGTATTCACACAGTTTCTGTTGTTCAAAACATTGCTTTGATAGATATTCAAGAATTCTCACTGTGCAACAACATTATGAAAATTTGTTAACAAACATGGCACAATTTTGGATAAAGGGGCAGTTTGGAAGACAACTTACTTGCAAGTCAGAACACGCATTACATCATTTGGCTTGTACTGCTCAAAGCACACAACACAGGAATCTCCATCTGGACCAGTTTCCTAAAACAGTGAAATGCATTTACAGCTTTAACACACTTTGAAAGCTTCCTCTGAACTCCAGTCAGATTTACTGCAGACAAAGGGGTCTAGCTAAAGCCATCCATGATGCTCCCAAATATAATCATATACAAACACACTGTGGATTACCCACAGCTAAGCTGACACTTCAAAAGAAGCATTGAAAGTTTAAACCCATGGTTTAGAATTCCAGCTGAATCCATCATTGGATTACAGGAGGCACTACTGTAGAGGTTTAGAAACTGCTACCTCCAGTTTTAGTTACAAGAAGAAAAGCCAGGGAAGCTAATTAGATTTACTAGTTTATGTTTAAGCATCTATGCCAGCAAGTTAGGACCTCTCACATCAGCAAGACAACAAGAAAGAAGCTAGCAAAATTAACTGGTTTATAAGAAAGTCTTGCAGCCTGGAAAAGGACCTGGTCTGAAAGAGTAACTGTCTGTCACCAACAGTTACAGGCTCAGAGAGACTTCTGCATCCTGCTCCAGTACTAGGGAGCTCCCCGGGTTCTGTACTAAGGTTGTGCTTTGTGTAAAGCTGTGTAATGCAGGGGAGATCACAGGGTCAGTCCTACCTTGTCCCCTTCCTTCAGGGTGCGCAGCTGCATCTGTTCAATGGCATTCTTAGCCCTGGCCCTCAGCCGCCGCTGTGACACAAAGCAGTCCTGGTTAGACATGGTCACTTTTCTCTTCACTTACTAATACTTACCCAGTGCCAACTGCAAGCAGGCAACAGTTTTAAAACCCAGATGTTATCAAAACAAGCCAAGTAAGCATGACCATGCTATTTAGAGACAACATGAAACAGAGTTTAGGACATACTGATGCAGTTACTGACTGGGTGACACACCAAGAAGGCACTTGCGTCTGCTTTGGTTGTATCTAACCTTTTCACAAAGCACAGGAATTCCAAGGGTTTTTTCTTTGAAAAGATGGAAGATAATGCCTTGATCAGATTAGACCCAGCCAAAACAAACAGAAGCATTCAAACTGACTTGGTACAGAAGACCGAACAATCAATTGTTTTATATTTTACTCACTTTATGACACCTTCCTGCCACAAACTCACATTCTGATGAAAGGTGACAGATTCTTTACCAATCAGCCCACTTGCCCCCAGCACACCCTGAACTACTCCTCTGCCTCCACTGCCTTCCAGCTTGCCTGGCAACTGCTGCTATCCAGCTGTCCCTGCAGTGCTTGGAATTAGCCCTGGAGCCAGCCTCTCTGTTTAAAGGTCAGAGGTTGGTGCTGTTCCACCAACACAAAGAATTGGACTGTCCTCTCCCTCGCCAGTGCACTTCAGGCAGCTCTGGCATTACCAGCCCCAACATGACATGCACCTCAGGGACAGACTAGACTCAAGTTTTGCAGCCTCTTTCCAACTCAACTGCTCCATGCAGGAGCCCCGCATAGTTGGCTTTCCAACATTCCATCTCCTTAGGCATTTTAACTCAGTTACATAAAACTTTTCCAAGTGCTGTGCTGGTGGCACAAGTACAGAAGAACAAGTGGGAGGAGGGCTGCTGCTGACACCTAATAGTCTTGCAAGGACTGGCCATTCAAGTTTGTTTAAGATTCCTTGTGCTGAAGCAGTTAATAGCAAACAAGTTGATTTAAACATCCCCCTGGGACCCTGTCAAATATTCTTGGTTCAAAATGAGCTATTTTTCTATCAGTGTTGGTTTGGTGCCCTAAAATAAGAGTATCCATGTGCATGCTTTAAGAGTTTAATAGCTGACAGCTACTAACAACTATCAAGGAAGAGACACATACAATCCAAAGATTAAGGATGCAGACACACAGATTTCTTTAGAAACAAGAACTGCTGAGGTTTTCTCGGAAGCTTGTGAAGTTCTTCTGCTGAAGACATCACCATACGTTTCTGTATGTCACTTACGGTTAACTTTGAAATGATGTTGCCCTTGTCAAGGTTTGAGACTGAAGCCACAGAGCAGCAGCCACACACTGATGTTTACTGAGGCCCCCAAAAGTCTGAGCAGCAAACATGGTAACATCAACAGAGCAGGAATGCAGAAATATAATTGCTTCTCATACATGGCCAGAACTGTCACCACTCCTTGTTATTAACTGAAAACTAAACTTTCTAGGAATGTACTCCCTCATATGGTGTCTTATCTACACATCTAATGTCAGGCCAAGCATATTAGACAAGACCCAACTGGCTGCACTGTTAATAATTTACTGAAACAATATTTTAAGTTTTGCGTGTGGACCAGTTTAATTGCTCCTCATTAAATGCCTCAATGGCAAAGTCACCTTTAACATTGATTTTGGCAAGTACAACAGAACACCCCTCCAGGGGACAGAGAAAGGTTGCAAGAAGAAGCTTTTTGTTGAATAGTTTACCAGGATAATCGAGCTTGGAATGTCTAAGCATTTTACAAAGACAAGCTACTGAAACAAATGTTAAATATGAATTATGTTAGAAGTCTAAATGCCCCAACTCAGAAAAAGCTAGAAAAAACCCAGCTAAGTTGAAGAAAAAGAATCAAGCTACTTCAAAACAGGTCCAGTCCCAGCTCCTATTCAGGCTCTGGCATGTTGAAGTAGTGAGGCACCTAATCGGGAAAATTAGGTTTGCAGTCACTTAGTCCTCAGTGTTCCCTTATTGAAAGCTGCCAATTTTACTTCCAGCCCTTTCTGCATAAAGGTGCCTTCCTGGCACCCCTGTGAGCATGGTCATGTCAGTGCAGACCAGAGAGCTCTGACGAGGTTGGGAGCTCCAGCTTTTCTCCTGCAAGCTAAGAAGTTCTTCCACACAGGGAGCTACTGCCATGAAAAAGGAGTTTTGAATTGGTCAAAGTTGAGCAATTTGCCTCCTCCAAAGCCATTAATTAGGTCATTTCTCAGCAGCAGTATCTAATCTTTATTAAATCAATGGAAGCAAAGACTTGAGCTGAAGTTAGAAACCAGGCCACAGATAACATCATGGGTCATTTTGCACTATTAAGAAAGGTTACTATAATGAGAACTGAATTTGTCAGTACTGCACTGACTAGAAAAGTAGAAAGCCACCTACCACACTTGCCTCAATTTTCCACCTTCTTGCTCACCAACCTCCCAGTGCAGGAAGGCAGAGATTTGAATTTCAAGCCCAGTAGAAAAGATACATTCAAGAAGGAACCTGAATGTATCTTTTTGCAGGTTGCACAGCGTAGCTTGCTAGCTCATCAGGAAAGAGCTACTCTGCTTGAACTGTTAGGTTAGGGCAGATGTGCTAGTGTACTTCTCTTTTCACTTGGACCAGAAGCTGACATGACTGGCTCTTCTCAACAGTCACTCAAGTCCAGGCAATCTGGCTTTTCAAAGGGCTGAAACGATGACAGGAAAGCCACCAGGATGGACCATACAACCCAGGAAGTTGTTTGACCAATATTCAGTACTTCATGGAGCCAAAGCACTTAAAAGTCTCAACTTTGGATCTACACTGAAAATCCAATCAGTATCTAACAGGGCACATGGTAGCATCACCTTTTAGTAGTTCACCTGTACCAACAAGCATTTTCTTGTTATTCTTTACTTACCTAATCACTGTGAGGTCAGTCTGAGATGCCAGGGTATAAAAACAATTGAAAACAATTCTGGATTGTCTTTGAGTTTCACTTTGACAGAGAAGTACATTTTCACACCCTGATAGCAGAGAAGCTTTCTTCTATTCTTATGCTCTATAAAGCAGTTCTTGGGGCTCCTTGATTTCAGTTTAGCTGAAATCATATGGAACTGGCATGTCATTTATCAATGCTATTTTTCTATCTACAGTAAGCTCCTTGTGCCCATGGAATCCAAGACTGCTAGCCAAGCAGACTGGATTTTCCCAGTACCACCTACCACTGAGGCATTAATAGCATCTATAGATTCTTGAAAGCCTGATAGCTCACAACTGCACTGTTAAGTACCTTCAAAGGAGGAAATATTTCAATTTGATTTCGTGAACTGTGTGTAGGGCACCCAGGTTTTCCTGCCCAGATTTATTTAGCATTGTTAAACAGAGCTGTGAGATTAAGGTAGATGGCAGGGGATGAAAGAGGGGATTCATCAGCAGGAGCTTGTGCATCTCTGTCCACAAATGCCAGCAAAAGGAGAGCCTCAGGTTACAGAGGCAACTTCACATTTCATCCAGGAGTGGCAATGCTACATCTCACAGGCAGATGACAACTTCTAATACTTCCAACCCTAATTGAGTCTGTCACTGTAATTCTCAGAAAGCTTTCAGTCAGAAAGCAGCTTTCAACAAGCAGCAGCCTCCCAACCTGCAGCCCAAGTCATGCTCCATTTTGCAGACACACTTCCAGCTGTGTCTCCTGTTACAGTGAGCACATAGGCAGCACTATGAGGGAAGGACGAGGGTCAGATAAAAGCAGTTTGGCTCTCTCATAGCCTCCAGTACCTCAGCATTATGGCTGCACTGCAGTTCAGAGTATTTGTAGGAGAAACAATTTGCTGAACACAATCAACTTTTCTCCACAAAGTTTACTTTTGGCTGTTCCTTAGGAAATTTTAAGCTGTGCAAAGATGTGTATCTTATCATTTTAAAGATCAAACAAACAAATTAAGTCACTTTGGTACTTAACCAAAGATTACAAATCTCAAGATCCACACTTGGAGGGATGGGGGTATAAAAAAGCAATGGCATAAACTCACCTGCTCCCTGGACTGGGCCCTTGCAATAATGAGTCTCCGAGCAGAGTAAGAGACATAGCAGCCCAAGGTTGCTGCTGCCACAACAAAAAATGACACGGAGATGAAGAGGATGGTGAAGATATTCATGGAAAGACTGCGCTTTTTGCCCACTTCGATGGCCATGGTGACTCTCATGCCGCTCTGAATCCGCCGCAGGATTTCCATGCCTTTCAGGTTGCCAATCATAATTGCAACAATCTTTTCAGCACCTGCAAAGGAGGAGGGGAATCCAGGCTCAGTTCCAGGTGTTGTATCAGGGTCATTGTCTTAGATGTCCTGCTAAAGAAATGACTGAATTTGTAGATTCAATGTGAATGATGGAACAAGTGTCATCACTCTGTGCTTGTCCAGGTGAAAGTATGTCCCATTACCTATGAGCTGCATAAGTGAACCATTTTAGAATTCATTCGTCTCCATAGCACTCCTCACTCCTATATAGGACACAGACTGTCCTATTTTAGACACAACACTTAGGCGATTTACATTTTAACATGCCTTTGAACTATATGAAGATAAAAATAAATCCTCTACAGAGTGAGGTCACTGGGGACTGTGATATCTGTATAGGGATTGCTTCCTGTAATGGATCCAACTCCCTCCCTGCTCCACTGTTACTTCTTAACACCTCTTTTCTAAATTTGACAGTACTTTTGAGTACTTCACCAGACACTGAGCAGCAATTGAGAAGTGATTGAGGGAAATTTCGTTGTGAACTCTAAATGTTTCTGTGAGTTTCTACTGCAAATTCAGAGGGAAGCAAATATGGTGGGAGGTGTCCTCAACTTTTAAACAAATGGGGGCAAGGTAGCAAAGGCCATCCTGATTTTAACAACAGGTTTTATTGGCTTAGTTGAACACCATGACAAGTCAAAGGAACCAAGGGGTTTATGGTAGGAAGAAATTGCAAACAATTCCAGTCACCAAGCACAGACCAGAGCAAACTGGTTTCCTTTCAATGACATGCACGGGCTTGAGGACACTTGATACCATTTGGAAAAACTTTAGAAAGTCCCAATGTAACAGAGAGCCTTTTGGTGGTGGGGGGAAGGCAGGAAAAAGAGAGAAAGGGTGATGAGTAAATCATGTCATCACTGGTCTCTCTCTAAATACAAGAAAAGCAGACTTCAGACCAGCTGATCGGGAGTCTCACGGCATTAAACCATCACCAGCACAACATTCATAAGAGACATTGCATTGGGAAGGAATAAAGACTTTACGATGTACTATTTTTAGCTAACCCCCCAGCCAAACACTCTTTAATAGGAAGACCAATTGTTTTTCCCTCTAAGTTGTTCAAGTTATTTCCCTTTGCTGAAAGTTATTCAACTTTCAGCTACCAAAAAACCCCTAGAATTGGTGTTAAACCACAAAGGCTGTCATTGGAGAAAGTGTTTATTAGTTTTGCAGCTTGTTCACACAATGCTTGTGATCCAACACAGCAAGCAGCTCTCCTCAGTGAGACCAAACTCATCTTTTATTCAGAAAGCTCCTTGTAAAGACAAGGACATCACACAGAGAAGAGGGGGGAATAAAAACCTCCTAGACTGCAATTACTGTTCTTTACGATGAACTTACTACATCAGTTATAAAATGAGCTGGAGTCAGGAGGTGTTAGCAGCAAGCAAAGAATTAAGCATGGGTCAAGTCAGAAGCTGAGACTTGCTTTCATAAGCATGGAAGAAAGTGTGGAAGAACAGGCTGCAATGAGAAAATAAAAAGCCTGCCAAAAAAAAGCAAAAAACTTTGCTCTCCTTTTTTCCCCTTACTTCTGCATGTCTCACAGTAAATCTGTCTTGTGGTTATGCACAAGACAAGACACAGCATAGGGATTCCTGTTAATGAAATGTCACCATTAGCCTGCAAAACCATCCCAGCTACTAAGCCATCCACCGTGAACAAGTTTTACCCTTAAAGAAATCTTCCACTTAAGTTTTGGATGGCTCAGTTCACAGGGACGCCATCAGATGACAGCTTTGATTCTCAGTGACACTTCTCACCCCCAGAGATTTCTGTTGCAATTTCAGCTCTGCTTTAGATGAACACATGCCAGTGGCCAGCTGGTGGCTCTGACACTGGCACAACCAGGGCAGAAGGGAGCGACCATTTCCATCAGCACATGTTTGGGAGAATTGCTGAGCTTCTGGAGCAAAAGCATGAGGATCACCCCCACCCAACAGTTCCTGAGCTGCTACTTGGGGTCCACCATGACTGGTACTGAAACATGTTATGGTGGCCTTGACCATCATATGGGAAACAGGTATTTGAGGGGACATCTGCAGAGGTGTCTCAAGCACAGCAGCTGCTCTCAGCTGTCAGCTTTTTCCCCACCCAGACTCCAGCAAAGCAAGAGGAAAGCCAGTTAATTGTGGATGGCAAAAACCTCACAGAAACCCAAGGTTTTTGCCCAGGTGTCAGCTTCTGTCGTTCAGGTAAAGCTTCTGAAACAGTTTTTAAGGGACACTAGAAGGTGAAATTAATCTGCTGCCTCTTTAGCTAATAATGGGCTTATTGCTAAACAGAATCAAGACCTGTTCAGTTAAACATTTCCCAGCCCCTTTCCTTTCCCATTTCCTGTGAAACTGGAGAGGGAAAGTTATTCAGCTCTTTAGAAAAACATAACCTGCCGCTTTGGGCACCTCCCAAATTGTAAGGCAGCAGCTGGTCAAAATCTGAAGGAAAGGGGTTGGCACAGATGAAGCACAAGAACCTCAACGGTTTGTTTGGGCAGAGCACATTGGGCACACAAGGAGAAATTACTTTTCATTTTGAATATTTCATATATATTAAAAAAAAAAAAATGAACATGCAGATTTCGGAGTTTGAATTCTCAAAGAATGGACAGGCTCTCCTTAGCCACAGCAGAAACACTATTTGAAGGCTCTTTCAGGAGATGAAATACAGCTCTAGCCTTGGTGCCTGGCTCATTGCTTTTATCTACAAGATATGGTGCTTGCAGCAGAGATCAGTACTAGCTGTGCTTTAAGCCTTAGTCAAAGGAACTAGAGGTATTCCCCTGGCACCCCTCCAACTCCACCATCAGCAAAAAGGCGTTAGGAAATCAAGCTATCTCCTGTTCTTTAACATGAAGGACACTGTCAGTTGACACTCCATCCATTTCCTACCACATTAGCACACCTGGCTCCTCAGGCATGTACAAGGAGTATCTGATAGCCTATCTTTCATGTTTTTAAAAAAAAAGTTATAATGTCTTGAACATTGCTTATCTCACCATACTGAATAGCAAGAAATGGGATTTCTGGTGGTTATCAAACAGGCTGATACAAGTTTACTGTTATCTGTTACAGTAGGAGGAAAAATAAACTAACAGTGTACACAGACTGAGCTGGTATTACCACTATGACGTAATTCACCTCAGATGACAGGCCAGTACTGCACACAAAAGCCATCAAGTCTCAGCACCACACCACTCCAAGGACACGAGGGTTCTCCCTGGCCTCAGACACTATGAAACCAGACCCTGCAGGCTAGCTCTGCTCTCATCCGTGGTACAGTGTGGATAACAGAGAAAAGTGCTGATTGCTCTCATCCCCACGCACAAGGCAAGATCTCATCAGGAATGTGCCCATCCCCACAATCATCCTCCATCCCCGACACTGTCAGAGGAAATGCCTTTATTGCTCTGCGATAAGCTCTCCCCTTTGCAAGAAGGGAGGGTGACCCAACTCAGTTCAGGAACAATTTAAGCCTGGATAAGCTGATGTCAGTAGGCTTGTTCCTTCTTCTTCCCCTGCTTTGCATGTTCTCCACCCCAAACATTACCTGGCACCAGCACAAAGGAACAATTCACATCCAGGTTATTTTGCAGTTATTTAAAGCAACAGCCCTTTATGATCTAACCCGTTTGACTGAACAGCCTTTTTCCTCACACTATCACCTAAGCTTAATTAAATCTACTTTCAGCTTGCTTTACTTGACAGATGGCACTATGTCTGATCTCTTCCTCCTAAACACAAGCCTTTCAGCGTACAGGGGCAAACATTCACACAGAACCATGGAATGGCCGGGGTGGGAAAGCACCTCTGGAGATCATCATTCAACCCCCTGCTAAAGCAGGTTCACCCAGAGCAAGTCGCACAGGATCACATCCAGACAGGTTTTGAATATCTCCAGTGAGGGAGACTCCACAACCTCTCTGGGCAGTCTGTTCCAGTGTTCAGTCACCCTCACACTAAAGATGCTTTTCCTCCTATTCAGATGGAACTTTCTGTGTTTCAGTTTGTGCCCACTGTCCCTTGTCCTGCTCTGGACACCACTGAAAAGAGTTTGGCCCCATCCTCCTCACACCCACCCCTAACACATTTGTGTGCCCTGATGAGGTCCCCCCTCAGTCTTCTCATCTCCAGCCTGAAGAGGCCCAGCTCCTGCAACCTCTCCTCATATGACAGATGCTCCAGTCCCTCATCATCTTCACAGCCCTTCTCTGGATTCACTGCAAGTGCTCCATGTCTGTCTTGAACCAAGGAACCCAGAACTGCACACAGAACTCCAGGTGAGGCCTCACCAGGGCAAAGTAGAGGGGCAGGATCACCTCCCTGACCTCTTCCTAATGCACTCCAGGATCCCACTGGCCTCCTTGGCCACAAGAACACGCTGCTGGTCATGGACAGCTTGTGTCCACCAGGATACAAGGTCTTCTCCACAGAGCTGCTTTCCAGCAGGTCAGCCCCAGCCTGTACTGGTGACCGGCGTTATTCCTCCCCAGATGCAGGACCCTTGTTGAACTTCAACAACCCTTTCCCCTTTCTGAGCCTTAAAAACTTATGTAAATGCTCCCATCCCCTAAATCTTAGAACATTTATAACATGAAATAATCCTTTAAAACAGCAGCCAGGACAGTAACACTTTTCAAGGGCACAGAAATTAATGAGATCTGTAGGGCAGCTCTCTTCACATGCTGTTTGGTCACTGGCACCTGCAAGACTGAAGCACCACCTTTCAACGCAGCAAACAGCATCTAAAACCCCCTGGAGAAACAGAAAGCAACATTCCCTAATGAAAATTCTTTGGTGAGTTTACTCAACAGTTTTCAGCAGTTTTGATTCAGTAAATGCATTGCTCACCCTCTCTGAAGGAGACTGAGCTCACCACTAACATCCCTTGCTCTCCACATGCTGGTGGCAGCTAAGTGCTCACTGGGAACAAGTGGGTTTGAGAAGGCTAATGGTGAAATGATGTAAATGGGCACAGTGTCAGCCAGAAAGCATCTGTCTGTGGAAAGATGACAGGTCACACTGGACACAGTGGGGAACTGTGCTGAGCTGACTGCTGTGTGCTCACCAGCACATTCAAGACTGGAGACAAACAAGCACTGTCTTTGTTTTAGGGACATGATGTCCCTCACAATGAAGCCTCTGCTACCACAGCTGTCACTTAGGATTTTAATTCATCCTTTCGCGTTTCAGCAGCCCAGTAAACCCAAAGAGCAAGGGTACTTTACAGACCTATTCCATGCTATCTAAGAGATGATGCATACCCTGCAGTTTTCCATGGCACACAGGTACCTAAATTATATCATAAAGAGCAAGGACAGGAATCAGAAGCTGTCAATAGCACAGTTTGTCTTATCCAGCTTCTCAGTGCCCTCCTGCTTGCTCACAGACTGTGGTGCTCAGGGCAGCCCCAAGTCACTGTCGCACCCCACCATACCCTGAGGGAGGGAGATCAGGGTCACCAGCCAGATCCATGGGCCACAGTCAGTCATCTGAATGCCACTACAGCTGTGACATTAATTTACGCTGAACCAGGCAGTCAGGAGAACCAAACTGAGCTCAAGCACATAAAGACAAAGTACATACACATCAAAAAGCTATTCTCAGATGTAAAGAGCTATGAACTCCAGACACCACAGACTGCAAATACTATCCAGGCACAGTGGATGCATGCAAGGTCCTTCTCTAAAAGGAACTGTTGGTAGGAAAGGCTAAATAATCTGCAGAGGGTCATATGGCCATGGCCAAGGAACATGAGAGAGCAAGGGTCATTAATTAGATCCTGCATCCTCATTCCTCTCCTCAGATGTCCTCTTCACACACTGCAAAGAGAGGTGCACTATTTGTTTACACAAGGCTCACAAAGTCTCAGTACAGCCTGTCTTGGAATTACAATTCTGACTCAATCTTTAACAGTTTTACAGCTCACATCAGCCTTTTAATACCCTGACAAAGTTTTAGCTGGTTTCTGAAGACCATACCTCACAAAAAGCTGGAGTGGAGCACAACTAGACATAGACACTTCTGCCATGCACGGTCTTCTCTAAGCATATGGACGTAAGCCGCCACCTCAGTGAAATTCCTGCAGAACAAGTTAAGTAGCGGAGTGCTACATATTTACCCTTTCCTTCCCCTTTCACCCACTGATGCAAGTTTACACTTGAACCAGATCTTGTCAGCCTGAGACAAGCTGTTACTGCTTGAGCCAGAATCATTTAGCTGTGTTCCCCCAGAATAAGCGCTCTGCAGATCAGGCGATGTTCTTCTCAAGTCTAGAGTTACACCACAAGAGAGAAACCAAAGAAAATTATCATAGTTGCTTTTTGACCTGCAAAGAATCCTTCTTCATCAGCTGCAAGGAAATACTGAACACTAAAGAACATTTCCCATGGGGACCACCATGTCCTCAAGCCAAAGCCACCTAACAGCCTGGTTCTACCTTAATGCAAGGTCCACCTTTAAAACAAACCAACTCTTGCCCTGCACTTTTTCCTCACATGCTGCTGGTTTTCTCCAATCAAATGTCTTTTTCAGAAGGTCAATAGAGATTACAGAGAGGTGCAATTATGAGCACACAGAACTGCACTTTGAAACCCTGCTCAGCCTGACACAGAGCGGTACCATCTTAAAACATGCACAGTTAAAACTCAAGTTTGCTAATTGATATGGGTTTGTGCTTATAAATCACAGAGCAAATTTTACTTTGGACTCTATTAAATTCTTGACATTCGACATGTTAAAGATGATTAGGCAGCATTTGATCATATCTGATTTGGCTACTCACTGCATTCTGTTGTTCTAATTGCCAGAGTGGTTTGCTTTCGTCGGGTTGTTTTTGTTGTTTTAGTTTTTTTTAAGTTGGCACACTAAAAGGTTATGTGGCACACTGATGCAATAACGAATTCATCAGACTAAACATGATGATTATAAGAAAAAAAAGTCTCTGGAAGCAGGATCACTAGGACAAACACTGCTGCAAATACAGGCCCATTTAAGTCCCTAAAAAAGAAAGTTGCTTCAAAAGCCAAGTTTGAATGCCCCAGAAAAAGGCACACTGCACTTTTAGATAAGCTTCTGATAATAACTTTGTGTTTTGTTGCTACCAAAGTTCTTCAAAGAAAAGTGTGCTGTGTGATACATTTTATTAAAGCCCACCCACAGAGATTTTCCTTCTCTGCCAGGCCGATGACAGCTCCATGCCCCGCAGTCGAGAGGAAAGTCTTCGGTACTGCTGGCTTAGTTCCCCCTCACCCCAGCAAAGCCATTTCTTGCTGCTTCCCACTGTCTCATCTTGGAGGAAGTGCTTGGCTTTGTTTGGTTTCACTTGATGGCATTTGATGGTCCCACTTAGAGCAGAAACGAAGCCAAATTGGAAACCCAGATTGCGAAGTTCCCATTAGCACAGCTACAGCAGTTACAGCTATGGTGGGAGTTGCAGTTGCACAAAGCTCATTGTTTAATAGACAGAACCACCTTCCCCACTGCCTCCAGAAGAGTTAGAGCACCAAGTGCCACCAATGAGGCCAGGAGAGGGGAGCCATCCCAAAGCACAGTTCAGCAAAGAGCACTATGACCAGCTCTTACCTCCTAAGTGTGAGGGGTAGTGCTGTAGGCTGAGCTCATCAGCATTACACAGGGAATATCCTGCACCTGGCAAACCCAGTGAGGCTGACGACTTGCAGCTTGCTCCATCTTGGCCGTGCCGCCTTCAAAGCCTGCAATGTTTGTCGAGTTTGACTGGAGAGCGCTGGCTCCCAGCAGGGGCAGAAGGCAGGGGTGGCCCAAGCACAGCATGTCACCAAAGCCTCGTAAGCAGAAGGTAGAGTATCACTGTGGGAAGAGCCAAGAACAGGGACTCGCAGACAAACACGATGATGGAAAAAGAACTCGAGTCCAGAGAAGAAGAAAAGGGAATAGGAAAGAAAGTGAGGGACTAAAACAAGGACAAGCAATAAAATCAACAGCAGCAACAAGCTTAGCCCAGTAATTGTGCTACAACATGGTGAGGAGGAGTCAGGCAGATTAAATAAGTGGTTTGACAGAAGCTTGTCTTCTCCAAGGAATCTCTGTCCTATTTGTCTGCAGTTCAGCTGGGAAGTTTCAACATGCCCTCGAGTATCCATCCCATCATGCAGGATAATCAGGACAGCTAGAACCACTCTGACGTAAATGCCTCAGCAGAAATCTTAAAGGACAGCATGGGAAAGGAGGGAGCTCCTCTTGGAGCAAACCCTGCAGAGAGCACATGGCTCATTTCGAGAGGCAGCTCCGAGCAAGGTTAAGATGCTGTAAATCTCCCAGCAGCCAGGATGGAGGAGGGGCCCTTCCCCTCAAGAACAGGTTCAACAGTGACCTACCCAGGCCAGCAGTGCCAAGAGAGCTCCTCCAAGAGCTGCAGGATTAGACAGGCACATAGTGAACAGGGCTCAGGGCAGGGATGCTCTGTCAATCCAGTAGGAGGAACTCGCCCAGCAATAGTCAGATCTCAATAGCATTTGTCAGCTGATGATTTGATTACATAAGAAAGCCTTGCCTCAGAAAGGCCAAAGCCTATCCAGACTGTATGTTTTGAATTCTTAAAGCAGAGTACCAACAGTCCTACAGCTCATTAAGATTGCACACAACAAACCTCCAGAGGCAGCTACGGTTTCCTTGTCTCACCAGAACACTTGCCTCCACTGCTAACAGAAATCCTCTCCACCCCTTCTAAGAGGGGTGCTGTGGGGATATAATTGTTTTTCAAACCACTCAGAGCTTTAAGATGCACTATTCATTTTCACTGTTCAATTTATCTCCAGAAAATGGTGCTTCTCAAAGCAGTGCCAGTTCACAGAATTCCAACACACCCAGGAGGGTGCACATCCATCCAACAGCTGGATGGAGCTGCCAAAGTCACTCACTCTAATGTCACGCACAGGGCGCCTGCTCGGGCTGCCACCAGAAAGCACTTACATAACTTTCAGCCCAGCTCTGTTTCTCAGGTAACATTAGCCTAAAATACAACCAAATCTCATTCTTCATTTGAAAGATGGGCAGGTCAGGAAAAACCTTCTGGTAAGTAGGAGACTTTCTATAGCAAGAGAAGAGGAGTTCTGTCATCAGCCTGTGCAAACTAGAAAACAACCTTTAAAGACCTTCAGCTACTTCCACTGGAAGTGGCATTTTGCTGCTGAAAAGTTACCTACAGTAGAGTCTCTTACTTTGCCTGTTTCTGAGCTAGTTAGTGTGCAGTGCATAGAGAGAAACAGTGTCTGAGCACAGAAACCCAGCCTACGTTACGGCCCAAATCAACTCCACAGTCTTAACAGGTTTTTAAAACCTCAGCATCTATAACCTCTGGCAACTACAGGCTCAGGCCAGAAACGTAAACCAAGTGGAGACTGTCACCCCTGCACACCTACAGCCAGGGCCCAGCCCAGCCCGGCCAGAGCGTTCGGCAAGCGGCCACTCGTCTTCAGTCCCAGCAGCAGCCGCAGATTTCGGACGCGGTTACTCATTAATCAGAGAAAAAACAACATCAGCAGCGCCCGAAACAGCACCGGCCAGTCCGAGCAGAAACTCCCGTGGTGCGGAAGAGGCAGCAACATTCCCGACTGTTAGCGAGGAGCCGCGCCGGGGATGTGCGGCGGGGGCTGCGCCCTGGCCGTGCCCTGCTCCCGCACCCGCCGGCGGAAGGGAGGGAGGGAAGGAACGGCTCCCAGCGCGGGGACCCCTCTCTATGCGAGCCCCCCCCGTTCCCCGGCGCTCACCGTGGTGGGACATGGGCAGCACCTCATTGCCGGTGCCGCGGTAGTTGTAGATGACAGCGGCGGCGGCGCCGCGCTCGGCGGCCAGGCGGATCTTGTCGGCGAAGGAGCAGCCGCCGCCGCGCTGGATGAGGGCGAGCCAGCCCGGGGAGCCGCCGGCCAGGGGGGCCCCGCTGAAGTTGGTGAGCGCGCTGCAGGCATTGAAGGCGTCGGGGCTGTCCGGCAGCACCAGCAGCCCCTCGGCCGACTGCAGCGGCGAGTCCAGCCCGTACAG
>VZRN01001317.1:625890-637514 GCA_013397935.1 Dasyornis broadbenti | reverse complement strand
GGGGGAGGAGCGGGGCCGCCCCCGCCGCGGCACGCCCCCAGCACCGCGCGGCATCGCGCACCATCGTACCGCACCGCACACCATCACACTGCACCATCGCACCGCACCATCGCTCCGCACGGCGTACCGTCGCACCGCACCATCTCACCGCACCGCGCACCATGGCACCGCACCATCGCACCGCTCCGCGCGCCGCCGCGGGAACCCCGCCGAGAGTGGACCCCCGCCGCCGGAGTGGGGACCCCGAGCGCTGCTGCCCCGCCGTTGGTGTGGGGGGTGCGCATCCGGGCGTCCCCCTCTGTATTCTCTCGGAGCACAGTGCGCCACTAACCCACGTTTCTCCCGGGGGGATGCCGAGGGTCAACCACCTGGGCCCCCTCTCAGAAGTGATGGCTCCTCCTGATATCACCTCTCGCAGTGATGGGTGATCCTCTGCTTGCCACCCAGGAAGGGTGGTTCACCTCCTTCATCCCGTCCCAGCATAGAGGCCTCCACCCCCAGTCCCTTCCACAGCAGCCCAGAGACACAGCGGCACCAGCACAAGGTGCCCAGCCGTGAGCCAGCCTGCTTCCAACTGCTGAATTCATGTTTGCTGAATACTGAGCAGCACGGAGTCAGTCCTGCCTGAAGCTGGCTTATGAAATACTGGGTTAGTACTGTTCACTCACTGGACCGGCCACTGCTGCCCCCATCATTCAACAGATGTGATAAACCTGCCACTTCCACCAGCAACCCCTTTTTCTATTTATGTATTAGTTGTGTTTGCATCATTATTATCTGATTTATGGAACTCACAACAAAAAGTGCTGTTTCTCCAGGGCCTTGCAGTTACTTTTGGGGCAGCCAGTTTGCATGCACCAGTCCCTTGCTCTGGCACATACACACTTTTGCCAAGTTGTCCTGCATCAGGCAGTGTGATCACAGTGCTGGCAGAGTCGCTGCAACCACGAGTGTGACATGCTGCAGAACCCTGCCAGGGAATTTGAGGCAACAAAGGAAAATAACAGGAGAAACAACACTTCAACCTCCTCCACAGAGCCACTCTTTGAACTGAGAGGCCTTGTCTCCTATCAGCTGCTCTGCAAGAATTGCCCCCAGCCCCAGGAGCCATTCAAACATGTCCCACACAGCCACATGACACTACGTGCAGGCTGGGGCTCTGGGTGAGAGCCCATCACTGAGAAAGGAATATTCCTGGGCAGTGATTATATGGCACAGGATCAGCTGCTGCCTATGCAAGCACCAACAAAACTCGTGTAAACACAGATTTCAACCCTTTCTCATATGAGTCAGCACCGCCACGTTTTTACCCCAGGCTTTGGGCTGACTCTGAATCTGTATGACTGATAACCAGTAACTCACCATCCGACTGTGGAGCCCATTTCCCTCTCCTTTCTCCATGCTAAGAGCAGTGCACTGAGCAATGCACAGCCAAATCCAGCTCAGGTTTGAATGCCTCCCTGGGGACAGGGGCTTCGGAACCAGCCTGCTCCCCCTGCCAGAACGGACACTTCGAAACCAACCCCCTCCACCAGCATCCACCTGCCAGCACAGCAGCTACAGGTTTTGGCAGCTCAGTAGCACAGCAAGATTGGTTTGGTTTTGCTACTGCAATAGCAGTGTGCAGAGCAGGTAATGAAGAGCAGATGAAGCAATTTGCTCAAGATCAATATTGCTAAACACACAAAGCTTAGTAAGTGAACACTTTTGTTCTAACCTAAACAAACCTCTCATTTTCTCATTCCACATCTAAGCAGACAACTTATTTCAACAGTAATAGCTCCAGCTATAATGAGAAATAAATCTATAAGCAATTAGAGAAACGTGGTTTTGTTTCTGTTCCATGTAGGGGCAGGAAAAAACTTAACACTCCTCTGAAAATACAACCAAGCTTTATGCAATCAACAGCAGCCAATCTGCTCAGACTCAAATGCCTCCAAAGCTTTAGGGATGTTTGGCTCTAGCATTTTCACTGAGACAAAACTGAACCAAAGTCAAAGATTGGAACCTCCTCAGAATACAAAACTTCCTATCGTTCTGGGGATTTTGAGCATAAGGCTCAGAGTCTCTTTTACATGCGTGCATTACAGTTTATCATACGATTATTAAGTACAAACACAGGCTGGGTGAAGAATGGATTGAAAGCAGCCCTGAGAAGGACTTGGGGAGTGGTTTGATGAGAAGCTCAACCAGCCTTGCTTGGTTTGGGAGGAAAGGCAAGGGGCCAGCAGTCCCTGCACATCCCAGCCTGGTCAGCAGCTCCTCTTGACCAGTGAGGAGTGAGTCAGATGGCTGGGACTCCCCAGCAGAGCTGATATGTTTTAAAACCAGCATGCCAGTCATACTGATCTGAAGCTGTGTATCTCTGAGAACTTCCTAGCCTCTCAGAATCAGAAAAATTCAGGAAAAAAAATTACAAGATCTAGCTTGCAAACTGCAAAGCACATACCAGTGCTGCAGCCAACTGTAGGTTCATTTGTGTCCTCTCATCCAGGGAGGAGTGAGTCAGATGGCTGGGACTCCCCAGCAGAGCTGATATGTTTTAAAACCAGCATGCCAGTCATACTGATCTGAAGCTGTGTATCTCTGAGAACTTCCTAGCCTCTCAGAATCAGAAAAATTCAGGAAAAAAAATTACAAGATCTAGCTTGCAAACTGCAAAGCACATACCAGTGCTGCAGCCAACTGTAGGTTCATTTGTGTCCTCTCATCTCGAAAAATAAACTGGTGCCTTCAAAACAAACACCAAGGGTGGCTCTGCATCACTAAGATAATTTACTAGCTATAGAAGTTAAAACCATTAGTAACTTCAGACACTCACCCCTTGGCCTGCACTGCACCAAGCTCAGAACCTAACAACAGGGTCTTATTTACCAAGCACAGAAGTCAACACTCAGATTGCACAATACATTCTTTTCCTATTTGAATCTCTTAAAACCACAATCACCCACAAACAGCCCTGATTCCTCAGAGCATGGCTGTACTGCCCTGAACCAAATTTCAGAGAAATAAATGATCAGGTTTCAGCACTCTTTCACTCACCTTGATGCGCCATCAGGAGGGTGTTGTTGCCTTTGCCTTGTGAATTGTAGATCACAGCTGCTGTTGCACCCTTTCTGGTTGCCACCTGAATTTTTTCGGCAAAACTACAATTGCCTCTTTCAATCAATGCTACCCACGGTGCTTTCGTGACAGTGAACTCCGTATTTTTGTCACAGGCATAAGGGGGATTATCAGCTACTGGAATGCCCACCAGCCCCTGAGCACTCAGGCGAGGAGAGTGAAAGCCGTACAGGCCACATTCACAGCGCTCAAACACAGTCCTGTTGCTGGTGCTGTTGTAATAAAGTAAACTGACAGAGGCCGTCAGAAAAATTGCGTCTGTAGTGTGGAATGAAATGAAAAAATGCACCAAGAAAACGAAGAGCCACAACTTCTGGACCCGCTTCATTGCTTCTTCCCCGCAGCAGGGAACGGAGATGTGCAGAGGTATTTTCCGCTGCTGCTGCTGAGCACAGCGAGTGCCCAGGCTGCTGCCGAGTCCCAGCGGGAACCTGACACCAGCCAGGTGAGCTCCCGCAGTGTCGGCAGCTCAGCGCACGCCGTGCCAGGTGCGGAGCCCTGGGGACACGCCCGCCCATGGTGGGGCAGCGGCGAGGGCGGAATGTCCTGCGGCCCAAACTTCCTGCTCCTGCCACAGAGCGCCCATGCTGCTCGCCCTGCTCCTCTCCCAGCACGGCACAAATTCCAGCCTGCATGATGCTTGCCCAGAGAGCGCTGCGGCGCCCCGCTCCTGTTTCCACCCGAGTATCAGTGCAGAGCAACAGGTCATCTTTCATGCACTTGCATAAGCTCAGGCTTCATGAGGAATCTGGGATGCAAATGGCCTTGTTCAGAAGGTCAAAAGCACAGGGAATGCATTAGAAATTATTGGAAGAAATCACCCTCCTTCCAGACAAGGTTGACCAAGTAATTCCCTGCATTTCTCCTTTTCAGATTCTTGGAGTCATCTACTCTGAGAGCTCCAGCTTGTTCTGGTGCTGCGAATGAATCGATTGTACTCTTGATACCAATGCAGAAGATGTGGAGTCATCTCAGCTGAACACAGAAACAAACTACCTCCGTCAGCCCATTTTCACATTCTTCATCACTGCCAAGATGTCCGTTGTGAGGTTTGAATGATTATCACACAACTCGCCATTTCTGGCTGCAGGCTCTGGAGATTGTTTCGCTGCATTCAGCCCGGGTTTCATTCCCTAACAATTTCTGGTACCACCTCGTGTTTTCTTAGGGTAGGAGAGTAAAAATGAAAACCTTACCCATGGCACAACTCTCTAGTCCACAGGGAAAAGAAAGGAGAAGTTGTAAAGTTCTCCAAGCGTTTGTCCTGGTTTGCTGCAAGAGCTGTGCTGCACACACAGTGTGGGAAGCCAAGAGAAGCTGCAATTGGTGGCACATCTTGTGATAGATGCTCGACCTAGTTCTCCAGTAAACACCTGCATGTTCTTGGAAGTTAATTTTTTTACATGTGCCTGTACCACAGACTGTTCAGGGCTCAAACAGAGAGCCCAGCTCTTTCTATAGGAAATCAAGGAGTTGATACAAAATGTGCTCTAAAACATAAATTACTCTGAAAATCACCTAAACAATATTTTAGAGAGGTAAGATGGGAAACCTGACCAAGATTTTATACCAGCTTTCAAAACAAAAGATAAACTCAAAATCCTTTGTCTAGCATTCAGCCCATAAGTTTAAAGTAACTATTGCACCAACAGTTAATAAGATCCTACCTCAAAATACTTCGGAGGGAACAAAAGTTAGGCTTGGAGGCCACAGAACATCCTGGAAACAAGTTGGAAGGAAATGCATATCCACAACCAATTCTTTCAGGTACTGTTAGGCTTGCATTTCAGCGCGGCTGCCGTGTTGGCCTGGCACCCGATGGGCAGCAGGGATAGCGGCTGAGTCCCATCATCCTGATCCATCTGCAGCCTCTGATTGTGGCCCCGTGGCCGGGCTGGAGCTGTGGCGGGGGCTGGGAGACAGCGCCCCCTGGCGGCCGGGCTGCAGCTGTGGCGGGGCTTGGAGACAGCGCCCCCTGGCGGCCGGCCCGGCTCGCGCGTGGGAAGAGGCCTGGAAGGCCCGCTCCAACCCGGCCCTGCTCCCCAGACTGCCTCATTGCTCCCCAAACTGCTTCACTGCTCCCAAAACTGCCTCATTGCTCCCCAAAACTGCTTCACTGCTCCCAAAACTGCCTCATTCCTCCCAAAACTGCCTCATTGCTCCCCAAACTGCTTCACTGCTCCCAAAACTGCCTCATTGCTCCCCAAACTGCCTTCATTGCTCCCAAAACTGCTTCATTNAAACTGCTTCATTGCTCCCCAAACTGCTTCACTGCTCCCCAAAACTGCTTCACTGCTCCCAAAACTGCCTCATTCCTCCCAAAACAGCCTCATTGCTCTCCAAAACTGTTTTACTTCTCTCCAAACTGCCTCACTGCTCCCCAAACTGCTTCATTGCTCCCAAAACTGCCTCACTGCTCCCCAAACTGCCTCACTACTCCCCAAAACTACTTCATTCTTCCCCAAACTGCCTCACTGCTCCCCAAACTGCCTCACTACTCCCCAAAACTACTTCATTCTTCCCCAAACTGCCTCACTGCTCTCCAGACTGCTTCATTGCTCTCCAAACTGCCTGGTTCCTGCGTCTCCCACTTCAACTTCAAGGAGCAGTGGCTGGGAAACTGTTAGTACAGGCGCATAGTCTATTCCCTTTCCATAGAAAATCAAGTGCTGCAACTATTAAAAAGAGGTGTTTTTCTTCTAGCACAAGCTCAGTCTCTGCACCATTGGATCAGTCTAACTCCATGCAAATAAGACACAAACACTTGGAGAAAAATCTTCCCGATGACAGCAGTGACAGGTCAGAGGGGATGGCTTCACACTGACAGAAGACAGGGTTAAATTAGATATTGTGAATAAATTCCTCCTTGTGAGGGTGGTGAGGCACTGGCACAGGCTGCCCAGAGAAGCTGTGGTTGCCCTGTCCCTGGAAGTGTTCCAGGCCAGGTTAGATGGGGCTCTGAGTAATCTGGACTAGTGGGAAGTGTCCCTGCCCATGGCAGGGGGGAAGGATCAAGATGATCTTTAAGATTCCTTCCAACCCAAACCTTTCCATGACAATTCAAAGAAGATGATGTTGATGTTGATGTTTATATTGATGTTGATGATGATGATGATGATTATGATGATGATTTTCCCACCAGAGAGGAATGGGGAAGTTGTTACTGATATCTTGACCTCTAAAATTTTCCATACTAAAAGCTATTAATAGATCAGTTTTATCTTAGGGGTGTGTGTGTAACAACAAAACCAATACCAGTAACAGGTAAAAGTGATAACAGCCAAAAGGACTTGTGGTAGAGGATGAGGAAGGAGTCTTCATTAGGGGAGTTTTTCTCTTTGTTCCTTCTCAGCAACTTTACCTGATTTCCCGAACACTTGGACTTTGCCCAGAACAAACTACTTCATTGCTGTAAGGCTAAGCGGGTGTGTTATGATGTGAAAACATACATAGTATTGTACTGATGTAACAGAAAATAAGGTTGGCTGCAAAGTTCTGTTGATTTTATGGTAAAGTCAGCAGGAAGGGAGGAGGATGGTGGGAAACTGTGATCAAGGCCCCAAGGTCTAACACACAGTCAGGGTGCTGGGATCCCTGTAGCTCACACAGAAGCAGATAATGGGCCAAGATGTCAGGTCTGGCCCCAACAAAGAGCCACCTGATAACCCCAGAGGCCACTGTTCCTGCTTTCATCAGGAGACCTCTAACCACTGTCAGCAGCAGGGCAGATTTTTCTCTCTCTGCGCTGCCAACAGGGCATCTCATCTGCAAAGGTCTCCTACCCGAATAGCAGAGATGATTAACCACCCAGTCACCTCTCTGGGAGATACCACCATAGCAGATTCCAGCCAAACAGGAGTGTTCCTCCCTCAGCCTTGTGAACAGCTCTGCTGTTTCTTCATCCCCAAGCACTCTTTGGCTCTTAGCACTGTGCTACAGTGGTCACCCCTCTCCCAGGTTTTCCCTGTTTTACCTAAAGGACATACAGCTCCACACTTTACACTGAGGGCAATAAAGACAGGAGGCTTCTACTATGCTGATTAGATGAACTCATCTCACTGAAGTATTTTGTCCCCCCTGTGTATAACGCAAGTGACTACTGCCCTGATTTACAAACCCTCTTTGCCACCAAATAAATCATACTACCCACTATAGTCCTACAACATGACTGTGGGAAATAGTCCTATAAAAATCACAGTTTGTCTTTGAGAAAACTAAATGAATTAAGAAAGATGGGATTTCATGTCTCATGAAGTACACTCTCAGGTGATATATCTGTTGCTTTCAAGATTTAAAATATCCTTTTAGTTCTGGAAAAAATGCCAGACAAACTTGAAAAGTTAGGGTCTGTTTTCAGAACTCATATCTTCTCTCTGGAGTCTAGTCTAATGGTCAAGTTGGTGACATCAAAGTCACTCAGCATTCCATCCCCAGGTCCCATTTCCCTTCTCCTCAGTTGACCTGCCAAGGAACCGGCTGCCCTGCTGCCTTTGTCTTGGGCCAGCTGGGGCCACCACTGCTTGTAAGAAATGCAGCAGGCACCAGTTTTGCAGCTACATAAACTTAGCACAATTCTTTATTCATCCAGTGTTAGTAAAAACTGGCACGCTCCAAAACCAAATTTAAAAAAGGCAAGTTAATCTCAGTCGCGACATGCTGGCCACTGTAGTCAAAATCACTTTCTCCAGAGGTAGAACAAAAGCTTTGATTTCTTTGCTACGCATTTCCAATAAAACATTCAAGCATCGTTTGCAAGCACTGGCTCTGCCGTGACAATCAGGAGAGTCCAAGCTGTTGTAGTACAACAAGCCATTGAATTGCCAGTGCAGTACACCTCAGTTTTTATGGTGTATTTTTATTATCAGGAAAACAAGCCTTAAGCCAAAGGATTCCTAATGCAGCTCCACCAAAGTACAGTTCAAGGAATGAGCAACGTAGACGTGTACTTTGTACTAAACCACTTAGTAGACAAATTGATGTAGAGGAACACACAGAAATAAAAGCTAAGCAATACACTATCACAGTGACGTTCTCAGATCTCTCTAGAAGGGCCAGAATGGGGGATTACAATCATTTTGCCTAATTTTCCATCAGGGAACTGGGGACTCACAGGAAAGCCTGAGCTTAGCACTATTAAGAAAGAATTAGAACATGCTAGGAAAGAAAAAAGAATGCACACCTATCTTGCAATCAGCAAAGCACATATCAGTGCTGCAGCCAACTGTAGGTTGTGTCCTCTCACCTCGAAAAATAAACTGGTGCCTTCAAAACAAACACCAAGGGTGGCTCTGCATCACTAAGATAATTTACTAGCTATAGAAGTTAAAACCATTAGTAACTTCAGACACTCACCCCTTGGCCTGCACTGCACCAAGTTCAGGACCTAACAGCAGGGTCTTGTTTACCAAGCACAGAAGTCAACACTCAGATTGCACAATACATTCTTTTTCTATTTGAATCTCTTAAAACCACAATCACCCACAAACAGCCCTGATTCCTCAGAGCATGGCTGTGCTGCCCTGAACCATATTTCAGAGAAATAAATAAATCAGGTTTCAGCACTCTTTCACTCACCTTGATGCGCCATCAGGAAGGTGTTGTCGCCGTTGTCTTTTGAATTGTAGATCACAGCTGCTGTTGCACCCTTTCTGGTTGCCACCTGAATTTTTTCGGCAAAACTACAATTGCCTCTTTCAATCAATGCTACCCACGGTGCTTTCGTGACAGTGAACTCCGTATTTTTGTCACAGGCATAAGGGGGATTATCAGCTACTGGAATGCCCACCAGCCCCTGAGCACTCAGGCGAGGAGAGTGAAAGCCGTACAGGCCACATTCACAGCGCTCAAACACAGTCCTGTTGCTGGTGCTGTTGTAATAAAATAAACTGACAGAGGCCGTCAGAAAAATTGCGTCTGTAGTGTGGAATGAAATGAAAAAATGCACCAAGAAAACGAAGAGCCACAACTTCTGGACCCGCTTCATTGCTTCTTCCCCGCAGCAGGGAACGGAGATGTGCAGAGGTATTTTCCGCTGCTGCTGCTGAGCACAGCGAGTGCCCAGGCTGCTGCCGAGTCCCAGCGGGAACCTGACACCAGCCAGGTGAGCTCCCGCAGTGTCGGCAGCTCAGCGCACGCCGTGCCAGGTGCGGAGCCCTGGGGACACGCCCGCCCATGGTGGGGCAGCGGCGAGGGCGGAATGTCCTGCGGCCCAAACTTCCTGCTCCTGCCACAGAGCGCCCATGCTGCTCGCCCTGCTCCTCTCCCAGCACGGCACAAATTCCAGCCTGCATGATGCTTGCCCAGAGAGCGCTGCGGCGCCCCGCTCCTGTTTCCACCCGAGTATCAGTGCAGAGCAACAGGTCATCTTTCATGCACTTGCATAAGCTCAGGCTTCATGAGGAATCTGGGATGCAAATGGCCTTGTTCAGAAGGTCAAAAGCACAGGGAATGCATTAGAAATTATTGGAAGAAATCACCCTCCTTCCAGACAAGGTTGACCAAGTAATTCCCTGCATTTCTCCTTTTCAGATTCTTGGAGTCATCTACTCTGAGAGCTCCAGCTTGTTCTGGTGCTGCGAATGAATCGATTGTACTCTTGATACCAATGCAGAAGATGTGGAGTCATCTCAGCTGAACACAGAAACAAACTACCTCCGTCAGCCCATTTTCACATTCTACATCACTGCCAAGATGTCCGTTGTGAGGTTTGAATGATTATCACACAGCTCGCCATTTCTGGCTGCAGGCTCTGGAGATTGTTTCGCTGCATTCAGCCTGGGTTTCATTCCCTAACAATTTCTGGTACCACCTCGTGTTTTCTTAGGGTAGGAGAGTAAAAATGAAAACCTTACCCACGGCACAACTCTCTAGTCCACAGAGAAAAGAAAGGAGAAGTTGTAAAGTTCTCCAAGCGTTTGTCCTGGTTTGCTGCAAGAGCTGTGCTGCACACACAGTGTGGGAAGCCAAGAGAAGCTGCAATTGGTGCCACATCTTGTGATAGAAGCTTGACCTAATTTTCCAGTAAAGGTTCTTGAAAAGCGGAAACATCGCTGTGGAGAAGATTCTTGGAAGACTGAAACAGCTTTCCAGAAGTGAAATTAAAATGGAAAGAAACATTCCAAGATGTTCACATATATTAATTCCTTTATTTCTATGCTCCCCTTTTCCGTGTTGCACTAGTTCTAGATCACAGGAATTCCAAGTTGATCTTCCCTCGAAGAGCTATGACTTAGCAAGTTTTATACACTCTGAAGTATCATTGGCTACATGCGGTTTGCTTTCGCCCTGGTTTTTTTTGAAAGCAATGCTGGAGACACAAGAAACATGCAAATGTAGGATTTTAGAGTCCTTTAGAGTGCTTTGGTCCAGTATGAGTTCTAGTGACAGGGAATGGGATCCCATAGTGTTTCACCCTCAGCAGTGACAATACACAGCAGCAACCAAGGTGATTGTTATGACATTGTGCAGGAGTCAAGACTCTGTGTGTTGGCTTAACACAGCAAAGTTTTTACAGACTCGAGATGAAAACTATTTTGATTTTCTACCTGTGTCAATGAACAGCAGGAGAAATAAACCAGCCAGCAGTTTCTTTGTAGTGAGGGCCTTTGCTCTAGGGTGAAACTGCTGGATTGGCAGGGAGGAGACAGACAGGTGAGAGCTGAGCTGCTGTATTGGACTGGCATCTGAACTACGGCAAGAATAGTGTTTTAATTGTTTTATTTTAATCCTATTCGCAGTCTCTGATTTTCACCTGGAACCGGACAAGAAAATAGCAAGAGCCCTGGTGACGAGGGCACCGCGCTGGGCTCGTCCCCGCCGCTCCCGCTGCCCACCCCGAGCGAGCAGTGGCGGAGCAGCGCTGCCCTGCAGGGGCTGTATTTCTCCCTCCTGATGTCCCGCTCTGCCTTCGCACGGAGCTGCCTCTGCCTGGCGCTGGCAGGCTCCTCATTCTGCACTTTCCTGTGCTCCAGGGGAAAGTCCGGAGAGCGCTTTGTTCGTGAGGAAGAGACTGCAGCGCGGAGCGAGCGGACGGGATGGGGCCCGGGGGATGCGAGCACGAGGGGCAAGTTGCAAGACTGCCAGAAATAAAAGTATAATACAGTGAAGAAAACGAAGCTAAAAATGACGGTGGCTTTGGCGTGGGTGAGGGAGGAAGAGATGCTCAGTGACTCCGATTCAGCCCCGGAGCGGAGCGGCCGGTGCTGTCCCGGGGCGCGCGGGGGCCCGCGGGGAACGGACGAACCGGGAACGGACAAATGGACACGCGGACAAACGGTCCTGGCGCTTCAGCGGCAGCGGCGGCAGCGGCGGCAGCGGCGGCAGCGGCGGCAGCGGCGGCAGCGGAAGAGCTTTCACTCTACGGACCCTCAGCGTTACTTACTCTTGTTCCTCCTCTACCTCTCCCGGTGTCCCGCACCCTCTCCCGGTCTCCCTTCCTTGGTCTACCCCTCCCTTTCCCGGTCTCCCTCATCCCTTGCCGGGCGGGGCCATGGCCCCGGCCC
>VZRN01001317.1:553374-621412 GCA_013397935.1 Dasyornis broadbenti | reverse complement strand
TCCCCCACCTGCCTTTTACTTCACAACTGCTCCCTCTTTTCCCCCACTGAGTTTCCAGCTCATCACAGTCTCCATCACACTGTAGCCTTCCTTGATGCCCCTCACCGCCGGGAAGATCAAGCCCCGGGTTTGGGGACTCCTGCTGTCCTTGGCTGAAGAACAGCAATGTTTCAGGGGTTGAGTGAGATTTTAGTGTAATTCAGACCTGTTCTCCAGCCCTCAACTGCCCTCACTGCTGTTTTCCTATCCTCTTTTCCTTGTCCTTCCACCAGGATGAGCTCTGTGAATCCCCTTGACCCTCCCCACTCTTCCCAGCCCACCCACCCACCTACCTCAGTTTGGTTTAAACTGCAGCCTATTTGTCTTCTCTGGCACACCAGTGCCCCTGGGGAGCANAGTGAGTTTCCAGCTCATCACAGTCTCCATCACACTGTAGCCTTCCTTGATGCCCCTCACCGCCGGGAAGATCAAGCCCCGGGTTTGGGGACTCCTGCTGTCCTTGGCTGAAGAACAGCAATGTTTCAGGGGTTGAGTGAGATTTTAGTGTAATTCAGACCTGTTCTCCAGCCCTCAACTGCCCTCACTGCTGTTTTCCTATCCTCTTTTCCTTGTCCTTCCACCAGGATGAGCTCTGTGAATCCCCTTGACCCTCCCCACTCTTCCCAGCCCACCCACCCACCTACCTCAGTTTGGTTTAAACTGCAGCCTATTTGTCTTCTCTGGCACACCAGTGCCCCTGGGGAGCAGCAGCCCACAAAGCACAGCACGCAACAGTGTAGGCCAGGCTGGAGCAGCCCCTGTCCAGCCATGGCTTGGCTGTTGGTGGCAACTGAATCCTCCCCGTTTGCAGCTGTCACTGGAGGANTGACCCTCCCCACTCTTCCCAGCCCACCCACCCACCTACCTCAGTTTGGTTTAAACTGCAGCCTATTTGTCTTCTCTGGCACACCAGTGCCCCTGGGGAGCAGCAGCCCACAAAGCACAGCACGCAACAGTGTAGGCCAGGCTGGAGCAGCCCCTGTCCAGCCATGGCTTGGCTGTTGGTGGCAACTGAGTCCTCCCCGTTTGCAGCTGTCACTGGAGGATGGCCGCAGGGCAGAGCCCAGCCAGGCTCCCACTGCATCCCCTGCAGCTTGGGGCAGACCATGGTCCCAGAGCTGAGCTCCATGGGCAGCACCCACGACCTGTGGTTTCCAGTCAGTCTGTGCACGGGTTGTGCTCTCATCTCCTGCAACTTCTAGGGAAAACAAGCTGTGCTGCCAGGCCAGCACTGTGCCTGTGGCAGTGACAAGGCTGAAGGATTTTCCTTCCCAAGGAGCCAGCATTAAGCCCTAGCATGGCCTAGCAGATGTGGAGCTGGATCTTGCCTGCTGTCCGCTGCCCACCAACCGCCCCCACCTGCCGTGCTCTGTTCTACAGGGAGAGAAGGCTTTGTCTATACGAACGTTTCCATCACGTCTTACTATCCATGCATATGGAACAAACACAGAGAGTGAAAGGGTCAGTCACATTGCTTGCACACTCCTTCCTTTATATACAAAAACCATGCATGCACACACCCATCTATAGATATATTAAAACTATATGGATGGATGGAGATTTCCCACATACCTCTAACTTAGGCATAACTCACCTTATAAGGAGGTGGCCAGGGGATTTTTTTTCCAGCTCTGTGTGAGTTAGGTGTCCACGAGCTGAAGGGACCAGCATGTAGAAGCAGTTTCAATGTTTCTAGGCAGGAAGTGGAGCTGACAACCATCCGTGTAACTTGCTGTATTCATCACGAGGGGGTGCTGGTTCTTTAGCAATATGGCACAATGGAGACAAAAGACCTGGAAAACTCCCAGCTCTCCGTGGATTTGTGCAAAAAGGGGAACAGCAGAAACACTTTCTGTCTGCTTTTGTGGACACAAAGTCCAAGGAGCTGCCGTGGCAGAGGCAGGTTAAGTCCCATTTCATGACACCATAGAGTGGCACAGGACAAAGCTACGAGCACCTACAGCCACACTGATGAAATCTTTCTGATGCTGCATGTCCTGTAGGGAAAGTTGCTGTCACACAATCCATTGGTATTTATAACTTTTATTTGCAATACTTTAGGTCCAAGTTTCAAACTGCAATATTTTTACACTCAAGACACAGTCATGCACAATCCATATTTCAATTTCCTATTTCTTCAACCACAATTTAAAATAACTTAATATTGGAAACAAAACCCAAAATCTTTAAAAAAAGGATGCTGAGGTCAGTAAGATGGATCCATGCCATCAGCACATTTACAAAGTAAATAACTTAGTTCTCTTTTTAAAAAGATCAGTTACCTTTTAATCCAAAGTTACAGAAGATTTTTCACTACACATTTGTTTTTTATCTTTCATGGTTTTTTCTGTTTTTTCTTTTTCTTTTTTTTTTAAACAGATAACACGTCCTAAAAAAGGAATGTACAGCAAAATGAGATACATTTCTGATAAACAATGAAAATGTAGGCTCCTTCTCTATTTACTTTTGTCTGGATACCCTGAAGAAAACAAATCTAGAAGACACCAGCGTAGGTGTAAACTGGTTGCTTTGGACTAAACTGGAGTTTAGCACTGGTGAGATCCTGATCCAGTCAAGAGTTGCAGAATTCTTTCGCACATATTCTCGAACCATGTGTTTGCAAGCGCAGCACCTGCACTGTTGACGTGTCTGCACCAGGATCACTCCACTATTCTCCCACTGAGGTTGGGCTCTGCCCAAGAAGGAGGTGCTACAGTCCTTTGCTCCTCATTCCCATGTGGAGCAGCTCCCTTCCCGCTGGCTGAGCTGCTCAGGCAGAGCCTGGCAGCTCCTCGCACTGAAGGGCTGAGGCCTTTGCCCCTTGCTGTGCTACTGACGGATTTAGCAGCATTGCTTAACACGGGGACACACAGAGGGACCAAAAGCAGCTGCCTTTGTACACCTTAAGCTCAAAGGTCAAAAATCTCAAGAGACAAGGATGGAAGAGACTTGCAGGTTCCATTTGCTGTGCTGACACACCACTGATCAGCAAAGCTTTGCGTGAGGAAGAGTAAGAACAAGGGGCAGCTCCCTCCTACCCACGCAGCCAAGGGACCCCTCTGGCCCCAGGGCTTGGGGCACTGCCAGCACCTGCTGCTTCAGCGACCAGTTCTGCTGGCATTGAAACCAACAAGCAAATTCTCACTGACTCCAGAGGGAGCAGCAGCAGTGCTTGAATCTGATCCCTAAGTCTGTGGCAGGGCTGGACACACAGTGTGCAGCAGCAAATGGACATTTCAAAACAACCCCCTGCCTCTATTCCCTCCCATCTGCAGTGGTGTCAGACCAGCCTGAGGCACCTGGGATCCCTCAACGCACTGACTTCATATGGCAGGTCCTGGGCTCCTGGAGGTCTTGCAATGAACAGAAGTGGGGATTCCCTCCCCATCTCGAGCTTTCAGATGGAAAGGGCTGCTGTGACCAGGCTGCTCAAAGGACAGAGAAATGAGGGTCTCGACCACTTTATCTGTGCCAGTTACACAGTCCTGAGCAGCAGCCACTGAGCACAGAGGGAGCAAAGGGCACAGAAAGAGGGACAAAACAAGTCAAGTGCAGAGACTGGAAAGAGCGAGACCTGGGAGAAGTAACACACAGCTTCATTTTACTCTTTAGGAAAGCTCTTTCCTGTTTCAAACCCCTGAAAGGCATGAAGGGCAGAGAGGAGGTGACACATAAACAATACTCGTGTTTTCACACACTCGCCCTCTCAGTGTTCTACGAGAAATTGGATGAACTGTGCTCTTCTCTCCAAGTTATCTCATTTAGCATGAGCAGTTCAGCACTAGGAGCTAAAGGAGCTGAAGCCTTACACCACAAGAGCTGACCAAGAGAAAACTTCTTGATCAAACTAATGTTGCTAACATGGACCTAGCTGAATCCAGCAGATAGAACCATGGAACTGTAGAATCCTTTATGCTGGAAAAGACCTCTGGATACCAGGGCTGGAACCTATTCCAGTGGCTGGCGTCCATAAACCTGTAACACCGAGGAGTTGTGATTCAAAGGTGTGTGCACAGGTGCCTGACAGATCTTCTGACCCGCATTCACAGCTGCCAACCCAGGCCATGGCACCCAGCCACGCTCCTTTTGGCTTTGTACCTAAGTTGGGTAAGGCAGATGTTGCTTGCCAGCCTCCAGCAGCTGCAAACATGGTGCCACCAAACAGAACAGAAGGCACCTGACACACAAGTGCTGAAGCTGATGTGTGGCCTGCTGGAAAACTGTGCAGGGCAAAGCCACTGTGATCACAGATTATTAAATCAATTGGCAGTTTTCAATATTATCAACTTTAATGATACTGCCCCCCAGTTTCCTCAGTCAGGCTCACCTTCTCGCAGAACTCAAGTGTTTGCGTGGGGGAATTGCTAAGCAGCAAGAACAAAATTGGCAGGCATGTCCCCACGTGGCAGTCCAAAGAGCACCCATGAAGAGCATTTGGGCATCCCTCCTTCTCTTTACTATAAGAATCATTTTTTCTTTTGAGATGACTCTTGTCACCAAAGGTACATGCAACTGTTGGTTGGCTCAGGCTACTGATGGTTTGCAGGCACAATGCACGCCTAGGATTATGGCAATCAGCTCTAAACTGCATCCAAAGTGAGATGGATAAGTGAGATTCTGCAAGTTTCAGCCAGAAAAATAAAATTACCCTGTCAGCTCAAGGACAGACACAAGCAAAGAGAAGTTTTAAAGATCCCTGAAGCGCAAATCACACTCAAAAAAAGCTTGGATAGTTTCTCTTGAAAGACAAAGGTTAGCCTTTGTCTGCTTCCTGAAAATCTGGGATAAAATTAAAGATAGTTACCTGGTATGGGGAGAGGAGAGAGTCAAAAAAGGAGATGAATACTTATATTTATGGGTCTTCATCAAACCATCATTAAGTTGCTGCACATCCGGGCATGAATGAACAGCCCACCAGCAAGGGTGTATGGACCACTGACTTGGTAGCACCTAGCAAGGCAAAGCTGACACTTTGTGTGCATGCCCTGGGTGTCCCGCCAAGAAACACTGGCTCCTGCCTTTAATGGTAGATGTCACAGGGCTCTCTCTGGCTCTTTGCTCACTGGATTTGCTCAGGACTGGACTAAGAAATACAAATATTTACATGCTCATTGTGAGGAATATTCAGTAGCCACACCAAGGACTATATATTGGAAATAATTGCCATATGGACAATAGAGTACGGTGACATTTCCTACAACTAGAGGACAGGAGACAGGTACTTATTCTGTTCTCATGGTGACTGGAATGTGCTTCATTTTTGGTGGCAGGACATAGGGAAAGACTGACTGAAAGACCTGCCAAAGCGCAGCCACTGGCCTCAAAGAAACTCAGCACAAACCCTTGAGTTCTTCTGTGTGTAGTGGAGTGGCCAACCAGTAGCCAAAGATGAAGAATAAACACACATATATTTACAAAAGCACTGGACACAAGAAGTGAGAATGTAACCCCGGCCCAAGTTTGGGATCCAACCCTGAGAGCACTGTAAGATCCACCCCCGTGCAGGTTCCCAGGAGTGCATGCAGGAGCTGTATGGAATTGTACAACATCAGTATGGTTATATCTTTTTTTTCTTTTTTCTTAAATAAATAAACTTTTCTGTGCTTCTCAAACTTCCCTGACTTTACTGCTATCATGCTTCTGTCCCAAAACACATTTAAACCACAGTGGGCTATCGGTTCATTTTCACACATCTTCATTGCAGGGATGGGAATCATAGTCAAGCTCTTGGATAGGGTTTCATCGTTTAATTTAAAAATGAAGACAATAACCAAACTTTTAAAACCTTGGAATGAAAATGTCTGAAACTTTTTTTAGTTTTCATTTTGCAACAGAAACAGCCTATTTCTAATACTTTAAAAATATATATAACTAATTGCTTGATCTGAGGATAGCAGTCAGAAAACCCAAGGCGGCTCCAGAGATTTTTACAGTATTTGTCTCTTTCCTTACTATTGTCAATCCTAATATACTCTGTGAGCCTGTAAATAATGTACAAGACTTGACCCCCTCAGGACTGGATCTTTGTGGTTTTGTGTTGCTGGGTTTTTAAAAAATATTTATGTCTATATCCAGGTTGGGATACAGCTGCAATCTTTCAGTATCCAGTGTGTGAGAATTAGCACTAGAGACTGTCCCAAGCATGGAGCCACAGGGATACACAGCGAGGTACATCTCCCTGCATGTCACACAGCTTCAGCTGAGCAAGTACAGCCCAGGCTGAAAACAGCCACTGGCAGAGATTATTTCTGCTGAATCTCATCTGCCTCCCAGGAACTGGTTTTAGAAGAAAAATCTCTAGATTTGCTGATGCAAAGAAAAAGAAATATAATATTTAATAAAATAAAAAGTAAGGCCTCTTAGGACAGCAGTTGTCTTTAAAAAGTCAGTGCCAACAATATTCTGTATGCTGAGGCGTACACTGATTAGAAAAAAAAAGCCACCATTTGATTCCCTATTTTTCGTACCTGCTATTTTCTGGAAAGTTGTGGTGGTGGGGTTTTTTTTTTAAAGTAGAGATGCTGAAATACTTATACGTAAAGGAAATAAATAGGAAATTCCCCCCTTCCCCAGTCAAATAGTGTAGTTTGTCAACAGAAGTATTCAGACTGTATGTCCAGCAAACATGTGCCATTACAAAGTGCTTTCCTTTTAAAGGACGGCTGTCTGTTCTTTCGTGGATAGGAAAAAATAAAAGATATACTGGAAACAGAAACAGTCACTCATTTCTTCACTTCTTACAGGAATACAAACGTTTCATCCTGATGAGTGCTTTACACATTGAGGGCAGCCCATCTCCAGCCCGAATTACTCTTTCGCAAGGAAGCTTCTCCTACAGACACAGATCTTGAGCTGACAGACAAAAATGGGACCTCACAAGAGAAACAAAGTCTTCTAAACAGAACAGAATCGTTCAGGTTGGAAGAGACCTCTGAGCTCATTGAGTCCAACCATCAACCCAGCACCACCAAGTCCACCATTAAACCTGTCCCCAAATGCCACATCTACACATCTTTTAAATCCCTGCAGTGATGGTGACTCAACAACTGCCCTGTGCAGACTATTTCAATGCTTGACAACCCTTTTGGTGAAGACATTTTTCCTATAGCCAATCTAAACCTTCCCTGGTACAACTTGTGGCCATTTCCTCTCATCTCATCACTTGTTATGTGGGAGCAGAGACTGATTCCCCCATTGCTCCAACCTCTTTTCAGGTAGTTGTACACTGCTGGCTCGTGTTCAGCTGCTCTCAACCAGCACACCCAGATCCTTTCCCACCAGGCACTCTCCAGCCACTCTGACCCAAGCCTGGAGCACTGCAGGGGGTTGTTGTGACCCAAGCATAGGATCCGACACCTTGCCTTGTTGAACTTCATCCAGTTGGACTCACGCCATCGATCCAGCCTGTCCAGAGCCCTCTGCAGAGCCTTCCTGCCCTCCAGCAGATCAACACTCCCACCCAGCTTGGCATTACCTGACTGAGGGTGTCCTTGATCCCCTCATCCAGACCACTTATACAGATGCTGAACACAACTGGCCCTAGGACCCAGCCCTGGTGCACACCACTGGTGACAGCCCCAGGGATGTGACTCCATTCCCCACTCTCTGGGCCTGGCCATCCAGTTTTTTACCCAGAGAACAGTGTACCTATCTAAGCCATAAGCAGCCAGTTTTTCCAGGAGAAAGCTGTGGGAAACACTGTCAAAGGCTTTACTAAATTCCAGGTATACACATCCATAGCCTTTCCCCTCATGCCCTAGGCAGGTCATGCTGTCATAAAAGGAGATCAGGCTGGTCAGGCAGCACCTGCCTTTCACAAACCCACACTAGCTGGGCCTGATTCCGTGATTGTTCTGTATGTGCCGTGTGATGGCACTCCAGATGATCTGCTCCATGACTTTTCCCAGCACTGAGGTCAGGCTGACAGACTTGTAGTTCCCCAGATCCTCCTTCCGGTTCTTCGTGTAGATCAATGCCATATTTGCCATCCTCCAATCACCTGGGATCTCCCCCTTAGCCAGGACTCCTGGTAAATGATGGAAAGGGGTTCGGTGAGCTAGGATAGTCCTGCTCCTATTTGCTTCCTGCTGCAGCTCTGGCCCAAAGCGGAGGAGTTCGTCTCCCTGCGCACACATCCCACAGCTGCACTCACGCTGCTGTCACCAGGACTGGCCCAAGAGCAGGGCACAGCCTGCAGGTGACACCTGGCTGGCAGCACAATCCCACTGGAGCTCTGTCTGGGCAGCTGCATCGGTTGTGGTGGGTGCAGAGCTTGGAGAAGCCACTGCTTTCTGCTGGGTTGACACCATTGCTCTCTGGTCAAGCTAGCAGGGCTTCAGCACCTTCCTGCACACCCTTCGGCACCATCTGCTGTGCTATGGCCTATTTGCCTATCCTGGCCACTCCCACTTCCCAGGGGCTTCTTCTATGGGAGGAAAGCTTGGCAGCCATTGCTCCAGGTCCTGTCAGCCACTGTCACTCCATCCATGGGCTCCTGGCAGCTCCCTTGACTTCTCCTGATGTTCCCTCAGTTCAGGAAACCAGCTCGCCTCGGCATGTTATTTGGCCATCTGAAAAACTGGACCTGTTGTGCTCCCCAAGAAATGAAGAAAAATTTATTTCTACTTAGCTGTGGTAACTCAAGGAGCGTTGTCTCTGCCTGCTGTCTCTGCCAAGGACAGTGGGACAGCCAGCGTGAGCGAGGGTAGCAGCAGTAAGGACACTTACCACACAAAGGCTGCAACTAAACAGGATGCCAAAGCCAGACCAGCTCCTGGCCTGATTCAAGAACAGCCCAAGCATCCTTCGTTCCTGCTGGCAAGACATGAAGGCAGTGAGTGCCTTACAGGCTACTTAACCCTTTGCCAGGACCAGGCCAATGTGAAGATCTATAGCAGAAAGCTGTTCTAATATGGGGGTTTTTTTGCTCACTGGGTGCGTGTTGCTTCAGTTGCTGTTTTGAAGGTCTTGCATGAGTTGTACTCCTAAAATACAGCAATAAATACGCCGTGCAAATGCTTTTACTGAGTGAAGCCACATTGTGTCTTACAGAAACAAATAAATAAAACACAAATTGCGTACTGAAACTACACTGCTCCCTTCCAAATCCGCTGACGAGTCAAGCACAATCCTCAGGCACATCCAAGATTCCCTCTCTTGCAGCAACTCAGAGCTTCATTGCGCAGTGCTTGCCATACGGAGGACAGCAGAAAGCAGGCTGGCCTGGTGCCTCCAAGTAATTCTGCAATACACTCTGCATTTCACACCTTTGCTCTTGCTCAGTGCACAACTCCAGGTTTTAAGGCGCTTTCTTCCAGAGCTGGCTGCTGCAGCGCCTCCTGCAGATCAGATCTGCGCAGGTTGTCCCTTGTGTCAGCCTCGGTTCCCAGGGCAGAATTCCTGTGCCTAAAGGACGCTCACCTGTGCAGGCAGCCTGGCTCCCTCTGCCTCTGCCAAGAATTCCACAGACACTATGAACCTTTCCCAGGAACTACCAGACAGCTGGGAGCAGAACAGGCACCGTCAGAATCAACACCACCGCTCTGCTCTGTTTGCCCTTCTCCACTCCTGCAGAGACTCAGGATGGCCAATCCGACCAGGCTGTGCATTTCACAGCATGGCCATGCTTCCCCTTGGGAGCAGCCCACACCCAGTTCGGCTCTGAGACAGGGTGATTAGTCCTGCCCCAGGAAGAGGCACCCAGGGCCGGGCTGCTGCTGATTGTTGCTACCAGCACCTCCTTCCAGCCTGGCTCTGCCAATGTTCAGGCTGCTCTGGGCTCTGCCAGGGCTCTGCTGGGGCTCAGCACCAGGCATGGCTGGGTCTGCTCTCTCCCCACATTGCTCTGACAGCTCTGCATCAGATGGGCCCATTCTGAGCACACTGACTGAGCTTTCTGCTTTTTCAGCTGAGTAAGACTCACTCAGGCAAAGAGATTGCAGTTAGGGGTACAAATCCAATTGGCAAGAACCAAAACATTCTACAGTCCCAGCTGAATGCCTGTATCTCCACAGGATGTTTTGTCTGTCCCACTCTTCATTCCTTTTTGGTTGGAAATGCAATTGCACTTTCTTCCTCATCTAGAAGTACCACGACTGGGCAAAAACTGGCGAGTGGGCTGTATTCAAAAGGCAGTGCAGTCTGGAGTTGATGAATGAAGAATTGCCCTTCTCCAATTCCAAACCATACCAAAAACCCCATAAACACAACTTTACATTGTTAAGAAAGAACTGACAATTTAAAAGTGAATGTACAGCTTATTCACAGTGGTGAGAAGGAAGGGAATCTTCCAACTGAATTTGCTTTACCTTGGAAATTATTGAGGCAGCAAAGCATTTTCTGTCATTACCTCTCTGTCCTTAGCCCCGATTCATCTTAAAAATAAATTAAGGAGCCAGAAAGCAGGAAGAAGACAAATGATAATTTTTTACTCCTTGAGGAACTGGGGTGGTCCTACCACCATGACTGTGACCGTTGGTTTGTTCATCCATCCATCTGTCCCACAGCACGAGAGTTGAGGTTTTACAGAGTTTGTGTTCTCAGTCCTGCTCCGAGCTGGCAGGGCAGAAAGCCGACCTGCAGTGCTAGCGGCTGCTGTTCTTAATTGCTTCCTTCGCTGCAATGATCAGGGGAGTCAGGCTCGAGAGCGGCTTGGCTAATTTTAAAAATGGATGCTGCCCAAAGGAAAAAAAAACAAAGAAAGGAACCATTACTTTCCAAACTCTGTTCCTCACAGGCTCAACCAGGATTCCACTGATTACTAGAAATACTCAGAAATAGGACTGAGGGGACCATCTGCACTTCCACCTTCATGTCCAGGACACTGCTATCACAGGCAAATATGGCCCACACTCCTATCAATCCATTTATCCAGGTGTCTTCAGCTTGCTGGGATTTTTGCCCTCTCAGTGCTCTGGGAATGCTGCTTGCTGCCCCAGAGGTTTGTTCCTTTCAGGAAATTAAAAAGATTCATTTAGATTCTTTCTTTCTAAAGACACAAACTGTACTAATTGTCAAAAAAGAAGACTGTAAGTAATTCCTTAGGCAACTTCAATATCTCTAAGAAATATTTAACCCAGTAGGATTTAGGCTCGTGTGTTTTCTCAAGATCTGTACTGAGATACAGGTTTTCAGCAGCAAGTCAAGAGCAGGCAGACAAGCCGCAGGGTGCTGATGGACTCAGCTCTGGTGTGCAGGGAGAGCAGTGCCTACCCTTCCATCCCCTGGCCCTCCTGTGCTGGCAGGAACCTTCCTTCCCAGCAGGGGCAGTCAAGTGGCATGTTCTGCAGCTCCCTCTCTGCCACAAAACCTGGCAGCAAACCTGCAGCAGCTTGACTCTGCCAGGAAGCAAACAGGGATGGAACAAGTCCTGTTCAGCTCCCCCTGTTTGGGTGGCAGAAACCTCTAAAAATGGGGCTCAGTGGCAGAAACTTCTAAGAGAGCAGCAGGAGGGACAAGCTGGGGCCCCCTCTGATGCTCACAGTGAACTCCCCACAGCCTCCTCCTTTCCACAGCCAAATCTCTGACAGCTTGGCTGGGACTGTTTTTACTGGGTTTGTCCCTCACCAACACCATTTCAGGCTTCTATACCTGATATCATTCTACTTCAATTCTTTTGCCAAGAGTTAAAACTGAACTCCCAAAAGTACAAAACAGGGCCACAAAAATGACCAGGAAATGGAACATCTCTCCTCCGAGGAAAGGCTGAGAGAGCTGGGCTTGTTCAGCCTGGAGGAGAGCAGGCCCTGGGGAGATCTCACCTTGCAACTTTTCAATACTTCAAGGGGGTTATAGAAAAGTTGGGGACATATGTTTTAGCAGGGCCTGTTGCAACAAGACAAGACGGAATGGTCTGCGACCCAAAGGGGATCAATTTAGATTTTATCTAATTAAGAAACTGTTTACAAGGGGAGTGGTAAAAGAAACACTGGTACAGGCTGCTCAGGGATGCTGTAGGTCGCCCATTCCTGGAAACATATGAGGTCAGATCAGACAGGGCTCTGAGCAACATGACCTAGTTTAAGAGATCCCAGCTCAGTCAGACTGGATGACCTTCAAAGGTACCTTCTTAAAGAACCCAAACCGTTCTAGGATTCTACTTTTCATTTGAAAGCATCAGGATTGGAGATCACTATGAGGGGAGGCCACCTGATGGCTTTATCTGATGAGAAAACTGATCCCTTGGACATCTATTTCACCTGCAGTTACTTCCTATCTCACCTGCAGAAGCTGCTTGGCAGACCCTCGCCTGTCCACATCCATCTCCAGGCAGCAGTTGAGAAAGTCTCGGAACACAGCTGAGAGTCGCTCCGGGTTCTGCAGCTCTGGTGTCCCGTTTGTAGCTATCAGATACAGCGCCTGGAGACAAAGGAAACAGAAGATTGTTTCATTCATACACAGAAATGCTCACACAGATCCCATTTTTAAGCCCCAGTCTCCAGTGGCAGGTTCTTCCCTGGCAGAGGACTGGAGATGACTTTCCTATATCAACAAAACAAAAAAGAAAAAAAAATCCTGATGCAGTCACAGCTACTCCACCATCAAAATGATCTTGCCTTGACAGCTGATTTCATTGGCTGACCTAGTTAGTAGTAACTGCATCAGCACATTTTGCTTCTCCAAGTATTGACACAGCTTTACAGGCCATTTTAAAGAGTCAGTGTGGTCTAAATATACTATTTCAAAGGATTATTACATAAAATGCATCACTGCAGTGCTCAGTGGTCCTTAAAGTACAGCTTCAATAAAACAAAAGTCATTAAGTTTTTTTGTTCAGTTCTTGATAAAAAATGGTTACTGAATGAAAAAAAAAAAAGAAATCCATCAGCTTATTGCTTGGATAAAAACCTCAAACATTTGGAGCCTTATGTTCAATACAGGCGTGTGAAGTTGTATGCACAAATACATTATGATGAAAAGGCATAATTGGGCAGACAGAAGCCACCTTCAACCATCTTTGAGCAATCTCTAAATTCCAAATCAGCTTCACTTATGTGGTAGAAGAAAAACTTTCAATAGTTCGATAATAAATAATTATGGCATTATTAGAACCAGTGACCTTTCCTGGAAGGTTCAGGTAAGCAATCAGCACCAGTCTGAGACTGAAGTGAGTTCTGTGCCTGCAGATACAGCTGCTATGCTTTTCAGAAAAATTCCCCAACTGGAGAAGCTTGCCACTTGAAAATTTTTGTCATTCAGAGATACAGCTCAAAGAGAGTTCAAAAAGGGCATGAGAAATTTCAAGCATCGCTGAAGGCCAAAATGGCAAGTTTCTGCACTGGCACAAGTCACTTCTCTTCTGAGCTTCTTGCAGTGATGCAATCAAAGCTACAGCAGTTGCTGATGTGCTGCAGGAACATTTTTACAAGTGGGCCTTTGTAGAACTAGTTCAAGCTGATGTGAGAATGGCATTTTATCTCACCGAAAACAAAATATGGCACAGATTAGAAAGACAGTGGTATCTGATATTTCACCTTACCCTGAGAGGATTTTCATTAAGGTAAGGAGGTTCTCCTTCCACCATTTCTATTGCCATGATCCCAAGTGACCAGATGTCCACCTTGGGGCCATATGCTTTTCTTGTTACAACTTCTGGTGCCATCCAGTAAGGAGTCCCCACCATTGTGCTCCGTTTACTCTGCTCAGGGGTGATCTGAGCACAGAAGCCAAAATCAGCTGAGGAGAAAAACAAATACTGTTAAAGCCAGCTTGAATTATGAAACTAAGCAAAAGAATTTCTCGCTTTAGGTCTGAGAATGCACTGTTGAGTCTAGCTGGAAAAACAGCCAAGCCCTGTTTCCTCAGGGTTGTAGTGAAGATAATATGGAATTGGCCACTTAAAGAAACCCTCAACCTTCATGCTGTGGCTTTTACTTAGTCACTTAAAGCCTCAGACTGTAACTCCCTCCACTCTGGAAGGGTCATACACAGAGCAAAGCCACTCCTGACACCCTGTTTCCTTCTAGACCTCTATGCACATTGCAGCTGTGCCCTCAGCAGGGGTCCAGGCACTCCCACAAGCACGACTTCTGCAGAACTGGCTGTCACTCGCAAGCAATCTCACACCCCACATGCAGGAAGGCCGCACTTGGCCAGGAATACCTACTCAATTTGACAGATCCATCCATCCCAAGAAGAATATTGTCGCTTTTGATGTCTCTGTGGATCACTTGGTTGGAATGAAGGAAATCCAGGGCTTGCAGGCACTAAAAGAGAAAGAAGAAACAGAAGGGTAAAAATTCATGATGTAATTTCATCACATGAGAAAGAGAATGGCTCTAAGAGATTTCCTTTCTGGGAGAATGGTGAGGAATGGTAGAGCATAGTGCTGTCAAGAGGAAGAGCTTGCTGCTTCAACATTATTAGAGTCATGTTTTAATAAGGGAAGGCACATATCAGCTTTTGAAAGGGAAATGTCAATTGTTGCTAGAGACTGCCCCTGCAATCACAGACAGAGTAACTGTGGCTGCTGTCGATGTGCTCTTTCTTCTCCTTATAATGACAACACCACAGAAACAGAAGCAGCCTCCTGTCCATGCAAACAGAAGCACAAGTGGGATCCCTCACCTCCCGACAGACAGCAGCTATCTGTCCTTCATCCATACAGGTCTCGGTGACAACATCGGTTAAAGAGCCTCCAGCCAAGTATTCCATCACCACCCACAGTTCATCACCAACAAGGTAGCTGAAAGGAGAAAACAATGGTGTGGAGATGAATGTGCATAGCTAAATTAATGAATAATCATAACCCTACAACTGATTTTTGTCTCCAGGTCATTTGCAAAAGAAGAGAGAATAAAATGAAAATGACATTCCTTTGAAGCTACAGTTTCTGGAATCTGCACACTCTAAATGAGAAAGGCACATCCATGAAAAAGGAGATGTTGCAGGTGACAAGCAAGTGAAGAATGCAGTTTAGTAACAGCAAAGATAAATCTGGAACCAGCACACACGCCACCAGCTGGTTCATCATCTTAACACATGAATTCCACCATAAACCCCAGGAACAAGGCAACACAACTTTCAGAGTTCTCCATGGGAGGAGGGTGTGCACCACTGAGGACAGAAGTTGGTCAAATGTTTGGGAAAGCTTGCAAAACATATATTCAGAAACAGGAAAGGCAATTTAAAAACTGTAATTAGGTGTTTCTGGAAACAAGAACTTAGTCTTATTGGCATCCCCAGCAATGGAAAACAGTAGGAACAGCCTGAAAGAAAGAACTTCTAGGATGGTTTGTCAGCACTTTGCACAAGACGTAGAAAATCTGATCAACTTAAAAAAACACAAATCCCAGAACAACAAAACAACATGGAGGTAGTTGGAACATGGAGCTGACAGTCTACTCTTTTAGTAAGATATGACTGATCCAGGCTTTTGAAAACAGACTTCAAACTATGTATACCAGAAAATATCAATGCAGAGCCAATGCAATCTCCTCCCATCCAATGGACATGAGTAGAGAAATAAAAAAGAGCTTCATGTTCTGCAGTGATCAAAGGGTTTTTTTAACCTTTGGCCTGCAGTATGTAAGTAAACATTCACATGATAATACCAGGACTACTTACCTGTCTAAATAGTTAACAATATTGGGATTCTTATTTTCCCTCATGACCAGGATTTCATTGATAATTAGTTCCTTTTTGGGCTGCTGTTGGAGATTCATTTGCTTTATGGCCACCTAAAATGACATTGAAAACCATTAACCTGAGCAGTCTGTTGCACAAGGTCTGAATGGAGTGAGCAATTATATGATTTTTTGATTATATCACCTGCTATTCTTGATTGCATAACAAAGCAAACAGACATACGCTATGGATGCAGTTCCACAGAAAAAAATACAATCCTAGCACTTCCCAACTTCTGAAATTTTGATTTACTCCTCTAAAGAACATTCTTTAACACAGTTTACATTTGCAGTTATTGTCAGGGTCTAAAAAGAAATAATCCATGTGTTCATATTTTATGGATATGCCCAGGGTTATAAGAAGGCTTAGGGCTTTTAGACCCCTTGGAAACCCCAATCTAAGTGCATCACTGCAGGTGGATAAGGAACTACCAGTAAGATTCAGATCTGAATCTCTGCTGACAGCCAGAAATGAGAATTCAGGAATCTGAAGCTGGAGCCCCAAAGAGCAGTGGAATTCTCTGAGACATGATCTTGTCTGTTTTTCACTAATACCATCACTGTAATGGGCTGTCACTGACACCGGACCAAAACACAACTGAATTCTTACCAGCTGCAGTATGATTGAAACACAAAATGGAGTCCAAAACATGATTTCTTGTTAATTAGGTCTTGCATTATACTTTGAAGACCAAACATGTGATGAACAAACATTAAATACTGTCTGAACCTGTGACTGAGATCAATTGGGCCTGAATGAGGGCAGTCACCATCAGCTCATGGATGCCTTAACAGATTCATTAAGCCTGAGACCGTGTTCTTCTCTGAGAGGTACCACTGCCCTCCTTCTTTCTGGCAATTCTATGGACAAAGTCTTTCCAAAATCAAGCAATGTAAACAAAGCTATTTATTCCTCACAGCAAAAGGAGAACCTGTAACTACCTCCAGGGTTCTCTCAAGGCCTCTAATCACAACAGACCTTTTGATTTTACAAGTTGCATTGCTAACCAGTCCGTGGCCACATGCACAGGCAGATTTTATACTGTAAATCCTCTGTAAAAGCACAACTTGATGCACGATGGGAAACAGAGATAGAACAACTTCTAAACCAATACATTTATAGTGGCAATAAAAATTATCTACTTTTTATTGGCACAAAAGCTTGTTGGGATTTCTTAGCAGATTTCTCTCCATTAAAAAAGACATTCAGTGGTAATATAACATGGTACCAGGGTGGGATCAACAACAGTGCAGACAGCACCAACCTCTTCTGAAGACAGAGCAAGTGAAAAAAGAAAAATCTCTTAAAATTTGCCTTAAAAGCTATGGGTGAAGCATTCAGCCAAGCACAGAGAGCACCAAGGCTCTTATTGATTCTAGGAATTCACAGACACCTTTTCAGGCATTTCTGAAAACCTCAGATCCAGTGTTGCTGGAAAGCATATGGCCACAGTAAGTGTTCAGTTACCGAGGCACAGAACCACACTGCCCTTAAAGACCTTTCAGTGAAAAGCAGAGGACAGCAGTGATGGATTTTGCCAGCAGACACTTGTCCATGCTTCAGAGAAACAGCCTTTGCAGGAAAGCTCTACTGGCCACCCAAAGCTCCAGCCACAGCTCACACCAGAGAGGAGACCACTCAATAGCTGCAGAATTTTTGACACTTACCTCTTGTCCTGTGGCGATGTCAATCGCCGTATAAACAGTTCCTGAAGCCCTAGAAATGAAACAGCAGGAGAAACTGAGAAACTGTTTAGTCCCTGGAAGTGAAAGCCAGCCCAGACAGGAGAGCTTTGCTGCCTGGAGTGTTTATAAAACACCTGGGTTCACCCACTCCTCAGCCAACAGCACAGCAGCCCACCAGCCTTCTGCCATGCAGGGTATCCAAGAGAAAATAGGTCCAACACGAAGAAAAGGGCTGGTGTGTGCAAATCTCCAATGTACACATTAAATTATTTTAATTCAAAATCTAAGCGAGGGGTTGTCTACAAAAACTGGAAATAATATATTTAATTATTTTCCAATTTGCTGTGTTGTATTTATGTTTTTTCCCCCTTTTTCCTTTGTGTGTCTGTGAGTGTGTTTTTTCCATGAAATGTAACACACAATCCAGTTGGGCCTTCTCACACCTCTTATTTGAATCCATCTGCCAAACTCAGGCAATGCCACACAGTCACTCTGAGAACCCTGAACATATGACAGCCATTTGAGGAAAAGATCTAAATACAGCTTTCTCCGGCATACAAGCAAAAAATCTTCCAGCCATCCTGTGAGGTCACAGCTAGAGCAGGTTAAGGCATCCATTGTTTCACACAGAAATTGAGAAGGACTCAGAACAGAGGATCCTTACAGAGCTTCTTTGTGTGTCAAGGACCACAGGCAGCTGCATCTGTTGAGTGCACCAAACACATGAAGGACTCTTCATGGTGTCTATATGCTGCTACTGTGGCACACATGGGTTGTGTTGTAGAGGCACCACAAATAAATGCTGTGCTCACCTGCAGACTAGACAGTGTGGGGGTTGTTTGCCATCTGCCTCTCCTTCGAAGATGTTCTTCCCTTGTAATGATGTGAAGGGCTGGAAAGGCCCCAGTCAGAGGAAATGCCTTTGGGTTTTGAAACAACTGGGGGTTTGCAAACCCTTCTGAGCTAAACCACAGCTTTACACTGCCATTATTTAAGAAAGTCTGCAGGGGCAGCAAGGCAAGGGAGAGCCAGGGTGCGAATTATCACATGCTGGAATGTGCAACCAGCAAGCATCCCAGTGACTGAAAGTGCCAAAATCAGTTTGCCCCTTTTCACGTGATCCCCTGGCTTGTTTGTTTACCTGCAGGCTAAAATGCTTCAGAAGAAGTTTAATTTAACAGAACCTTATGTCTGCATTGAGAGCAATGTTTTCTTTTAATATAAAGGCAAATGCATTTTCCTATGACTAATTGACAAGATTAATCCAATTTGTTTTCATAAAAAGTCAACATTTATTCAGAATTGCTAACATTGTGATGACTCTCCCGAGCAAAGTCGTATCAAGCTTTATTTCAAAACAGCTCCTGAAATTAGAATGCTTTTGGACTGCTCCAGGCCACCTGTGAGGAGTTTAGGTAAAGGTAATTCAAGTAAAGCTGTGAACTAATTGCAAAGGCTTTGCAATTCTGCATTATAAACTTTTACTTCTAAGTAACTAATTTCTGATCAGTAACTTTTAATCAGTTCTACAGCACCTTGTGTTCACTGCAGTTAGGCAAGTGCCAGGACTCACCATTAGATCTGTGTCACTGTGATGCAGTGCAGTACAAACCAGGCTGCTCATGGCTCCATACTAATTTGTCTTGCTACAAGAGCTAACACTGCTTGAGCAAACACAGCCTCTTTATCAAGTGCTAGTTAGAACTAAGTTTTCTCTGGTGTCAGCAACATTTTCAGCCCTCAGCTGGAGACAGATGACAAAACAGGGACTCAGCACTGACCTGTTCTGCAGCACAGGCCTGCTGACTACTGTCCACTGCAAAGTGGCTGTAAAACCATCACACTGTTTATTAACTTCCCAGCTGTATGAAGCCGTGATGTGCAAGTGCTGGCCAAGTTCCTTTTCCTTACATAAGCAGCTGCTCCCTACCTGCAGTTCTCTGAGCAGCCACACCTCTCCGTGCCTTGCATCGCTCTCATCAGCAGCTACTAAAAGCCTGCTCACTTCCAACACTACTACACTTGCCTTTGGCATAGCTGTACCCAACTCATGGAAGAAGTGGCAGCTCAGGAACTGGCATCAACTGAGCACAACCACACCTGATGAGGCAGTGCCACAGCCCAGCACTGCTGCAGACACCCAAACCCCAGCCATGCAGCACTTTGGGTCCTCCTGATCATCCTGTTTGATTACTTTCCTGATGATCTTTTTCTTTAGGATCTTTCCCTATCACAGTAAATTGGCCTGCAGTATTGGAGGCATGAACTGGTTACAGCAGCACACTTACTTCTCTCTAAGGTGAGCATGCAATCTTCAGGCTGTACTACAAGCTGGAGGAAATCAATTTAGATACCCTTTCAGGCCATATACCAGTCACTTGCCTCTCCACCAGTTGTCAAGGCACCTTTGTACAAGGTGTACACACCTAGGACTATCAAAATAAAAGACTGTGAGGGTGATGGTCACATTCTCACAGTGACAGAAATAATCTTCTTCACATGCATGTTTATTCTGCTCTCACTTCTTCAGCTGCCACTTATTTTCTAAGAGACAGGCACAGCTCAAAGTATCCACTGACATTTTACAAATGACAGTAAGAACCAAAGCTTTGGGTAGGAAGCAAGTTGGAATGTGCTAAAGGGTTTTTATACAATGAATGGAGCTTAAACACCTTCCCACATGGGCCCTACCAAACCAGAGAGATCTAAGATAAAGCCTGCCACAGACAGAACATGAGTGTGGCAGCCTTTCTGCAGCACATATCCACCCTAGGTTAGCAACAGGCTACTCTGAGCTCAGACCTCACAAACAGTTAAAGCAGAAAAATACCTCCTGATGCCAGTAAACAGCTTCTGTCCTACACTGACAGCAGTGTTCTGGTGTTACACAGATGGTGCCAGTCCTCCTGGAATGACAACACCACCAGGGAAACTCTGATGGTGCAGGCAGTCCTTATTTAAATGCAACTCAGATACCTAATTTTGAGCTAAGTTCTTTTGTTCTTGCCTCCTCACATAGGAAATATTTCAAATCAATCCAATTTACAGTAAGCAAAGCTGGGTTTCAAAAGGGAATAGCTTGGGTGATTATTTTCACTAAATGCCTAGAACCTGCAGGATCCACAAGGGATCCTGCCATGAGGCAGATGATGTATTTTCCTCTGAAGTGCATTAACACTGTGTCTATTACTGAAATTTTGGGTTTTACTACCCCTGCTAGAACAAAGAGCGTATTATTTCATCTCTGTTTTCAATTTCTAAACTATGTGGTTATAAGTCTGACCACTGAATATTGTTTTAAGCAAATATTTGAAATAAATGTTACTGAGAGCTGTCAGCTGACAGCTATAAAGTGATAAGTTGCTCTTTTAGGTAATACCGTTTTTTTCTCTATTCTTGAACGTGGTCATATTATTTTGAGACATACAAAAATGATTTCTCCTAAGAAATTAAGCAAACAAGAGCCACACACTTGAGGGACAGGAGATCTTTCAGGTCCTGCTCCTTGCTGCAGATAAGATATTGCCAGCATCAAGTTGTCTTTGGTGGCTCCTTCTGACCACAGTTATAAATTCTGACCAGTACTGAGATACACGAGGATCTAAACCTTATCATATCTGAACATGTTTGGAGCTTGCCCGTCTTCATGCTTGATATTACACCAGCAAAATACCTGGCCCATGGTTTTGCATAAGTAACTAGGACTAGACTTACCCTTGGCCAATTTTTTCAAATCGAGTGTATTTCTTCTTAGGATCTCCCACGCTCACAATGCTCCCTGAAAGAAACAAAATGCAAGATTCTCACTTCAAAACAGAGTTCCCACCTTCCAGAAGATCCAAAATGCAGCCCCACTGTCTGGGGCTTTGAGCCATTTGTGATCAGTTGGGTAACAACAGCAACAACAGAGGTAGCTCCACAGCACAAATGGCCTTCACAAACACTGTTTTCTACAGTCCTTCGAAGGGTTACCTTGACAGGAAACTAAATACATGGAAGAACCAACAGAAAAGAAGTGTGGCACCAGTGCAAGTGTTTGGTCTCTACAAACATTAAGGAGAGCTGGAACAACAGTGCCTTTATTTTCTTGGGAATAATCACTTTGTGATTTAACAAAAGGTTTAATACTTCTGAAGATTACATGTACCTTGTGTTCGCTTTTTTATGAAAAGGCACCATTTTTGGAACAGAAAGAGTATTGCAAGTGTTTCCAGGAGGAGGGGATCATCTCAACCTTTCAGCAGTTTGCCTAAAGAATGCCTTTATGTTTGCAGGGAACAGCATCTCAAGTTACAGTCAAAAATGATGGGGTTTTATAACTAGAGCCCCCATCACTGGTTTCAGGCAAAGTTCTGAAGACAACCCGGCCCTGTACCATTAAAAGAACAACTCTGCTGGTTTTCAGTGCGACACAGACCCATCACTCACACTGGACTCGCCCTCTCACCACCACACACGCTCTTCTCCCCAAACCTGCAGGATGGGTAAACAAGGACAGCAGTGCTCCAGGGGCACTGGTGTGACACAGACAGCTGCCCAAAGGGATGCTGATCCTGAGCCCAGGTGATACAGAAGACAGACCAAACAAGGGGCTGCTGCCTCCCGGAAGCTCTGTACTGCAGCAGTGGTATGGTCAAGCTCCACAGCATGAGTAGGAGGCTTATACCTTCTCATCTCCTATCCCTCCTTCCAGTCAGCTAGAAGGGAGTCCCAGAGTCCTCTGGTTATGTTCTTCTCTACTGAAGAATTATTTTGTAGTGAAGATTTGCTCTAGAGAAGCAGAATAAGCTTTGTTTTACAGCACACATTTCAGTGAGATGAAACTATGAAAAATTAACCAGGTTCTGCAGGTGCTACATCCTCAGCTTGGGCTCCAGGAAATCCAGATCATCTGACTCTTGCAGGTTGGCACAGCAGGACAGGACCACTTCAGGGTACTGGAGACTGTGTGAGCATCCTGGGCAGTGTCAGGAGAGGGCAGCGAGCACTGCGGGGCAAAGGAAACCTCTTCCCCTGCAGCTCCCATTAATGCTCTTGCCAAGGGCTGCAAAATTGTTTTAGCAGGGAGTGTACCAGATGGTGCTGATGCCCTGTCTTCTTGCTGTGCTGGCAGGCAGGATTCCTGGCTAGGCATCCAGTCAGATGCCCATTTGGATGCTAAAGACCTCTGCTCTAGAAAAATGGCCTGGACAGGGGGAAGAGGTGTTTGTTACTACTGAGAGGGAATGGTGCATCAGCTAGTTTTGTTTTGGATGTGCAGGTAAACAAATATGTGTTTGTATTTGTAACACAAGGATACAGCCAGATCAGTCAAAGGAAATAGGCTGCAGATCACTGAAGTCATTCTTTCCGAACTCATCTTCTTAAACTGTATCTGTGATGTATGTTCCAAGGTAAATCTTCAGAAGACATTTGCATTGAGCCATCACCTTAGGTTTCACTGTTTGCATTGTATCAAGGAAACTACCTGACCAGAAAAAAAAAAATTGTTTCTTCATTTAAGCCTTTGGATTTGTGTAAGTCTATCAGATTTTGGCTCTTTTATTACACATAAATAAAATATTCTTATTACTGCTTTCTTTCCTTCCTGTTCAGATTCTCTGCATCTCTGAATGGGCAAAAAGGCATCAAGCAGGGCAAGGTTTAACTTCAGCTTTCAGTGGCACGAGCTCCACAACGGGTGATGGGATCACACTGTCCCACACAGGACTGTCTCACAGCCCCATGAGCTCTGCAGCAGTAAATCAAACACTGCTCTAACTCTGTGCTGGGCTGGACAACAGGAACAACACAGTGCTGCCAGAGCCTGGTTAGGTGCTATTTCCAGCAGTTTAATGGAACTGTGTGTCTATTAGAACAGATAGCAGAAGTTCATGAAAGTTCATTCACGTTAGAAAAGAATACAGAGAGAGACTGCAGAACAAAGATTTTTTAAAATTATTTTCCAAATTTGCCACTAATGTTGGAGTTCAGATTTCCAGTGTTTTACCTCAAGACTTACTCCCAAGGTAATTGTGGCTGGTTTCCTGTGCTTAAGCCAATGTACATCAAACATTACAGCATTAAACTTAACAGTGACAGGTATGCAGCTCCTGCTCAGACAAGCATTCCCTGTTCTGGACAAAAGATAAACCTATCAGCTATTTTGATGTCTTTAAGCACTTTCCTTATCAAGTCTTAAATTAAGTGGATAAGAAAGTTGAATTGGGCCAGTTCTGTTTTATAGTTATCAGTGGAACATAGTCATGATTTCATTACAGACAGAATTTTATTTGATCTTATCTCAATATTACAGGCTTTACTCACTAATAAAACTCTAAAAGCTCTAAAAGAACCCAAGTTATTTCAAGCAGAAAAAATTATGAAAGCAATTTTAGATAAAAGAGGGCAGGGGACATCTTCCTAAATGTAGCATAAAAACAGTTGTGGGGGAAGTAGGCAAGGTGGAGCAGCCACACGAATTAAAATAAAACAGAACAAGCACCACACTGCTTAAGTATAATTAGTTCAAGACTAACAAAAAAAACATCACGCCTGTTGTCAGACAGCTTCATGAAAGCACAAAAATATTTTTATTGTCCACATCACAATTTGCTCAAGGCAGATATTCAGACCTCGCTCACTTGGTAGCAAATAGTTAAGAAAGAAAATGCATGAAAGCATGTAACATTTCAAAGACATAACCCCAAAAACTCCAGGGCTCAGTCCTAACATGGCATATACAGCAGCCTGAATAAATGATACATATACTTGAGCTTATGGATGCAGGCTATCTGTAGCTCTCATGGAAGAACACTGCTTCAAACATTTAGCATCAGAAGAAGAAGCAGAATTGCTCTCTCTATAAGCTGACATACCTGCAGGTAACTATCTGCTCTGGAATTTATTTCACTGTGCCCTCAGCTAAAGCTATTGAATTTATCCCTTGGATACTTCTTAATGGCATTGAGATTCATGTCAACCTGGTAAGGAATCGGGAAACTCTAGGCAAGCAGATGAAATCTCACAGCTAAGGAAGGGTTCAGCCTCTGCAGTTACACCAGCCATCAGTGGCAGGGCAGGTATGACAAAAAGGTTGAGCAATGACAAACACTGAGAAAAAGCCAGAGCCAAACAGCGCCCTGTTAGATGCAGTTGTCCCCATTAAAGACACAACACTATTGGCTTCGTGATCAGACACAAGGAGGTGTAGATCATTCTGCTTTTTTTACTAGCACCAAGTAAACTGGGCTCTGTTCTGAACCCAACCATTTAATCTGAGAACACTGCACTGGCAGCTGTTACATGCAAGAAACAAATTGAAGTGGTTGCACTGCAGAATCACGAAGGGCTTGATGTGCTGTCCTAGAGTATGACCTGCACAGGGGTTGGGGCCAACGGCTAGGATTCTAATAGTATTAACTGGCTGGGAATAGCCATGAAAAGTGCCATATTATCTGAGGAATATATAGTGGAGGCTCCTTTCAAAGGAGATCTCACTAACAAAATTGTAAAATTCTTATAAAAACAAACTGTAGAAGTAGAAGGAGCAATAACAGTTATAAAAAGCAATAGAATAGCTGCAAGATGTGCAAGTATCTCAAGGAGAGCTCATTGAGGCTGAAGGAACTGGCTTAGGGTTGCAGCTGTCTACTGGCAAAAAATCCCACACCAATAAAAAACTCTCGACAAACAAAACAAACCCCAAAACCCAACAGATTTCTGCAAAGTATTTTGACTCTGATGACTCATGAGAAGTTAGGAGCCTAAAGAGACTTTAGGAACCCAAACATTCTGTTCCATTTGGCCATTAGCACAGAGGAGTTCCTTACATCATTCTCTAGGTCACAACCTTCTCCTCAACCAGAAACAATCTCTGCTTTTGCCTTGAGCACAGAAGAAAGCTCAGGCAAACCCAAGCTAGTCCCAGCTGCCCTCAGAGGCAGCAGGAACACCCCGAGTGTTCTCTCACTGCCTCGAAGCACAACAGTTTCTGTAGGGAGCTGTAAATGACTCTCTGACATTAAACTGAAGAGGAACATTTGGTACAGCTAATGCTGACACATGCAGGCAATACACTGCTCTAGCAGACTCGAAATATCCAATACATACTCAGTTTCTCTAGGATCTCCTCATCTGTCATCTTGGATTTTTTTCGCTGCCGGTCTGTGTTTCTGTACAGAGTGTTCGTGTTTGAGTTTTCAGGCTGGGGAGTGGTGGCTTCTTTAGCTGGTGCTGGTGCAGCGGCAGGTTCAATAACAGAGCGTGTGTAGATCTGTGACAAGAAATTATTTTGTGTCAGAAAGGTGGCTGGCAGAGATCCCCCTGATACCATATTTCAAATGCAAACCCTAAGGAAGATCCTTATCCCACATCCAGGGCTCTAAAACTAGTTTTTGGTGTCCATTTCTCAAAATGAACAGGCAAAAATGAAAGGTTACAAGTTCATGGCCAGCTTCATGTTCAATTTTCATGGATTTTCAGATATAGTCTGTGGAGAGGGGCAGGTCCAGGGGACAGTGTGTCCTGTGTCTCTTGCCAGGATATGATCTGCATCTTTGGACCGCTCTCCCTGCTGACAGGGAGCCTGCACAGGTGGACAAAGTGGCTCATTTTCACACTCATAGCATTAAAGGACATAATGGTACCTCTTATCTGATACACAGAGAAAGTCATGGCCCCCACCAGAATCCTGGAAACTGACACCTGAATGTGAAAGTTCAAACCCGGTTTTCCCGGTGTCAATGGCTGGGGTGAAGCTCTGTGTCATGGCAGGACTCTGGTCCTGTCTGAGCAGAAACCTGCAGCTCTGCACGGCACCAAACACAGAGCTAACCAAAGCTGGCACTTACTGATTTCGTGTGTTCAGGCCGTGGGGCAATAACAGGTGGAGGTTCATTGTCATCTTCCTCTTCTTCATCATCTTCATCCTCTTCTTCAGACACAGAGGGAGCCAGAGGAGGTTCTGAGGCTGTTTTTGTGCTCTGTGGACAGACAGCAGTGTGAGTGACAGTCACTGTCCTGCCAGTTTGGAGCTTTTACAACTGCCTACACCCTTAGTCTTCCTAGACATCAGAGGCCATTCCAGACATGCACATGCTCCTATGGGAGTTCTAAGTTACACACAGCACACACAATTGAAAGGTTTAGCTGTGCTGAACTCCACCAGTCCCTACTGCTGCTCAGAGGCAGTGGGTTGTATCATGTCATCCCAAATTTGCTGGTGAAACAAAACGATGAAAATGTGCCTTGTGTAGTGTTTACCAACTGTTTTAAAGCTGGCTACAACAGGCCACTTAGAGAATTGAAGCAAATCAAAAGCACCATTCTACATATTCACCATTCTACATATCTCACTGGCACTCTCTTTAAAATGCCATCCCTTTGGTCCAGTAGAAATACCAGTAAGGGAAGCCCACAGCAAACAGGGAGACCTCAGCTGGTAATTTTGGAAAGCTGACGTGCTGACTGTCTCACTACTGCCTCTGTCTGCTAGAAGAAAATACCACAGCATCTGCCAAGGTGTCTGTACCCACTGGAAAAGCTATTGGGAAGGCTTACTCAACTCTGGTAACACCAGACTTCCCCTGGAAATTGTGTTTTATTAAAGATAAGGGAAGCGGCATTGATTGAAAAACTGAAGTGTGAATATTCAAAGATGATTTTCATTTCATTATACACAGTTGGCCATGTAATCACAAACCACATGAAGTTACTTAACTCTTTAAAATAAAAGCCAAATCCCCATTCAGTCACTTGCTATTTAATTCACTAACAATAACCCTAATAAATTTGGTCAGTATTAATGTATATGTCACTCCTACATCTCTGGGATTGCTATTGCAATCCTGCATTAATTAGAGTGGATGGTTATTTAAAATTTTCTTTCAATGGTTCCAGTGAGTTACATATCAATTATAACCTTATTTATATTCAGTTATATACTCAGCTGTACTAAGGAGAGATCATGAAATTTGATAGAAATGGGATTCTGAATTGTTAAAACTAAATTAAAATGGGCTCATTAGGTGGTGCTGCATATTGTCATAAATTATATACACCATGGCTAAAACCAGAAAGCAATCTTCTGTCTGCTACGCCAGACTTTCCCCTGTTTAAAGATCTCAAACAGAAAATTAAAAATCAGCCAGGGAAAGCTCATGGCTTGCTCCACAATTCTTAAACACTAGGAACATCAAAGGTTACTTTCCTACTCACCGACGGATGGGCTTCTATGTATCCATGGGCGCTTTTATCTGCAATGAGCAAAGGAAAATCAACCAGCTGCTGTTAGAAAAAAGACACTGCCTATTTTGGAGAATCCCACAGAACAAGTCAACCCAAATAGAGATCGTTTTTCTTTACACCATTCTTTCAGGAGCAACAGCAAGGAAGAGGACAGGACAAAATTCCAGACTCTGTCTATTTTTGGCCCTCTTTGCCAGTAAATAAAGTAAATAGAAATTTGGTCAAGAAAATGCAAATTGTTCTTTAACTGTCACTGCTTCTGCTCCACCCAAGAGCTAAAGAAGCTTTTCCTCCTTTCCTTCCTGTGTTTTATTTTTTGTTCAATAAATCGCATGCATTCATTCTCATTAGCTTGCTGACAACATTTCCACAGAAAATCTTCCCCTAAACCCTGCTTAGCCATGGCAGTTTTATTCTGATACAGCACGAGAACAGCTCCTGGGTTCAGCAGCACACATGAACTGTTTTGAAGTCTGCATTTCATCGCAAAAGGAATTGCTATTTTAGCACACAGTAAGTGTCAAATTAGTCAAATTCTTTAATTATGGAATTTAGGAAAAGGTGTTTTCTCTCAGTTCTGGAGATAAGTGCACAGTTTTTAGAAAGACTTCTGAGAAGCTTTTGCATTTTCATAGTCGTCTAGGTTGAACCATCAAACTGAGGAAATGACAGACTCCACTGCCAGAGCTGATCCTGTGGAGGGAATGGAACCCCAGCAGCTTACATTCCAAATGCTGTGCACACTCTGCTGGCTACAGACATCCTCTTCTTTAGCTGAAGCTGTCAACAGGAGCTCTACCAAATCAATGCTATCTTAATGGCATTTTTGTTTCAAAATCTTGGTTAGTTCTACAAACCACTGACAAAGCAAAGTCACAGTTTTAAAGACATTTGGGGGAAAAAAAAGAGAAATAGAATTCATTTCAGGAGTATTTCACAATGTGGAATTGGTTCAGGCTGCTTCTTGACCACTTGAATGCTGAACTTCCCTCTGACTTGTTTTGGAGCCTTCCCTGTTTGAAGATGTCAACTTACCTCCTGACGTAAAGCTCATGTATTTCTGGTTGTTAACTGTTTCTTTGGAATCATAAAATTTGAGAACATCTAGAACAGCCTGTGGGTTCTTCTTCTGCTCCAGTTTTGTTATGTTGGAGGTCTGTAGTAGCCTGGCCCACTGCTCTGGAATGCCCTGTAGATGTCAAGTGGAAACAAAGTGGGTTTAAAGTATTTAAAATCCACAGCCTCAGAGATCTTTACCAAGATCCCATGCTCCCTGTAAGATTACTTGCAGAAATTTTGATTTACACCTTACAATTACAATTAGATGCAATCATTCTCTTCTCTATCAAAAATCTAGCTAAAACCAGGACCCAACTTTAAAAAGAAAAGAAAGTAATGACTGTGAGAGGAAAAAAAGGGCATGAAACGTCTCTGGAAATCAACTCTGCTCTTCCATGGAATAATGGTTTAAGGCTTAAGCTTGTTTGCCTGGTGATTCAGGGCAGGCTTAACAAGACTGTTCTCTATTGGTGGACAACACAGTGTCTTTTAGGAGCTTTACACTGGACTTTTCATGCTTAGGAATGCAAACACATTTTGGTGAAATGATCACTGCTGTCTGATTCAAAGGTAAAACCCCACCCTGATACAATTAATTTTCAGCATACCAGGGAACACTGCAGGGTAAAAAATCTGCCTTTCAGCTCTCAAACTCATGACACTGAGGTGTACCACTGCTGCAAAGGATGTCTCTAGGTTCTCTACTGCAAACATACAGAAACATACAGGGCTTGGAAAACAGGCTGGGTGCGCCAAAGCCTTGGATGAATTCTTGGACGTCTTATGAGTGAGGTGGCATTTGAAAACTGATCCAATCACTGAAAGCCCCAGCTCTACACTGAAATTCTATTAATGAAAACTTGCTTTAGTTATCCAGGATAATTCCCTAGATTTGACAGCCTGTTAATTCCCCCCTTTACTGCACAGCTGACATTGACCAGCGAACTGTAGGGCTCACTGAAGGAAAAACAACACCTTAGCCTTGGTGCCACCCCAATCTACTTTCATATAGCTTCTTCTCAGAAATTGTCCACAAAACAATGTGTGACATGGGCCTCCAAAGTTTAGGATTGATGAAAAAAAGTGGGAAAAGCCAAGCAACAAATCTACTGCACACACATCAACCTGCTGCTGCAGTGCTATGACATCTCAAAGAAGCATTTGGGGCCTGTGACGCACCTCTGGGAGCCTCCCTGGGCACATCTGTGAGCCATAGAGATCTGGCTGTAATGGACGTAAATAAAGAAAGAAAAGAAAGTTAAAACAGAATGTGGGACAACTTAGAAGGTGGTAGGAGGAGGAAACCAATGGGCCAAAATGGGCAAGTCCCATCTAAAATGGGAGTTATGAAGTGGATACCAAATAGATCACATGGTGGACAGGCTACAGGAAGGCAGGTTTAGGAAAACAGAAAAACCGCAACTGTTCCAAAGTTTGGAAGCATCATTCCCCCTCCTCTTGCTTTTAAACAGCTTTTCTCTCCTCATAAAAATACATTTCTGAGAATTAATGGCAAGTGACTAGAAAAATTACATGTGATTTCCTTTCTCAATTAAAAAAAAAAAAAAATGGAGAAGGATCTGGGCTTTTGCCATTTGCCTAGTTTTGAAGCCAGATTACCATTTTGGAATGGCTCTATACAAGTTTTTTTCCAAGCTTGGGAGTTCTCCAGCCCCAAGATCACCCTCTGACCAGTGGAGAGAGCAGCTGGTCAAAGTCAGATTGTGAAATCTGGGAGGTTGTGCATTGCCATAACACAAATAATCTGTGTTTGTCAGACTGAAAATCAGGAGAATTGTAAAGAAATGCTTGATTAGATTAGGAACGTGCAACTTCTTTGGATCTACAGCCACAACTTTTCCCACTTACTAATGTCATAATCTTGAAACTTTAAAAGTTTGGTGGGTAACCACATTTTCTTCTAGATTGGGGATGAGGAAATGGTTTCAAACATGCATGTCTTTAAAAAAACACTCGCCACAGACCTGCTAACAACACTGTCCTCCATTCAGAAAATGCAACTCTTTTTTCAAAGAAAGGAACAGAAAGCTCTAGTAACATGCTCCCACCCAACAGTTTCCAACCAATTTTGTTCTCCGCTTCACAAGCTCTATTTTGTAGTAAATGTGGTTGCTCCAAGCACAGTGAAATGGAGATGCAATATTTGCTCGTGATGGACAACACAGGCTGGTGCTCAAGCCTGAAAGCCAGAACTCAGGAGCCCATGCAATTGTGCACTGGGATGCATCTAACAACAACCAGGGGATGCAGCTGGGGGTGATGATTTGGTGTCAGAAAATGGCCCAATGCGTTGCATACAACCCAGAGAGCAGGCACTAATGGCATGACAGCTGCAAGAATTCTAAATAAAAAACCCCATATGTTTGCACATTGATTGGACAGTCTCATGGCACTTCCAAACTTTTGAAAGAGACAGACAGCATGATCACTAGACAGTGGGAATATCTGCACATGGTATGGGCTAGTGGCAGTCCCTCTGCAGGTCGTACTTACCACATGACTACCCAGCTGATACACAGATTCTATCCAGGTTGGGACAAATCAAACTTGCCTAATGTAGTGTGTAATGTAATGCCTGCATCTGGGATTAGTTGGGACTGATAGCCAGTTCTTAATGGTGCAAAAACTCCCTTCCTTTGACCGATGTGTGACTCCACTAAGGACTGCAGCACTAAGCCCTATGCTGGTACGCTGCACATGGGAAGCCACTTCTCCCTGTGTTTAATTTTGAATTGGTTAGAGCCTTCTCAGACTGCAGCACTGCACTTCCACACTTCAGGAATAAGTGTAATGGAAAAAGAGCAGACATCTGATGTCCACTGTTTAGAAAGGGAAAAAGATATTTAAAAAGAAACTGTGCTACAGCAACAAAGCTGGACCTATTTAGCCATGCAGAATTGCTTTGCTCTGTAAAGGGCCAGGACCTCTATTGGTGGCATCTGACACCAAAAAATTAAAATCTCTGATGCTAGAGACTGTTTTGACACACTGATAGATAACAACAACATTTGAAACAATCCAGATCTTGATCTCTCAAATATAGAGATAGTGAGTGCTTGTGCTTGTCCCTCCTTTCTGTTCCAGTTGGCAGGGATGTGAACTAACCAGGACCCTGACCACCAGTCAGATTATGAGAGAACATGAGTGTGACCCCTTGTGTTTGCATGGAGTCAGAAAGAAAAAGTCTCAAACACAGGGTAGAAATAAAGGTAGAAGGCTGAAAGGAAGAACAGATATAGAATAAGAACAGCTGAACATCACTGGGGAGAGAAAGGAAAGTGGGAAGGCGAAGACAGACAAGAAGTGATGTAAACACAAAGAGAAAACAAAAGCAGAACATAACACAACATGGTATGAAGATAAGGAGAATGGCACTGAAGATTAACCTGAACAATGAAGTGGTTACAGGGAAAGAAAGAGAGGAAAAGAAAGGAAAAACAAGGCTAGACAGCAGGGAAAAAACAATTTTAAAAGCTTTATGCAAAGCTTTATGCAAAGTTTCTGATCAAAAATGACCACATCTGGGCTTTTTAAATGAGCATTTAGTCAAGCCCTAGGGTTAGGCACAGAATAAATTTTGAAGTAAGATTTTACGACATATATTTTAAAAAGCCTAATTAACCAGTCCACTCATTTTATATAGAGCTGTATTTCCTAATTACTAAGGATAATTCAATTTCACTACTCCTTTGAAGACATGCCGTCATTAAATCTGTCTTTTTTCTTCTACTGTTATTCCTATTGTTGCAACTGCTACTGTAGGACACAGAAAGTTTCCAGCTTTCTGAAACATCTTTGCAAAACAAATGTAGCAATCAAAGCAAAAAAATTATGAAGAAATCACATTTAGGGCTCAAATTATGAAAATTAGCCATCCTTTGTCCAGGCAAATGATTTGTCCCATCCTGATTGGTGTATGCAGCCAGTCAGCACTAGCACAGTCCACAATGGTGATTACACAGTCTGACCACTCAGCTCACAGGGCACTACTGGTGGCAGGAGAGTTGCTAATGCCCCCTCTCACCTCCACAGCTGAACAAAATGTAAGCTCACTGCCATCTCAACTTTGAGGAATAATGGTTTCAGCACCTTAGTAGTAATCTGAGAGAAAATGCTCTGAAGCCCCTTGCACACTTCAAAGAGCTTCCATCAGATTCGTTTTTCCCAACACTTTGTTGAGACACAAGCAGCAAAAGCTGACAGCGATTTTATTAATATATAAAGGCTAGAAACACTGATCATCTGGTGTATAAGCATATTTTGAAGGATACTAAATTATACTGAATGTACTTCCACAATGCTGCTGCTTTCCGGATGTCTCCAAGGGCTGCCTGCAGAGCAGCTGGACTTTGCACTTTGAGGCTGGTTGTCTACTATGCATGTTCGGGGGGGTGCTTTTTATGCTTTCCCAAAGACACTGAATAACCAACCCTTGTAGCAGCTTGGGGGACTGGTAAAAGCATACACCTACGTTCTTCCTAGTTTTCATTTCCCACAGACACTCTGCTGACAATCCTTGGAGAAAGAAAAAAAAAAAAAAAAAAAGGCAGCCTGAATCACAAGTTAAACACTCCAAATCCTAAGCCCAACAAATAAGTCTCTTTCTTCACAGCCTGGCTGCTGTCATCCGACGTTTCTGGCAATAAGAAGTTATTTTACCATCAAGAAACTAGAAGCTCTGGTAAACACGAAATACAGCAGTTACTTACTGTGAATTCTCCAGTGACGGCATCAAATCCCACATGAATGGTGTGTTCAAAGTCTGACGGAAGAGAGATCTCAGGACGTTCTTTCTCTTTCTTCTTGTTGGCTAGAGGCAAAATGTTAACAAGTACTTATTTTCGGTACAGTTTTTCATTTAAAATTTTTAACAATCAGGTGTGCTCAAAATAAGGTTTTAAAAGTGGAAAACAAAACAATTAACGTCCATCTAACTTGACAAACAGACCCAAGTTAATACAACACCAGCCTGGCAACTCTTGTTGGGAAAGGTCTAGAAAATATTATTTTGTCTTCCTTTCAGCCAATGTAGCTGCTGCGAAAGCAAGCCGTTCATGAAGTAGCCTTCTTAGGCTATCCTTAATCAGTACGCTTTCTATTTTCAGTTTTTTTAAATTTTTACATCTAGAAATGAACTCCTGTTTGACTTCACGCTGTGGGTTCCTGCAGAAGTAAATCACACAGGACACGTGAGTGTCTGTGTGTCTTTTCTCCACCATGGTTTGAACGCATTTTAAAATCACCCAAATCAAAGAGAAAAGGTTTTTTTCAGATAACGATTTTTCCTAAAGGTTCTGTAAAAACCAGCAGCTCATGAGGTGACTCCTCTTCCAAGTAAAAGGCTGAAACAGCAGCTCTGTTTTAGAAAACACAGAATCTGCCCAGCAACAGAATCCCATAAATGCTTTTGGAAAAGCTTTATTTGAGCTCTCAATTAAGACATATAATCATAAAACGCAGGGTTTATTAGTCTCTAGATTTTTTTTTCTTTTTAAATCACTTCACCAGTATTCCCAGACTGTGGAGTATCTTCCTTAAGCAGGCAGACTTGGAAGTCAGTCAACCTCCATATGCTTCTCATCTCTCTCCCTCTTTACAACCTTTTGAAAGTAACATCCCTTGTGGTCATCCATCTCCTGCGCTTCTGACTGCCGACAAATGTCACTTCAGCCCCGTTTTACTGACCCTGATAAAGAATAAGTAGAATAAAGGCTGAGGGAAGCTGCCTTCACTTTCCTTCAGTGTTTTAATATTATGTTTGCCAGCTCCATAGGTTCACCTAGGGGTCTCATCCAAGGCTGGACTCTCTATGTACCAGCAGCCCTCCCAGTCCAGGTCTGTCTGCTCAGCCAGTGGCTCCATGAGGCCTTTATTAGCATGTTTCTTTTTTCTCCTTACAGCCTTCTTTAGGTGCAAGATGCTTTGCTCTTTGTACTTATAGTCTATTTTGAATGTTTCTAATACCTTCTCTGCATTGCTGCATTTATCCTCACCAAATAATTGTCATCTTTTGTCTGTGCTGCACACCCCTACATAATGTTCATTGAAGAAGTATTTTCATTTAGCACTCAGTAAAGATGGCAGCAATATATCAAATACAAATGCAAAGACTTTCCCCTTCTTTTATTGCTAAGATCATGTTGTTTAATTTTCAGGACAGATGTTGCCAGTTAGAAGATGTCATCTCTGTGTAGATAGCAAAACTGGTTTCTTCTACCTAATCATTTGCAAGCAGATGCAGTGAAAGTTATACTTAAAGGATTATCAAATTCAGTTCAAAGCAGCAGTCAAATCTAGAAGTGAAATAAGGAATTATATAAATCATTCCATCAAAAGCAGCACTTGTCCATTCTAGAACTCTCCTGCTGAAGGACAAGTGTTCCAGCTCATTCCCCAAGATCTGGCTCATTTATTTCATGGACCTGTGCCTACCAGACTGTGATGTAACACCTATGGTCCAAACGCTGATAAACTACAAATGAAATACAGAATTAAACATCTCTTTACAACACACTCACCTCTCTGCAGTCTAAAACCTTTGACACTTCTGCCTGGCCTCTGCAAATCAAATAATTACTATTTCACACAAGCTGGCAAAATGATATGAAAAGGCATGACTTCTTTGATGCACTGACTGACTGGATGTAAGGCGTTTGTACTGAACATTCCTATTTGATTTTCCTGTAAATGCCCCTCACAATACACTCCTGCTGCACAGAGTTAGCCATGAGGGCCTCCACACCACCTCAGCACCTATGACAGATTAAAATAGAACAAGGAAACATTGTTCTGTCTTCCACAGTCTGCATCACCATCATCATCATTATGTTAAAAGAGCAGTTGTTTGGGAGAAAAATGTGACTCAGCTAAGTGGCAGCTTTTCTCAGAGACAGAGGAACGGTTTGATCTCATGCTTTGCTCCTGTTTGCTCACTTCCTTTTCAACTCACTCTATTCTTTCCTCCATTCCCTCTTCCTTCCACTGCCACTCACACTTGTCTTCCCATCCTCCTTCCTGCTCTGCTCCTCCTGTCCCACTCCAGTAGCCTTGTCCTTTTTCCCCTCCTCTCTTGATCTTTATTCTGTTGGGTTTTTCTCCTTCCCTCTTTTCCTGTTTTTCTGTACAGGAGGCAACCAGATGCCTAAAGGCCAGACTGCTCCCATCCACAGCCAAGTCTAAAGCAGCTTCAATGGAAATGGCATCATTCACCCAGGAACTTAACATGGATGGACCTCTGAAAGGGCATCTGAGCTGTGGCAGGTCGGCCTCTCCCTGATTTCTTTAGGCCAAATGCTCTACAGTGCCTTCATGGAGCCCCCAGTGCACACACAGCATGAATTTATTTCACAGCAATTACAAGTGGTTTAATGAAAGAAGAACAAGCCTGTACCAAACAACTGGAAGAACCAAGCTATTTCTTTCCGCTCTCAGTTCTGCTGAGGTAACACCTCTGCTGAATGAAGCACTACTGCTGTGAACTCCACTGGGGCTCCCATCACCATGATTATCTCTAAAGTAGGAAGGCCAATTTCACAGCTTCAGCAGAACAGGTTCAGCTTCTTGTTCCACATGGATTGCCTGTGTGACACTGGAAACTTATTTCAGCTGTCTGCCTTGGCTTCCTGCCCTCAGGAATTGGGGTACCTTAGCCCAGAGATGAGAGTGAGAGGAGCTATACAAGGAACATAAAGAGGTCAGGCATTCTGGGAAGGGACAGGATACTACTGCATAAATGGTTTATTTCAACTGTAGATGCACAGAAGGGCTCCACAGAGCCATCACTGGCTTGCCAAAACAAGGTTTTAAACGCAAGTGCTCAAACTCTGACTGAAAATGCTGCACTCCAGCAGGGGAGTGACTGCAAAAGATTCCTGGTGCCCAGGCACAGCAGTTCTGGCACACACCACAGCCTTGGAGAGAACACACTGTACCATATCCATCTTTACATCCCTCCTGTCTGGTGAGCAAATGAAAGACAATAAAGTTCCTGCAGCTTCAGGCAGAAATACCCTGCCATGGTGTTTCCTTCACATTCTATTTACTTGTACCAATGACAAACTATGGATTTAACATTGTGATGCTGCAAAGCACTGCTCTAGATGAGTGCAGACATATCAAACACCTTCTGTTTTATAAGCAGGAGTCTCAAAAATGTGTCACAGAGTCTGTGAAACACACACAGTCCAGCTCATGCCCTGACCCACAAACCAACCCTGCAGTGAAACTACCTCAAGGGACTTGGCCAGTCAAGCTAAACATCCTCCATTTATTATTTTACCCAACAAAATTAAGCTATAAATCTTACCTGACTTTTCCTCACGGTCACATTTAAAATCATGACACTTGTATGTTCTCTAAGATTGCTCTTACTTGTATTTAATTACATTTTTAATGTCACTGGTCATTTCCAGGAGGCGTTTTTTCTGGGTCTCCCCTTTTCTGCATTCATTTCACACAGCATCTCCTATTAAAGAAATGTTTCCTCGGAGAGGGATAATACCATCCTGCTACCACTCAGGGGAAGAAGTGACCCAAGTCTTTCCAGGAATTAAGCATGCTGGGAAAGACTTTCATTCTGGCCTTTAAAAAGAATCAATTGAAAATTAATTTTGTTCCCAGAAAGGAACATTTAGGGGAACAATCTGCAGAGTGAACCAGCCAGGTCTGCCTGAAGAATGGGCCCACCCAGTTACAGCCTTCACGTGAGAGAACTCATCAGGACTGCCCGTGGCTGAGGGGAGGAATGAGGCTGCCACTGTGCCTTCTACTGCCTGCGAGGAGTTGTGAATGCCAGACTACCTCCAACTGCTCCACACAACCTCATGAAGACCTCATGAAGTCATGAATGGGGCAGCCAAGCAGCACGGGTGAGCCGGAGCTCCAAGGGAATGACTGCAGTTCCACAGTTCTGAGCTGTCCTTGGAAAGCCACCTATGGACAATGAGGACAGAATTGCTCTTGAAATCCAGCTGGATTTCTTGCTGCTGACCACAACCTCTGAGCCCAGAATTTCAGCCAGTTTTCAGTCTACTTCACTGTACACTTATCTATACTGTATTTCATCAGTCTGTCTGTGAGGATACTGTGGGAAAGTTCTGCTGAACACCTTACTAAAGCAAAAGTAACAACCACTGCTCTACCCTCACCACCCAGCCTGTCATCTCAAGGTAAAAGGCTGTCAGTATAGCTCAGCATGAATTCCCCTCCACAAATCCATGCTGACTATTCCTGACCACATTCTTATCCTTCATTTGCGTGGAAATAGCTTCCAGGAGGATTTTCTCTACCACCTTCCCAAGGACCAAGGTGAGACTGCCTGGCCTACACTTCCCCAGATCCTCCTTCTTAAAGACAGATGTGACATTTGCTTTGTTTCCATCATCGGGAACATCCCCCAGTGACCCCAACCTTTCAAAGATAATCAAGAGCGGCCTTGCAGTGACATCAGCCTTGCAGATGCAGCCCATCAGTTCCCATGGCATTAGAAATAAAGAAGACCCCTTCCCTTACACCTGCAAATACGCTAACTCAAAACACATTCCTTTCCACAATTGCATCTCAAAGAATGCAACTGAAATGCTGTTTGCTGCATGTTTAAAAGACTCTTGCTGCATCCACACATAGCAGGTTTGAAACCAAGCCATTCTGAGTCCACTTTCACTGCAAAAGCAACAAGCAAGAAGAGCCTTGTTCCTGTTCCTGGAATATAAGTGCATTAAAAACCCCCAAAGAGTCAGGCACATTGCCCTCTCACTCCTGTGAATGTATTTTCATGAGTACACAACCTCATCTCTGTATTTACTGCTAATGCAAAGCAAAATCCAAAGGAAAGGATTCCCCAGCTTAACTAGAAAGTTATTTTTAAAAGACAAGTAGCACAACGTGTGCATATTTTTGTATCTTTTCGTAGACAAGAAAGTAACTGACTGAACACCTCCTCCTCTTTTGAAATGTGTTTCTAGAGTAACTCGAACAGAAGGCTTTGGTACCATGGCCTGCAACTGAAACAGAAAGAAAACAGTGGCAGAAAGCAAACAAGAAAACAAATGACCGCCAGAAAGCCCAGAGAAGGAGCCACCCATCCACACTGCTGATACTTTACTTTTATCCCCTCCTCCTGGAAAGATGGAGCGCAGCCTGGCTTTCTTGTTCTTCTCCTCAGGGGCCATGGGAAGCGGTTTTGAGCTGTGGTTTAGTGCTGAAGAATCGCGATTGTTGCTGTTCATTCTCAACGGTGGAGCTGGAGGTTTCTCTTCAATATCCAGACTATCGGACATCTTCAGCAGCCCTCACAGCCTTCTGCAAAGCACAACACAAAACATGCCTGTCAAGGGAGGATCCCACAGACACACAGCTGAAAACTCTTGCAACAGCTGGTCCCAGCCCTCTCCCTATTACATACAGCATGGAGCAGGGATCCTAGAGATCCTGATTCACAAACATGCACTTGAAGCTGCTACTGACCCCAGCTGCTCACCTCCATCAGGGGAGTTTGTATGAGCACTTTCCCAGCTGCCTTCAACTTGTTTGTGTTAATGACCTGACCTATTCTGGCATCTTTTCCATGCAGCAAATTAGGGAGAGCTCAAACACTTGCTCTTCTGGTAGATCAATGTGGTGTTCACCATCCAAAGAGGTTGTCTACTCACAGGCTCACCCTGTGTGAACTGCCCGACTTCCCCTACACCATGTGGTTGCTCACCTCCACCTGGAACTGCAGATAACACTGCAGGAACCACAGGCAGCCACTGACCAGGAGTTGTTCTTTAGAGCTTTGCCTTCAGGACTAAAAGCATGGAAAAGATCATACACTCTAAACTAATGGAGTCATGTATTAGAGGCAGCTGTCAGAGAGAAAGATGTGTTTGTCATTTGGACCACACCACCTGGGAAAGCACAAGTGATCCTTCAGAGAAAACCATGGTCCCCAGCATGTGCCTGGTCCTCAAGAGAAGGCTCTGTCCACACAGCCTCACTGTCCAGGTAAAGACATGCTCTGGTGATGCAGGAACATGGCTCACCCTCCTGTAGCCCCACATACACAGGCAGTAACGTGCTTTGTATCACCCAGGAACAGCTGTAATTGTGCCCAGACCAGAGCTTGTGCCAGTCTAGTTTTCATGCACAGACTAGCCTACTTACCCAGAGAACTAAATGCTTATGTAGATTGAGGTCAAAGAGTTAATAATACTAATCTTTGTGATCTCCATTCTGAAATGCAGAAGGTTTTGTAGTAAGGAAGGTGGGGGGAGAATAGCCAGTAATGAACACTACAGTAAGGTAATAGGGAGATCCACCCGTGCCGTGTTTGTTATCCTGGTGAAGAGAGAGCCCATGGTGCCTAGGTTTCCGTGCACAGTTCCCAGCTTATGAAGCCCAACAGAGACATCTGGACACAGCTCCCTGTTCCTCCAGCAATTCTCAAAGACCAGGAGCTTATGCAGGAGTGGCTTTTTTTTCTCTTTAACCCACCTACAAAACGTTTTCGAGTGCCAAATACAGCTTTCACTCCCAGGATGGTCAGCATGAGGCTGACCACAGGAGCACCAAGGCATGTTTTCAGCTTGTTATCAAAAGCAAGGCAGTTATTCTGAGAAGTCCATTATAGGTCACAATTTCAGTTGTCCCTCAGAATGGGACAACTGTATCTGTCACTGCATCTATTTGTAAACAATGCCAGCCTGCTGAAATACGTCCTCCCATGGGATTTCATCCCACAAAGAATACTATTAACGGTTTCTGGCCCAATTTGCCTATGATGTAATTATTTCCAAGATTTTGAAAGGAACACTATATTTTGTTCAGAGCTGTTTCAGGCTCAGTTTCAAGAACTGTACAAAGCTCTTTTATTCACTCCTAAACCAGAAGAAAAAAAAAAAAAAAAAAAGAGGGGGGAAGATAGCCTAGAAGGTTTAACGGTTGATATTGACTTTCTAAAGCTGGTCTAAATCAACACTAAAGCAAACCACAAAGGCAATACACACCAAGAGACTTAAAATTTATGGTTTAAATTTATCTGCTCTTCCATTCATTCCAATTTTGAGATGTTCCATGTACCACTGCATCCTGACAAAAGAACATTCAGTATCACATCAAACTTCATATTTTAAGTGTTTTGCACTGATTTACTCCAACCCAAGCTTAGAGAAAACCTGTAAAGAATGGAGGGGCAATAAGACATATTCAGCTGAGAAAACTCTCAGGTTTACACTGCAGAGAAATGTCAACATCAGATAGCTCAAGTTATACTCTGTTCTGGGGCCAGGTTTTCCTGTCATAATAACAAGTCCTTGGTCTTGCTAGTCTTATTCTGCATAGGGCAACTCCATCAAAACCCACTTTCTATCTATTGGAAATTATTATGGCATTTCCATATATTCACCATCAAATTCTGGTGTTCTCTTTTTTCTTTAGACTTTTTCTCCATTGTTTGGGGGTTTTGGGGTGCATTTTTTTTTTGGAAGGTTTGTGCTGTTTGTTTTGGTTGGTTGGTAGGCTTAAACAACAGAGCTACCAGAGCACTTGACTGTACCCCACCAGAGCTGTGAGAGCCACGCAGGCTGTCAGCAGGGACAGCTTCTGGAGAGGCCAGCTGGTGCTCGCCAAGAGAATAGAGTGCACAATTCAACAGGATTTTCGTCATCTCAGTCCTCAAGGACCCCATTAGTGCAACCAAGGCAGTGCTGGTAACCCTTTTAAAAGAAATTTGTAAGACAATCACACCTGTGCAAGAAAGAGGACAGGTGACCAACAGCTACCTACTTTCAGAGAAAATTCTTTTCACTGCCCATTGGCTTTAAGGAAGCATTTAAAGAGACTGTTGTACCAAAACACAACAGCGTATTTGAGTGTGTTAGCTAGAGCTTTCCCAGCTAAGTGGCAAAAGCTAAAATTAAATTCTCAGCCAGGTCAGTTGCTTCTACGTAACTATTACAGGGTTATAGAAGATGTTCCAACATCCCTTTCCTTCCTCCTCACTTCTTCCAATCACCAGTTTTGTTGAGTGAGAAGACAAACATTGACTTTAAATATATGGCATTCAGCTTCTCTGTGACTCAATTTCCCCTTTGCAAGTGCCTGTCTTGTAATATTTGTGCATCTAGTTCTTGCCAAGCTAGGGAGGAGAGGAAGGAAGATACTTGAAGCACCCAAATGTCTTCAAAACAACATATACACACAAAAGGTTTGTTCAATTCAGTTCAAGTTCAGAGCAGAATCTCATGCTGGGCCTTGATCTCAGTAAGCTCTTCACCCCTGTGTATCTGGGGAACACTGCAGATAGATCTTGAATAGCTTTCTTCAGTTAGCCCTACTGTTTCAAAGTCTGCAACATTCAGACATGACTGGTTCCAATTAAAACTCACAAATAGTATCCTGTTTGCAGAGACACTGGTGTTCATTTTCAAAGCCTCAGAGATACTATTGCAGCTTGTGATGCAGCAAAACTGTCTCCAAGATCCCCTGACTGGAAGGAACCATGCCAATTTTCAGGCAGTAGCTTTGCAAACGTAACTTGAAGATCCAAGGCTCCCTCTTTGTTTATAAATATACTTCCTGCACAAAGATATTTATTACTTAGCTGTATGGGCCAACTTTTGCTCCCAGTGACACTCATCCATTTCTGAAAATCAATGGTGATGTAACTGAGAAGGATTCTCTAGATATTGAGTACTGAGACACTCTGTTAAGGTATTTACAGAGTACTTCCCAGCCCAGTTCAGACCTGTATCTGTGCTTCTATAGCTGCATGTTTACTTGAAGTTTTCTTACAGCTCCTTTAAAGAGCAAATGGTGAGTTGGACAGAATGGATACCGTCATGGTTTCACTTTGTGAAAGATGTTTACTGTCTTCTCCGCAAAACCTGGTTAAGTTAAAATATAATACTGAGGTATTTTTGATTAAAAAGGGCCATATTCAGCATCAGCTGACGCAGAGACAACTCTGTCTGAGTATTCAGGGTCCGTAACACCCCCAGGGCAGTCTGTGCTCAGCTGCTTCCACCCTCGGGTGCCTGTAGACCGTGGGTGGGTGTGGGGCTGGCTCTGCAGGCAGGGCAGACACAGCCAGGGTGCCTTTTGGAGTGAAGACATCTTCTCTAGGACCTTCCCCACACGCACGTGTTGCAAAACAACCACTGCATCCCTTCTTTATACAACCCTGAAGAAAAGGCTGCATTCACACAAACTGCAGAAGGAATTACAAGCCTAGAAACAACAAGAACGCTTCCCTTTCATAAGACCTTTCATACAACTGTCTCAAAGCACAATACAAACATTTGCCAATTAAACTTCCCCATTCCCCTCACAGCCAGGTAAACATGCTCTGAGCTGAACAAATTATTCAAACTGAGTAATTTCTTTGATGAATGTACTCTCTGTTCCTGTTTGCAAACACCCTATAAGCAGCTTATGATTTCCTTCAATATATTCATTTATTCAGAAGTTATCCTCTGTACTTGCTACAAGTAACTTTTGGCCTCTGAACTGGCTGTTCATAAGAAGCTCTCTGTGTGGAGAGGATACTTTGAATTCAGGTTGTATCCAAATAAAACTACCTTACTCACAAGTACTTGGAATGGAAACGTCCACTCTGAGATGGGATAAACAAACTTCTATTAAAATTGCAGCATTAAGAGTTTTACATAGTGACTTACTAATACTGGTTTAAAATTCCCTCTTGACAGTGCACTTGCAGCAATAATGTCAATGAATACAGAAGGTATATTCATGCAGTAGCTGTGAAATTCATGGTTTTGACTAAACATTCCTTCAAATTTAAATTATTATGTCCTTTGTCTGGACCTTGAATCACTCAGTTAAACTGCTAAGAGCTGGGAATGGACTGAAACAGTGGAGCTTGTCACAACTGATGGAAATAACCTAAAAACATATTTTTCCCCCTTGCTTAATTAACATTCGACAGCATTTCTCAGTTCATGGCCTTCAAGGATCCATCTCCCCTGTTCAAACACATAACCCATCTATCTAACTACATTTCTTTCCACAACTCTTCAACTCGATCTCTGCAAACTGCCAATGCAACCAGAGGCAACACTTTAAGAAATGCATGACTTTCATCTCCCAACACCCATCAACCCACCCGTTTTACACGCCTCTTCCCACACAGTGAAACTGCTGCTCTGCAGACTCCCGGTACCCCATACCTGCTCCCACTACAAAGGTTTCACAGCTAATCACACAGGTTCACTTTTCCAAGTGCAACTAGTATTGGGACTTGCCCAGATTTTCTCATTTTCCCCTTCCATACAAAGCTGTGGCTGTTCAGGCTGTGGCCCCAAAAAAAGCAAAACATGGAATTACTCTTGCATAGTAAAGCCAGCAATGTTTAAAATTAGGTGTATATTCAAGGGCTGTGCTTAACCAGCACTTAATGTGAGGTAACATGAACAAGGGTGCTGAGGCTTCGGCATAGCTGCGGGACACAGCAAAAGAAAAACCGGAAAGAGTTCCTCTCCACCCCACTGGAGAACACCCCTAGCCCAACCTATTTTCTTTGTGGGTGTTTTTTGATCACATCAAAACAAAAGCAATCCATTCAAACTGTGCTCCTGCTGGGATCCTGGCCACTTACTAAACCACTTGAGCTTTGGGATGGTTACATGACCTGGGAAGGGAAGAAGTGTGTGTGCACAGGGTTTGGGGCAGGGAAGCAGCTTTCCCCATTAAACCTTGTCCAGGCATTCAGTAATTACATCTCATCACAGCACAGCAAGGAAAGGATGTACATTCCTACAGATTACATGAAGTGAGCACCTCACAACATTGCAGCATCAGAAGGTGGCCTGTAAAGTGGTGACTACTTTGATAGGAAAAGTGACTTTACTTCATATGACAAAGGCATGGACATTTCCTGACGATGCAGAAAAGGCAGCTGGATCACATAGACACTTCTGCCACCCAGAGAGAGCAAGGGGAGAGCTTCCACCCTCCTGACTGCCTTGGGAAGAGCCACCAGCACCTCCACCCACTCATACCCAAACCCAGACAGCTACATGGGTATTTTTGTCATATGTCTTTGAACCATGGTTTGAAATAAAAAGGTTGTGCTCTAAGCTACTAAATCTGGAGACATGCTGAGACTGACAGAGCAATGGACACTCCAGAAGCAGCTAAAGGAGAAAAAAGTGAAGGACACCATAGCCCTTTTTTTTTTTCTTTTAATGTAATGAGAAACACTTCTCTGGGATAGATAAGAAACTATTAAAAAGTACCTAGAAAAGGCATTTATATGCAAGCGGAAAACAAAAAACCCCACTCCCTGTTTTGCTTTTTATTTACACAGCTGAAGGGCTCCACAAAGCAGGAAAATATGTCTTAAAATCAACTGCACCTCTCAAATATTCCACATTCCACAGGACTGCATCCCTTACCCTTGTCTACACATGAAAGAGCCTGTATGAAATGAAATGCAGATTTAAACCATTGCAGATAGACTGAAATAATTCTCCATATGGACCTTATTATTTCTAGTTCAGACCTTAAGTCTCAGGTCCACTTTTGTTCTCTAGGACAACTCAAATGCAAACGAAGAAAAGTTGTTTAATGGAGACACCAACATCGCAACTGCCACAGTAAAAATCTCATTACCTTAATTCAGATTAAAAACAGCCAAGACAAATGGTTTGAGTTAAAATTGAGTTAGCAACTTGGAGTTAATCCTGAAGCAGTGTCCAAGATCAGGTATGAGAGGACAGCCCCTACTGCAAGCTACTGACAATTAAAATGGACCGGTCTGATTCCAACCCACCTTAATGGGCAGCAATCCCTCACCAAAGGAAGGCTCTGTAACAAGTTACTGGAGCTTTGGCAGGTTCAAGCTGAACACTTGTGGCTCACTTAGTTGTCCAGTTAAAGCCCCAAAGTGACCCAGGAAACCCAGATCTGGGCCTGCGCCTGGAACAGTTAAGAGTGCAATAGAACCTTGAATTGTTGATCTGCCAGGGTTAGAACAATACTCCTATTAATATGGTGGGAAGCACATTCTCATTGCATTCAAAGGTCCCAACTGTTGTGACTCAGCACAAAAATTTCACCCCTTCTCTCATCTTCTCTGGTAAAGGCATGTTAAAGGTGAATCTACATTAGCCTAGTAAGGTAGCAGGCTATCCCACATGCTCCACCTATATGTGAGAAATGCCCAGGAAAAATCATGCTGCGGTATTGCATCAATGCAAATGTCATCTTTTACACATCCTGTGCATCCCTTTCTGCAGAAGAAGATACAAAGCTCCCTTACACCGATGGATCTGGAACCACATAAGGGCCCTGTCATCACTTCATGCTGTCACGAAGACTCTGCTTTCTTCTGTCAACACAGCTTCAGGATGTGCAGGTTGAACTGCCAGTTCTTCTGCTGGCCTTTGACAGCTTGTGAGTCTCTCTGCCATGTTTTCCTACCTCTTATCTGCTCTTTACCACTTCTTGTGCCTCTCCAGTGTGCATCCATTTGTGTGCAGGGCTTGCCTCTAACTCCCATATACAGGACCACACGGTGGGCTCTGTCTACACTCTGAGCACAGCGACATTTGCCCACGTACCCCACTGTTTGCACCATCTTCAAATGGACCTAAGGCAGACATCTCGGTCCTACTCACACAGCCTGTCCTGTTGCAGCACAGGAAAGGCTGACAGCACCACAAACCACCAGTACAGGAGCTTGAACTTGGTCACTCTCAAGCAGAGTTTTGATCCACAGCTATACCTAGGCTAAAAACCAGCAACCAGGGAAAAGCAGTCACAGGGTTTGGCAGATGTAAGCTTGCTCCCATTACTCTTCTCTCTCTTACCTTGTAAATGGTATCAAAGGAAGCCTCTTCTTGCTTGGACTTCCATAATAAAAATTAGATATATAAAAAAGTCCTTGAGTTCATATTTTTGGGCACCCTAAACTCCTACTGAACTCCAGCTAGTGCATTAAGACTGCTTTTAATAAACCACTTGTCATCTTGCCTATTATGGTTTTCATTTTGTTTACATTAAATAAAAATTTTAAAAATCAAAGTTTGGAAGTAGAAGGAAGAGTAAAAAAGAATAAAGGACCAGTTTCCCTGTTCCTCATATTCTTTGCAGGTGTTGCTGCTTTCTCTGCTTTTCCAGTTTATTCTCTGCTTGATACACTCAAAGAAGGTGCGCCATGATAAACACGACCTGCTGAACACCCCAGCACCACTCCAGCCCACACTAACAGTGCACACCAGAGAAACAGCCATGGCCCTTTTCCCTGCAATGGTCCCCACAGGCAGGGCAAGAGCTGGTTGTGCCTCGAGATGCGCAGTTCTCCAGGAAGACAACAAGAGGGAAGGTACCCTGTTCTGACTACAACTACATGCTGATAAATCACTGGCCCATGGCTCACTAGACACATGCAGGCCAAGCCAACAACCACCACAAAACTTTGGAAGAGACAAGGAAGCAGCAATATAATGCAGTAATTGAAAGTTACATACAGATGCCATTTCTAGCACCTTCCAGTCACCTTTTAGCTCATTTTGTCTTTGCAATTCTTAGCTGAAAAACTTGCTGTAGTAAACACTAAACTCCTGTGTCAGAAGATGAATCTGACATTTAAAAAACTTAAGGCCACCCCAGGCAGAGTTGGGAGACAATCCATACTTCAAGAAGCAAAAATAAAGTAAAGGAACTCCTCTGGATATAGCTACCGGGGTTGGATATAGACCACTAATAAGGAGAGCATGGGATGGACTTGAAACCTTCAAATCCCATAGAGACCAACACCACATGAGAAGATTTGCTGTACCAATCCTCTCAAGGCATTATGGTATGTTTGGAAGCACACAGCTCCTACCTCCACGGAAGGAAAGGGCAAAGCCCAGGCTGCCACATGCCTTTCACCTGGGAGGTGGATATGGTCCAGATCCTGCATCAACTCTTAAGGGCACTAGGGCAGGAAGGCATCATATCCCCATGTACTTCCTCAGGGACAACGTTTTGCTTTTTATTCTTTGCCAGGCCTTTTATTTACAGCTGACTAACTTCATATATCTAATATTCACCTGCTACGTTAGTGATCTTATCGTGCGTAATGGCCTACCTACCTTGGGGGTATTATGGATCTGGAGCAAGCAGGGGGGGAAATGGAGCAGTCGCTGCATGCACTTACTTATTTCTAGTTGCCAGCAAGACCTTGGCTTCAGAGCAGCAGGATAGGAAGATTAGGAGAACAAATGTACAAATGCTATCCTTAAATAGGTCAGGGAAGAAATGACACCTATGTGCAGAAAGCAAAACAAGATCCACACAAAAAATCTGTTGTTTTCTCAGCTACCACAATGGTATGATATTTTTAAACGGCTTAAACAGGGATTCAGCATTTAACGCTTCATTGCTCAAAAAATAATCTTCTGCTCCAGAGTAGTGGAGCAGTGGAGATTCCTTCTTGCCTGACTTCACATTACAACAGGAAAACAGTTCACCATCCTCTTATGACGTAAAATGAAAAAAATAAAAGTGTTTGGGAATCGACTCAAAATTCCTCTGCACCTGTCCATAGCCTCCTGCAGAGGGTCTCCAGCCACCAAGGTAAGGACAATAGGCTTGGAATGGGACAAAAAGCCCCCAACAGTGGTGGCATCCAGGACAACCCGGCCTCAGTCCATGTATGGGAGAACACTTGAGCCAGTAGGGATCATTCTGGTTTTGGAAATTGCACATGCTACAAACTCTAGTTAGAGCACCTGGCAGGTATTCACACTTCTGGGATTCATTCCTGTTTCCCACAAATTTTTGCTAGGACAAACCACTGAACTACTCCATACAACCACAGATGCCTTGTCTGCAGAATGTGGGAGTACTTTTGCGAGTCACTGGTGCAAAAGGACACAAAGTTTTTTAAACAACCAGACAAGAGCCAAGACATTTCCATTCCCAACACATCAGGGTACCCTCATCTCAAGATCTCTGTCCAGAATGTGTGAAGCCATCTGCACCAGGTCCTGTAAACAGGATCTGCCTCTACTGCTCAGTAAGTGCTTCTAAAGCAGCCTGAGATCCTAATGCAAATCCCTACAAAAGTACCAACTCCCAGAGCAGCAGCTGACACTAATGCGATCTTGTATCAGGTCAAAGAAGGCACCAAAAATAAGAAACCATCAAAATGCACAGAAACAAGTAAACAAAAGAGCAAGGGAAGAGGAAAGAGGACAACAACAATACCCAAAATAGATTCCTTGTGCCACACACATATCAGATTTATGGCATAAAGGCTTTGCAAAGAAACTTGTTCTTAAAACAGTCCATCAACATTTACTCCGCTGCTGGCTGAAGTCTGCTACTGTCTGACATCCCTACATTCTATTTACAACTTCAGGCTTTAAAGAAAACTGAAGTACGTTAATTGAGGATTTTACGAGGCACAAAATGATAGCTGCATTGTTGTATGTTCTGTAAGAAGAAAACCAGGCTGAGAAATGGGGAGGACATCAGAGAAGCAGCACCCAAGGAGAGAAGGTGCTTAAGAAAACCTTAACAGCTCCTGTGCCCATCTTTATTCCTCAATTAATACATACAAGGGCCAAGGGTCTGGAGGTGCACTGCTCTCCAGGCATAGATGCCAGGGGGACACTGGAGCACACAGCCTGCTGAGCCAGTGTGAGGGCACTGCCCAGCCAGTGAGGAGCAATGCAGCTGCAGTGACACAGCTCCGTGCCTGAGCACAGCACCCAGGCACAGAAGGCTCCTGACCCTCCAAGCTTGGCGAGCACACACAGGATGGGAGGTCTCTATGCTTGCTTTGTACAGAACCACAGCTGGGTCCTTCAACAGGCCTGTGGCCCAATGTGTCCAACTCCCAGTACGGACAAACTCCAGCTGAATTTTGGAACTGTAAAAAGCATTTCCACAAGTACACAGTCAGCAGCAAACTGCTGCTCCTCAGCACAACTGCTGCTCAAATAGGTACCTGGCTACAAGATGTCCACATCCACAGTAAACAGCGCAGGCATATTCCTTGCCAGAACCCATTCCAGGAGTAACAGCAAAAGCAATGGGAAGATGGGATATGCTGCCAGCCTCCAGGCTCACAGCACCCTCAGCTCTGCCTCACTACAGACCAATGCCTGGAGCTGCTCTTCACCAGGGATTTGCCTCTTGTTTTGTTTCCTTGCAGAACATATTGATAGGCAGAGCCACGTGCTGAGGGTACAAGCATGGGACACCTGCCACAGACTTCAAAAATAACCTCAGACAAGTTACTCACTGTCTTTGTGTGTCCTTTCGTGTTCTGTGAGGAACCTGGCTCTTTCCCTTGCTGTTAACATAGATGAGAGGTTGCTTCTATTTTGCCACATGTATCAGACTTTAAAGAACCTAATAAAGAGGCAGGTTAGTTTCAGAAACCTGACAGCAATCATGTTGTTAGTCAGCACACAGTACATGCAATACAGTGTCAACAACCCAGATAGCAAGCGAAGAAGAGAAAAAGAACAACAAAATACCTCCAATGAGCTGAGAAGACAGGAAGTACTGGGGGGATATCAAACCTCTAGAATTGGATTGCTAGGACTAAAAGGTCAACAGAAGTGAGAACAGAGCCTTTACACTGATCTGTCCTTGACAAGGAAAAGAAAAAACTGAAAGCAAAATAATTTATTAAGTGGCAGAAAATGATGAGAAATGAGCAAGATGCTGTTGCCAGGGTCAGTATCTAAAAAAAACCCCAACCCAGAACAGCTGATACATTCTCTGATCTCAGACAAAATGAACCTGTCTAAAGGTACGACTGTTTAGGCAAAATAATGAAGCAAAGATTAAATGCTCTGGTTACAAAGCCGTGCATCACCATGTGTGTGACTGAAGGGATATCAGAGGTCCCCCAGTGAAATGGATGACAGCCCCAAACATGCGCTGTTCCAGATGAGACAGGAGCCTGATCTGGCTCTAGGGAAATGCCCGTGAACAGCGTGGCTCCCTGGACCATCCAGCGAGCGTGGGAGAGTGACAGACCAGCATTTGCACTGAGTAAGAATGTGGTTAAAGGAACCCAGGGCAGACGGACAGACTGCCTGAAAGTCCAGGCTCTGTGGTCCAGAGCACAGTACAGAGAGATGTAAAAAGAGCAAGGTTCACCTCAGAGCAATGGAGTAAACACACACAGGAAATGGAATGCCTTCATGATGCAGTTTCTCCAGAACATGAATAACAAGAGTGAATGCAGTGTCTGAGGATGATCCTGTGGAAAAAAGAATCTCTGCAGTACAACCTCAGCAGACTCTCAATAGTCAGGCTCTGAACAAGAAGTTGCCAGCCATTCTACAGCTACGTTTGCTGCTCTGCCATTAAATCAAACATGAATCTGATTCCAGCTGGATTGTAGAGTCAGTTGCAGTGATAAGAGGCAATCTCAGATGGGAGAAATGCCATCAAATGCTGAAGATGTAAAATAAAAAATCTTCTGAGATCAGTGGGAAAACACAAGCTGTTGATAAAAAAACCCTCACAAAATCAGAGGCATTATCACTTTTGCTTGACAGAAGCTGACAGACAGAACCATCCCCTGCTTGGCAGCAGGACCATGCAAACAGGGAATGATAAACACATTTGATAAAAAAAATATTATCATTTTTGTAAAAACTTATGTCCCTACAAGGCCTTAAAAACGGTTTTGATTTAAAAAGTAGAACAGAAAAGGAAGACCACAGAATACACAGAACCAATTAAAAGCCACACTAAATTATAGGCCACAAAGACAAACCATGATCTAAGAATCATCGTTGAGTGTACCTATTCCCAGTGAGGTTAATTCCTGGCCGTGCATTTACCTCTGAGGCCTTTAAAGAAATTCTTGGAGCCAAAGATGCAAGGAGCACCCTGAGCTCTGCCCACTGAAGTCTGGGAACATCTGAGGCAGTCAGCACATACTGCAGTGCTCAGGGCCAAGCCCCTCCATCCTGGGGGTTTCTCTGCAGCAGCAGGTGGGGTCAGGGTCACTGCAGGGACCCAGCCAGACATGGGTTCCACCCCAGCCAAAGGGCTGCTCATCATCCTGCTGTTTCTCCTAAGCAGGGCAAGGCTGGAGGCAGCCACAGCCAGGAGCTGGGGACACAGCACAGCCCCACGGCCTCTTCCTGAGCTGGCGACCTACATCAGCCCTTGGCCCTTCAGCCACTCAAAGAGGCTGCTGTACAAGAAGTTGCTCTGCTACCAGCGTGATTTTGCCAGCTCCTCCCTAATTTACAGCCTTAGGCAGATGCCTGCTTTTCCCTGCCCAGCCCTGAGGTACCAAAGTCCTACAGTGCAGCTCACAGCAACACCAGGATGCCCCAGAAGCAAACCTAAGAAGAGTATGGGAAGTATGGAAAGCCCGTGTCCAATTTAATTTGCCAGCTGATGCCTTACAGCTCACAACGTGCATTTGCTTAGACAGGAAAGGAGCCATCAGCTACACTCTCTGGAATATGACACGTCCATGCACACCTTACTAGTCACCAGCACTGTCTGAGTCACAAGCCAGGAGAAAGGACCATGAAAACAACCCCATGGAGTAATTCCAAGGGATAACTGCCCCTGTTCTTCAGAGAGCAGCAGCCTTCAGCACTTCCTGGTGGTCACTAACGGCAGCAAAGACACACAGAAAGGGAAACTTTACAGAATGATGTGTGCATGTCCCAGTGGAAGAGGAGACAGTGGATTAACACACCAAATTATTACCCAATTCTAATGGGAGACTTCAAGTGATTTCAGAGTGCCACAGACAGTAATGCAATATGTAATGCCCCGTGTCCTTGATGGGCCAGATCACATTAAAAAAAACCACTGCCTTCTCTTTGCAAGACTACATGCCATGATACACCAGCCAGCACCATCCTCAGAACTTTTGTCAACAACATGGATCATTAGAGTGCCCCTATCCCGGATGAAACAAATTACAGCAACAAAAAGTTACTCTTACTTCCCAATCTTTGCTAGGACTGCTTGGCAGATCCGAGGTCCACCCCATCGGTGAGATACACAGACCTAGGATAGGAGAAAGCTACAGTGGAAAACTAGCCAAGGATCTACTACTATAAAGGTTCAGAGATTTTTTTTTTTCCCCTTGTGATAAATTTCAGAAGGAAACTTATGAGCAGACTGTAGGAAAAGGCAGTGACCACACATTCTGTTTGTTTAGTCTTTATACCTGAATGAAAGTATCCACTCACTTTTAAGAGAGGAAGGTTTTTTTGCAAAATCAGTAATTTCTTGCAGCTCAAACAGCTCTTATTTGTTATCAGAAACAAAACAAAATAATAAAACCTTAATATACCAGAAGACAGAAAATATTTACCTTGCATTGAGTAAACTTCTCCCAGGGTGCAGGCACAACTATAAACATGACGAAATGTTAAGAAGAAGAGACATGGTAGAAGCTGTTTGCAATGATACACCTCAAAGCCAAATCCATGAAACTGGATCTCCTCTCTTCAGGAGTAAAGAAAAATTGTCACAAAGAACCACATATTATTTATTAAAGGGACTATGATACCACAGGGAAACAAAACAAAACCTGAAATAACCTACATGCAGACATTTCCATCAAGAAAAACCAGGTAACAGTACAGGGAAGACAGCTCTCTCTTTTATTATCTTTAATTCAATTCTGCTTATCAGCATCATCATTACAGCTAAAAGTGCAAGGACTTTAACACATTTCAAGTCTAATTCAATTTCCACCCAGTATCTAAATAGACTCCAGTAATGTTGTATCAGATTTCTATGGGCCCTTCCAATCTGTGAGCTAAACACTCCTTTAAGAACTAAATGAATTCAGCTTCCTCGCCTTTGTGAGGAAAAGCCCTGGCTGCTTGCCCTTTCTGTGACTCAGACACACTTGGCCCAGCCATGAGAAGGGCTGCATTCCCTCTGCTCCCACCGAAGTCAAGGGCATCTCTCAGGCTCTGCACACCAAAAAGCAGGCTGTCTGCCACAGGGGCCGAAACCAAGCTGCCAGCTAATAAATGCACGAACCCTGGGAGGACAGAAAATGTGAAGGCAAAGCCTGTGGCTCAGAATGGGCAGCCCTGTATCGCCTTCTGGGCATGCCAGGCACATGGAAGTCCTGCTGTACCAGTGGGCACACTCCTCCATCTCATCCTGGGACCTGCGAGTCTAATTTGGGCTGACGCAGGACGGTGCACATGGAACGAGCCTCTGCTGGAAAATGTGGGCCATCACATCATGGTTTATTACTATTTCATTATCTTCAGATTCTGTTCAGCCTGCAACAGCTCCTAAATATATCCGGCATTTTACAGATCTTATTCCTGTATTACTTCCTGTGTTTTAAAATATTTTTCTTCCATTGTCTAAGAAGTATGTATACAGAATGGTAACATTTTGGGCATCTGAAGAATGATTTATCTCAGGTTTATAAAGTCCTTCACCAGCTACAATTAAGTAAATCCCTGGACACCACACAGGTAAATGCCAGTAAGAGCCATCCCTAATTCTAATAATCTCAAAGCACTTCTGGAATAATCAGTGAACTCTTACTAGATAAATCACATACTTGTCTGTAGTGCAAGGGCCAAATCCTGGGCTTTCCACTGCTGAAATTTTCAGCCTTTCAGCCTAAATGAGAAAAGGCACTAAGGGCAGACCCTGCAGACTGTACACACACAGCCTGGGCCACACAGAGCTCACCCTCAGCATCAGAAGCTGAACACAGCTGACCTGAGCCAGCCAGAGCACAGGCACCAGTCTGCAAAGAGCTTACAAATTAGGAAATCAATGCACAGAGATCAAATTACCATTCCAAATGGCCCTAATAAATCTATGGATGCAAAAATGATATAAATTAACAAACATGCCACCACCTGTCCCTGATATACACCTCGAGAGCCCAAACTCCTCCTCTTGCAGCCCAGCATTCACTACCAGCGGTTGTAAGGTCCCCAGCTAAGACATGCAAATGGAGTGCCCTAGTTCTGCCCCCTGTACACACAGCACCTAATACATCAAATCTATATTCTGAATGAAATTGTACAAAGCATCTCCTGGACTCCAGGGAATAGCAATCACTGTCAGTTGAAAACTATGACAGTAAAATCATCTTCTGCCCTGGTGTACTGCTGCACATATTCACCTTCATATTCTGATATTTAAATACTTGCCTACAGCTCTAGGGCCAGGTGCACCTGGTCACATTCCTTATTGAATACTCTCCTGCTGTGTACTTTGATCACATCCCCTCTGCATGTTTGCAGGCCCTGACCCCTGATCCCCTGATCTTCAGCTACATCTCTTAGTGGCTGATTTCTTTAAAAAAAATTAATTCTATTATTGACATCTTTAATTTATTAATGGGAGCTAAGGCCTTTCAAACAGCCTTCAGTGCCCAAATCAAATCCAAAGATCAGAAGGACTTTTCCCATTCTGCCTCCCTGTGCAGGAGCACAGGAAGAAATGCCAAGAATCTGATGTTCTCTTCTGCTCTGTAACTGACTTATCATGGGAACTCTGGCCAATTGCATAATTACAATGTGCCTCAATTCCTTCATTTCTCAGTGGCTACAATTATGCTGTAACAAATCCCTGGTCACCTGGGACTGATCCTGTGCTTCAGATTCTGCCTCCCTGAAGGCATCTGTGACAGGCACAGGCCATGCTCATGGGAAAGCCAAGGTCTCTGACTGGAACTGGTCATGAATTTTTCAGGAAGTTACATGTCAGTGGCTTGAAAGAGAATCTTTTCATGGGAATATGCTACTGTTCTGGAAGGCTTCATCAGAAGGATGTGTCTCTGGACAACAGAGAGAGAGAGAGAGAGAGGAAAGAGCATTTCTGTTCTCTTAGAGAGTGAAAGCACAGAATGAAGGCTGTGAACACGAGTGGGAAACCTGGGCTCAGTGCAGGCACCAGCACTGTAGGTGCAAGCCAGGGGATCCAGATTCCTCAGAACAATTTTTCCGCTCCTCCGTGAAAACTTAATAGCATTTCTACCACTCCCACTCTTTTCTAAAAAGCTGTACAAGATTCTGGTTCCAGGGAGATATCAAAGACAAAACCATTTCCTACCTGGCCCTACAACAGGGAGTGCTCAAGTTCCACTTACCTGTGAGTGGTGCTATGGATACACAGTGACCATGGTACAAGATGAGCTGCCCAGAGTCAAGGATGTCAGATCTCCACTCAACCTCCCTTCAACAAAGAACCACCCTGCTGGCCACCGCCCAGGGATTCTGTGTAGATTATTAATTGCTTAATGACTGGTGAATGCTTAGAAAAGGTAGACGGCGAGGGGCTGCTGTTATTTCCTATTATGGTGGCTATCTGTTAGACATGCCACAGGCAACTTTGATCTATCCTTCATATGAATCCGTCCGTGATGCTGGACTCAACACAAACCAGTTCTTCGAAGCACAACATGCGAGTTATAACGAGAACGATAATCCTGGCTTAGAACCTTTTAAAAGAGCTCTGGAGACAGGCACAGGGCCACACACTCTTAACATGCAAAGGCAGCCCTGTGACATTACTGTGCCCCGTGAGACTGTTTGAAGCAGCCCTTCTGCCAAAAGCTCCTGTTCACCCAGAGACGCTGGCAGAAAGGAAGATGTGTCTGTACCAAACCATTTCTGTGTATCATCTGCTGACTTAACCTAAAGTGCCACCAAAAGGTTTTGGGATAACTTTCCAACTCCACAGGAACAAATGCTGAGGCAGACATTCTTGCAACTTGGCTCTAAGGATGGTAACTCCCACCAGAGGGGAAGAGAGGACCACAAGGATTTGGATCTATTGGAACTCATCAGCCTTTCCTTCAGGTCCTTCACCCAACTGACAACACGGAACCCACTGGCCAGCCTCCCTACAAAACTACTTACTATAATCTAAACTGCAATGCCAACACATTTAAATTCTGGCCTAAGTCTTTCAGCAGCCAGTACTACTTAATTTGACAATCCAATTGCACAAAACAGGTCAAAGCAAAGGCTGGAATTTACACAAGCATTTTTACACTGGCTGTCTACACCACTCAAAGCAGGAGATTTACAAGTGAAACAGTTAGGCTGCTGCCATTTTTCTGACAAGCCCACAACTTCCTTCCAGTACCTAAACGGCTGGAGAGAGATGTTTTACAAGGACATGTAGTCATAGGAGGAGAATGAATGGCTTCAAACTGATAGAAAACAGGTTTAGATTAGATGTTAGGAAGACATTTTTTTACTGTGAGGGGGGTGAGGCCCTGGCACAGTGTTGGAGGTTGGGGAATTTTCCCCCATTCTGTTGCAAGGGAACAGTAACGACCAGGTACTTAAGAGACAAAAGACACAGCCAGGGTAGGGTGAGGGGAGGAGAGCACCTGGCCGCTGGTAACTTCACTTGCTCTCAGGGCATCAGAGGGGGACAGTGGAGCTGCTGTTTTCCTTTCGCTGCCGGAGGAAACCGTGGGAGCCCAGCTGTGCATTGCCTTTCTTCCTTGTTGGGTGAATCTTCGTTTGGGAAAGCATGGGATCCTGACCCTCTTCCCCTGTCCCAGAGTGCGCATCTCCCCAGCTGCATCCGGCAGCTGCTACAGAGGAGCCCAGCTGTCGTTGACCCACGTCCCTGCCTGCTGGGACACACTGCGGCTTCTGCCACCACTGTGGAGGTTCTACCCCCTTTTGCTTGCCAGCCCAGGTGAGCCGGCCCTGCCGTCCAGCTTGCTGCTCTAGGGTTTCCTGCTGCAGCCCATCCTGCCATCCAGCCCATCTGCCATTAACCACGTGAGGAGCTAACCTCACGCCACAGCGCCCCCTGCAGGCACGAGAGTCATCGCCCCACCCTGCCAAGCTGGGAGCCCAACAGCGCCCTTGCCGGCCAAACTGCACCAAAGGGGAGGGTGCCTGGCAGCTCAGAGGAAGCTGCCACTGGGTTTCTGGTTTTGTTTGTTGTTGCTACTGTTATTGTTGCTTGTTTGCCTCATTATAGAGACTAGTAAAGGACTGTTATTCCCCTTCCCATATCTTCGCCTGAGGGCCCTTGATTTCAAAGTTATAATAATTCGGAGGGCAGGGTGAGGGGTCATAGTCTCTATTCTAAGGGAGGCTCTCGCCTTCCTTAACAGACATCTGTTTTTCAAACCAAGACACACGGGCTGCCCCGAGAAGCTGTGGTTGCCCCATACCTGGGACTGTTCAAGGTCAAGCTGGATGAGGCCCTGAGAAACCTGGTCTAGTATAAGGTGACCCATTGCGGGGGCGGGGGGGGGAGGATGTGAAACGGATGATCTTTAAGGTCCCTTCTAACCCCAAACATTCTATGATTCTACAATAATTCTTCCTCCCACACTGACAGCACGGATTACCTTCAATTCTTTGTTAGACAAAAGACCAAAGAAACATCTACTCTGCTGCCAAAGCTGTGCTTGCAGTTCTGAAAGATGCTCCCAAGTTTGCTTTTCCAGCAAGCATATCAGCACAAGACACAGACACCCTCAGGAACAAGTGCCCTGTTGAGCAGCTGGCCCACGCTGACTTCCATGGAGAAGCTGGAGGACAGATGCATTCCCCTCTAGCTGTGGCATCTTTGCCCCAGCAGAGAACACTCCAGTTGTTCTGGTGCCCCAGGAATTACATACCTCTATTCTTTACCCACCTACCCTCAGTAAAAAATTTGCTTTGATGGCTTGCTGGCATAAAATTTAATTTATGTGTATGTATGTGCACACATCAAAAATTAGTTTATCATCTAACTTTCTCACTAATCTCCTTTTTATCAAACTCTGTGGATGTAGGGTAATGTGACATGAAAAGGACTGAGTAAGATGAACAGTGCAGGCAGTGTGCAACTTCTAGGTGTGCAATCGCCTACAATTTCTGATAATGCACCTTCTCAAAGGCTTTGGCAAAATATGTGTTTGCATTGCAGATCATCAAGAGACAGTGAGGCAATAAATTCTCCTCTCCATCCTGCCTTCCAAGAGATAAAAAACTTGGCAAGTTGAGTGATAAAGAACCAATACAATTATGTGTCATTAAGCTGCAACTAATAGTGGCAGAGAATGGATAAGGGCCTGCTGATTAGAAATGCTATCAAGGAAACTCTGATATGTGGTATTAAGGCATGCATTGAAAATAGAACAGATTTTGTGCTTCGCCTAGAAATACTTAATTCTATTTCAAGCCACCATCTCTTGTTGTTTTACTTGGCATGAGCACTTCCCACCATAAAGAATTCTTTCTTACATCAAGGATTTTATGAAGGAGTCAACAAACGGCATCTACCAATGAAACAGAAAGACTCCATGTCCTCTTTGTCAAAACAAAGCTCTTCTCACTCTTCCTTCAGAAAGGCATACCAGCCTGATCAGAAAACACTGCTAGACCTCACTGCACAGCTCATTTGCTCCTTGTGCAAGGCCTCCACCGGAACCTATATCTGGACTTCCCTGGAACAAAATTCCTGTGCTGAATATCTTATCCATTAATTTCTAAAGAATATGATGGGATTCAGTATAATGCAGCAGAGAAATTACTGCCCGTTTGCCCAGGTGCACACAGAAGGCAGTGTTCAGCTCCCATGGGAATCCAGCTTGGGTTGCATGTGCCTCATCATCCATGTGGGAAGAAAATACTTCTACTCATCTTCCACGCAAAGTTACTTAGACTGACTGAGCACATATACCTGCATGTTACCTTCAGGGCCTGGCCAACATTAACAACTTCACTACCAAGAACCCACCTAAATTCATGAAGTATTCCATATTTTTAGCAGGTTGCCCAGAGAAGCGGATGTCCCAATACTAGAAGCGTTCAAAGCCAGGCTGGTTGGGATGTTGAGGAAGCTGCTCTCCTGAAAGGTGTCGTTCCCCAAGGCAAAGGGTTGGAATCAGATGATCTTTAAGGTCCCTTCCAACACAAGCCATTCTATGATTCTATATGACTGAGACAGCTCCTGGTGCTTCCAGAGACTACTCAGGTCATGGCCTCCCAGTTTTCTGGGCTTGTACCATTCCCAGCTCAGCAATGTCTCACAACAGTTGAAAGCTGGGCCCTTTATCAGAAGGTGAGTGTTCAGCATTTCTGATGGAACTCAGCCATGATTATCTGGGTAATCATTATACTCTTTCAGCAATTATCATCAGCACTAATATTACTTTGGCTGCTGTAAACTGTAAGTGTCTTGATCTAATTTACATTCAGGGGCATTATATCATAAAGTACAATATATGACCCCGGTCTGATAAGCTGATACTACAGACTCTGTAAATGGAGATGAATCACTTCCCAAGTCTTTGCAGAAGGTTTGTTTGCCCTCAAAAAAAACAAGTTTCCATTCTTCCAAAGGCTGCATAGAGAGCAGAACCATGTATTCTTTCCTCGGTCTGTAAGGAAGCACCTCCAGGGTTAAAGCCCTCTTCTGAGTAACTGGCCTATGCCTGCAGTGATCTGCAAAATGCATGTCCCAAGAACTCTTGAGAAAGGAAATCTTGTGACAGGGGAAGGACTTTGAAGGTAACTATAGAAAGAAAGAATGTGTGCTGGAAAACAGCATAAATCCCGAGACCATGTTCCAATTGCAAATGCTATCTAGGATGCCACATCAAGACGAGAATCGATGTGTTATTAAATACAGCTATTTTATAAACCTCAATTCTGTAAATTAAATGAAAACTTGAGGTCAGACCACATAATTGCAGACAGAATTTGGCCAATGATCATTATTTTCCATAAGAACTGTCCTCTAGGCTAGAAGGTGTGTCATGATGCCCCAAGGTAGTTAACTCAGACTAAGAAAACAGTACTGACAGACTGTTTTTTGATGACAGCAATCTCACCACTGAGCTCTGACACAGGCTTGGAAATCCATTCAGATCCCAGAAGTTTGACTGCAGAACAATTCAATATGTGGCAAGACACACATCCTCTGTATATAAGATTTACCTGGGATGCTGCTTAGAATTTGTTTATTTTTCCCTGCTCTCTCAATTCTAACCTGTTTATATACCTAGAAATTAAAGCTAAAGGGCAGAGAGATAATGCTTTTCCTCAACATCACATGAAAAATCACAGAAAAACTGGCTACTTCCAAAGTATCAGGCCAGAGTTACACTTGCATTTTCACTTGCTTTACTAGACCTTTAAAACACCACTTGTGCTGAATGGGTGCAGGGGGAGATGTCTTAAGCACTGCTCAAACTGAACATGAGCATGGGCAAGTCCCTTGAGTAGAAGGGAACCAACTTTCTGGAATGTCACCAGCACAAGCCCAATGGGGCAATAATTCAGGCCCTACCTTCTGTCTTCAGAGTGTGAGGCTCAGACATTAACACAGAAATGCAGCTCCACAGGCTGTGGGACGCTGCGTACCAGAAATTCTGCTCAGTGCCAAGTATCAGGAAAAAGCACAGGGAAAGGAGAGCCCAGAGGAACAGTCTCTAAGATGTGGTTCCAGCATCCACAGCTGGCCTAAATTTTACTCCATGCCAGAAAGCAGCGCCTTTCTCACAGATGACTGCTGTTACAGAGCACTGACACCCACCATGGAGCAACTGGGCATGCAATATTAATAGCATCAATGAGAAAATTAGGAACCCACATCAAAGCACTGAAAGTTGTTTTTATAATATTTGGCTTCAAAACTAAGTGCAAAAGGAAAGGTATTACACTCAGCTAAGGATGTTTAGAGGACTTTAAGATGTGATTCTGCAGCTTTTAAACACACACACACAAACATATGCAGAATGACCCCTTAAGGATGGGAGAAGGCTGCTGTCACCTATAACTCAGCAAATCACAAGTTACATGAAGAAATAAAAATCAATGCTGCTCTGAAATTTGGCCCGGCAGAAAATAAAAGTCAAAGCTATCAAAACAAATGGCTGCTGGGAAATCACTCAATTGGAAGTGCTGCTGTGACCACAGTTCTTCTCAAAAATGGTCATTCCCTTGGAATTTGAGTCCAAAGATTCTCATCTGAACTGCACGAAACCCTGCACTGAATACAACAGACACAAACCAACAATGCAAATAAATTCGTACCCAACCATTCACTAGAATTCTTCTAGTAACAGAAAATTATAACAGAGCATAATCAATTAATCTAATTTAGAAATCTCCCCTTCTCCATTAAAAAAAACCACTGACATTGGACCAAACTCCATAGACCCTATTGGCATCAACAGAGTCAGCACAGATGAAATGGGTGCAAATACTGTCAGCCATGCAATCTCCAAAAGAAGGCCCTTGGATTTGGGGATTTAATAAATTAAGGATAAGTACCAAGCATAGAAATATTATCTTGAAGATATAGTGGTTATTACTGGTGTCCCTTTTTACTGGAGCAGAGACTACACAGCCACAGCTAAGTCTCCACAGATGGGCACAGCCTGATCTGAGCTCTCTGCCTGCACTCCAAGCAAGTCAATGCACATGGCTGCTCTGAGAGCTGCAAAAGCATGTGAGTGCAGCACTGTGCCCATGCCAGCACGCCCTGCAAGGTGTCCATCATAGTCCTGTCCTGCTGACAGCTACGGGCGTCTCTCACTTCCAGCCTGGAAGACGTGCTCTATTACTGCCATAAACCTGGCATGATGCTAACTGTGAAGTCTTCGTGTGATTTTAGATGTGTTTCTCTGATAGTTCTGCCACTTTAACATCCACCCACAGAGAGGACCTGACATCTTTTTAAGTACTTTGTTGAGACACTACAACCTGATGATTCAACTTAGTTATTTGTCTTAATCTGCAAGAGACCTCAGAGCTGTTCAGTAAAGTAAGTACAGGCTGTTTCCCCTCAGAGCAGGTGAAAGATGGAATCAACAACAAATACATCTTCTCTACTTTGCTCAGTTACCTGGTTTCATTTTGAATCAAACCTTGTCTGTCTTCTGCTTCAGCCTGTCTTACACATGTGCAGCCTCCCTGCCTTCACTGGCGCTCAGGCCAGACAGTCTGAAATTACATCACTGGCATCTTGCTGCAGCTTAGGTGGCATCACCTCAGGTTACATAGGACTGGGAGAGACCCACTGGGTCACCAAGTACAGCCCCTGCTGTCCAGGCAACCACGTCACCTAATCCCTTTGTAAGTGATTCAAAAATAGTTATGAACCATACCTCAGTGGGCACACCTCAGGCTAGCCATGAATGACATACTGTGGTGTAAACTGACTCGGGAAAAAGTACACAGACACATCCAAGACAAATGAGAAACTGCAACAAACAGAGAGGTAGCTTAGTCTAACGGCCAGGGAATGGGACAAGCAGCAAGATGGCTGGGGCCCTGCTGCTGGCTCCTACTCTTCCCTGTTTCACCCACAGTGCCATTGCTCCATTCCTTGGGTTCCTCTGGGCTGAGACCAAGATAACAACATTGTCTCTCCTTCCTTCACAGATTGCTTTCAGCACTATAGACAGAAAGGACACAAGAACTATTTTTATCCACTTAATCTCCCCAGCAGGTTTTTAAAGCCCATTTTAAAGCCCTCCTTTGCAAGTCAGTCTGTGGATAATGTGCTACCTGCATCTCCATAAAGTTTAACCTGTCATAGCCTGGCAAAGGTGTAATTTCATCCCCAGGCTCTTCTGACTTGAGACTGTGGAGCTTCTCTTTGTGGATAAAGTATCAAAGCAATAGCTCTGAGACAACAGCCTTTTGCATCTCACAACCCATGTATTATTCTCTCTAAACACAGTTTAACAGGCCAGAATCAAAACTTTTTCTCCCCCCTCATGTCTCCTCACCACCGTGTACACTTCAAGAAAGAGCAAACACAGATAAGCGCAGCAGACAGAGACACAGACAGAGAGAGGATGGTTTATCCCACAGACAGAGGATTACTGCATCATGATGTAATGACCTTGTTCAGAAAAGAAAAAGGTTAGTTAGATGACAGCCTGAGTTGTAAAAATACCAGCTCCTTTCCAAAATGTGGTAAAATAATATCCATTTAGACTTACACTGAAGAAAACATAAAACACTTGTCCAGTGAACTGGAGAGAGAAAGAGCTCAGCCCAACTGGCATTGATACAACCCCTCTCCAGACACACGTAACACATTGAACCAAACAAGCAGGAGAGTTCCTCAGCTAAGGATGCATGGAAAGGAGATGTCATGCTGCTTTCTATGTGTTTGGATCTTCAAATACCCAAGAGTTCTTTCTGTACCCTATAAAGGTGCATGGCAAAAAGAGCCACTTCTGTGTTTCACGTCAAGTGCAAAATGCTGCAGAGCCAGCTGCCCCTCATGAGGACTTTACATTTGTACCTGTTTTCTTCCACCTCAGAACAACTGGAGGGAGGAAGGCCACATGCTCCCTGCATATGAAGCAATCCCATGAAAGAATAACTCAAGGCTATGCCTGTTCTCTCTTTTTAGACAACAATTAGTGAAGCTCTGGCCATGACTAAAACTCCAAAGCTGAGTTCATCACATTTGTGACTACAGGTTCCTCAAAGGGACTTTTTTCTAATGAATTTTCAATGCTATGAAAATAATAGGTATGGTATTTACCACTGAAAACACTGTAAAAGAACACGGATGCTACTGCCCCAGTACAGCACACTTATTCCACTGCACTGTTGATATTCTGCTAGAATGAAGTGTATGTTATTAAAGCCAATATTTACCAACAGATACTACAGTTGTGAAAGTAATAGTCCTTCCATGTAAAAATAGGCTTCCAACAGGAAATAAAAGGCATTTGGCAAGTCCTAGCCTGCCAAGGGTAACTGCTCCATGTCCTGTTTTCAGGACAAGAAAGCCCTCCAGTTATGCCAGATACTTCCAGTGGTGAATGCTGAGCTTGTCTGGTAAGTTTTCCGAGCCCAGTGGAAATCCTACAGCAGACACAGAAAGCTCTGAGTTTGAATTGGCACCAGATGCTTTAGAAAACAAGTGATTTTCATTTTGTTACAGGAATATGAGAAGGCCAAAATGCTTTATTTGTCAGCACAGGAACAGCCACTCATCTAAGAGTATGAATATTCTGTTGAAGTTGTTATAAATTCAGACTCTTCCAAGGAAACCCTGCACTGAGTAACAGTGCCATGTGCCAACTTACAGTGCTCTCTACATGTGTATGAGACAGGAAATGTATTTTCTATAGCAGATGAACGGCAATGACAGCCTTCAGACTAGTACGGAATATCATTTGCAGCAAATTTCAACCTCTCAAGAAGCTGCCTACAGTATCTCCCTACTAGCTCATAGACTCCTTACAAAGGCCAACTCAACATCATGCGTCTACTGCAGTGTTTCTTCTCAATTAACTAAGGAAAAGTGTATTAGCCATACATCAAAACTGCATTGCAGCTAGAGCTGCCAATTACTTATGGCAAAAGGGAGGCTGATTCATCCGACTGTATGTGGGCCTTGGCTGGAGTTTTCCCAAAACGCAACAAGAAAAGAAGAAATCTCAGTGAACCTCCCCCTCATTCCCACTCCTTCCTCCCCCACAAATCACAGTCAAGAGGCCTGTGCTTGCAAAAGCAGCATTTCCTGGAGGATTCTTTCGCCAAATCACTCCTTTTCTAAATTCAGACAAAATACACAACTCAAAATCCATTTGCATATGATATATACGCATACAAGGACACCCCTCCCATACACTTACAAGCAAAATGCAGTGCAAAGAGTCTAGACCACCTTTAAAACCCCAGTCCCCAGGGATCCCTACATCTTTTACTCCAAATCCCACAGCGTTCCGTGACCACCTGTGCAGCATTTCATGGCTACCTGACGACGCTCGGCTCGGCACCAGCCTGCAGCAGCTGAGCAGGGGCTGGGGGGCCTTGTCTTTCTGCTCACAACACTCAGAGAACAGAACATTTCTGCTAAGCACAAGCACATCCTGAATCTAGACCTTTTCACAAGCTCCGTGTGTCAGATGCATTTAACACCTAACGTAACACAAGTAGCAATTCTCCATCCAACATGTACCTCCTTTACTTTGTGTGTTTCAAACGAGCCCTGTGGCCTCAGGGTGCCAGGGCTCTTCTCTCCCTGGCACTGCGGCATGGAAATTCTTCTCATTAGTTGCCATGGACCCATTTAGGCACCTAGTAGCCTAGGTTTTCAAGCTCCCTGGCCACACCAATACCACTATTCCCCACGGTGAATTCAGGACACAAAAATTCAATCATGTTTGCTTCTAACTCCTATCTTCCATTGCTCTGACAGCACCCTACTGATGACCTTGGGCATCTGACTTCATCCTTTTGTTTCCAGTGTGTTTGACACGAGTCAACCTGGCACCCAGTCCCTCTGAGCAGTCAGACCCTGCCTAACACATCTCTGCTTTTTTTCCAGGCCTGACTTTTACCCATTTATTGTAAATCTTTAAAACAGTTTTCACAGAAAATATGCTTCGAGATCCTCAGAAAGCAGAAAAATGTTTGAAGTGTGCACCCACTGCTCCCTGCCTCCTAGCACCAACATTCAAAATTCTAGTGAGCACAGTGGGAGAGAGCCAGAGTTGCCCTTTCCACGGCTAGAGGGATCAGCAGTCAGAAACGGCCAGCTCCATGGATCACAATGCAATGCCTCACCAACGCTGCATGGCAGACCAGTGTGAGGTATCTTCTGCCTAATGACCCCACCAACAAAAGCCATCAGTCTGATGAGAACTTGTGCTTTTAGAGGGTGTTGGATTATGCAAGAGCACAATTTTTCCTCTCCTTCCCCAAAGGTAGTTCTATTATGGGTTGATTTTGGGATTATATTTACCAGACTGCTTATGGGTACATACACAGCTATGTGTAATTCTTATTCCAGTACACAGGCAATTACACTTGGGATAAGCACTGCAATAGACACAGTCCTCAAACAGAGAGTCACACATGTTCAGCTGTACCATAAGGCCAAGCTCTGCCATTCTGCTGGGATAAGCAATGCAAACAACACAAAATGCAGCTCAAAAAGTAATTAAGAATCAGGTAAAGGACCTCTTGTGTCATGTGTGGGCCTGGGAACTTCATCCACATGCTGTTGTGTTCACTAAGGGAGAGGAAAGAGAGCTTACCAAACCAAGGACTTAGAACTGGAAAACTACCTTGTATCCAGATTCTTCCTGCTTTTCCTTACTACATGAAGAAGACTGGCATTCACCCTGAGTGTCCAGAGTGCTCCACAGACCATGGGAGAAGACAGGGCATGCCCTGAAAAGCAAGTTGCTCAAAAGCTCTGTCTGCATTATGAGTTGTGGCATAGAAGGGCCCCCTAATTAGAAGCTTTATGGACAATTTACTTCATAAACACACAAAGGTAGCAGAAGTTCCAGCATTTCAGTATCACTATAGCTTTCAAGAAGGATCAAGGATACAACCTCTGTGTGAACTGTCAATATACTGCAGGAAAGAATAAGACTCCACTGTTGGCTTACTCCTTCTGAAGCACTAAACATTATTCAGTAATGCCACTAAAAAGGAGGATTCTGCACTCCCATAGTGCAAGAAGAAGTGGAGACAGAACAAGAGCATGGAGAAAAGGTATGGTACAGGATTAGGGGCAGAAATGAAAGGAGAAGACTGTCCCTACAGACTGTCACTCTAGATACTTCTAAGTATTACCCCACTTCTTTCTGGTCCATGCATCCTACAAATAGCAAGGCTCTTTCCTCAAAAAGAAACAAACCAGGGAGCAAATTCTGCCTGCTTCAGTCTTTTTTCTTGCTAGAAATCTCACTTCTTCCCAGCTTTGATTCTCTGGAATGAAGAGAGGAGAGTCACAGCACAGCACAGCTAATGTAGACCACATCTGTAGGAAATAAATAACCAGGATGCCAACCTGAGCTGGCTAGGCTTGCTAAAAAGATCAAACGCGGATGTAAGCAGCTCTTTTCTGGAGCAGGCATCGTTTCAGTTGTTGAAATATTCATGCGCCAATAGGAGCTGTGGTATCAATGTCTGTCCCTGACACAAACAAACCTGAGCTCAAAGCATGACAATCTGTGTTGTGCAGAGTGGAATCACAATTAAAAGCATTTTCCAAGCCTCCATTTCTGCATGCACACATCTGACAGCTATTCTGGTGACACATCAAGAGCATCCCAAATCCAAGTCCACCATCTCCTGCCTGTGAGGGCAGGAGACATTAAAAACAGTTTTAGCAAATTCCCAGGATTTTAATTGTGTGCCTTCAGTTTTTCCCTCTCTGGTTTACTATGTACCAGCAGCCCTGTGGTTCATCTGGGGAGTGGCTGGATGCACCTGATAAATATGAGCTGGCATCTGGGCACTGCAGGTTGAATCAAGACTCTCTGCAGGGAAGCACCTGGAAAATTTCTGATTTGGAGGATTTTCTCTTTCACAATAGGAAACAGAGAAGGAAAAGACAGAAAATGGCCTTTCACTCCCCTCAAGAAACACAAAGAAGTACTTTCCACTGCTCTTTCTAAAGAAAGGAAACTAATTTTTCAGAGCCAGCAAATGGACAGAGACTGGTGG
>VZRN01001317.1:463850-548167 GCA_013397935.1 Dasyornis broadbenti | reverse complement strand
GTGACGACACACGGGCCGAGGCTGGGGCTGGGGGCAAATCTTGTGTTTCAAGGCAGCGCGCAGGGAAAGCGCGGCGCGGGGGGGTACTCGCCCTCCAAGCCCCTTCCCCGGGTTCCCCCTCGGAGGGGTTCGGGCACCTGGGAGGCGGGACCGGCACGGCCCGGGGCTGAAATGGGTGCTGAAAGGCATCATCATGCTCCCTGGTCTTCGTTCGCTGGGAATAGGAAATGCACCGTGAAATTCGGGGCTCCCCCGGATGACGTCTGCGTGTGACAGTCTGTGGGCTTCTCCTGTTCCGCATCCAAACGTGGGAGAAGCCCAGCAGGACTGAGGCTGGAGCAACCAGCTCCGGCCACTCCTGCGACAAAGAGGGCACTTCCTTGCAAACATCCCCAAATGCACCAGAAGAAAAATCTTCTTCACGGTCTGTGTTTTCCCATCTCCTTCATTCTTTTCATGCTTTCTTCCCTAGGCAAAGCGTGATCCTTCTCCTACTCCCTCCGAACCCACGAGTTCAGCTCCTTTATGAAAGGTGTCAAAAGTAGAAAAAGACCCAGCTTTGGTGAGAATCTCACTTTTACAATATTTCCAGGGGGAAAAAAATGTGCAGATAAACATGACCAATTGTACAGTCTCTGCAGCAGAGCCCGCAGGGCCATGGGCACTGGGCAGTGCTGAAGCTGGGAGCATGAGCCGTGCTCTGAGCTCTGAGCCGTGGGGCTGTGCCTGGTCCCAGGGCCGGCAGGAAGGTCTACCAGCTCCAAGTGCCATCAATGGAAAGGGCTATGCTGTTACATACCCAAGTGAACACACCTTTGACCATTTTTTTGTTTCACTTGTGGGGGTTTTTTTCCTGATGGACAGACATAGGCTTTGTTTAATAACACATTATGGAGCAGCCAAGGGTAAGCAGTGAAGATTTACCTTCTGCTGGCTGCTGTTGCGAAAGGTAAGGCAGGCCACATGTGTCCAAGAGGAGGGAACAAACCCTCCCAGACCTCCCACATGCCACTACACAGCATGTGATCTTCTCTGACCATGACTGATCAGCTCGTTCAAAGGACAGGTTCTCCAGAAGCAAGAGCTCACTGAGTCACCCAGTCCACACTGATGTGACAAGCAGCCCCTACTGAATCACTACCGTCCTTTCCTGCTGTAAGCCGAAGTCTCACCAAGGTTTTCTTCCCCAGTATGAGTCAAATCTGTCATTTAGCTGGCTGGCTCTGCAGTGATCACAGGCAAGCCATAGAGCAAGTTGTCAATGTTCTTTCCACCCCCACAGAAAATTACTTCCGTGGATAAATGACTTTCAGGATCCTCTAAGGTCAGCAGGAATTCGACAGTGGAAGAAGAGGCCTTCCACTTTCTGCTGCATGTAGTGTCCACCCCAGTGACAGCACTGCATGCATCCAAGAGGGTCAGGACAAACCATGGGGTGATTCCTGTAGAGGACACACTCTTGTTGAGCCAAAGTGGGTTAGTTAGCAGAGGGTGCAGGCTTTGGTCTTCGGCTCTTCCCCCTTCAAAGTCCATGCAAAGCTTTTGGAGGAATGTCCCTTGACTGCAAGGAAGTGAATGCAGCTGAAGGAGCTGTCAGGGTCCCCGCAGGCTCACCCAGCCCTGCAAACCACACTGGCTGCTGCAAACTGCTGTTTAAAACAGCCCAGAGCTGGACAGGACTGAGCAGGTGGGGGCACCAGCAGTACCCAGCCACCATTGGAGTAAAAATCATTCCTGATGGCTTCAGAAACAGACCCATGGGTCATTTACCAGCACCACACACCATGGGAAGTGTGTGCTCCACTCACAGTTTCCAAAGCAGGGAGGCAGCTCAAGGTAAAGCTGCAGATAGAGCATGAAATCAGGCAATTACAGATGTTAGGACTGAATCTGAAGGTGAATCACTTCCATTCCTTTTAAAAAGTCCAACTAAAATCTACTTTTAGCATGAACTTTAGCAAAACTGCTCTTATGAGCACCATAAGAAAACTGCAGGCTTTCTGAGGCACCAAGCCCAGTTCAGCTCCCACCTGATTTTGCCAAAGGCTGGGCAAGAGCAGATGAAGGGAGAGTTTCAGTTTCCTTTCCCCTGTGAAAGAACAGAAACTTGACTCCGTGACTGCACGCAGTGAAAAAGCGGATCAGATCCCTTACTCTCAGCCCTGTCCAAGTTACAACTCTCCTGGGAGCCAAAGAAACTTTGCAAGCATTGACTGTGCTCAGTGGAGTTTTGCCTGAAAATCACAGAGGGTTTTTAAATGTCTGTGCTTTTCAGGTTGGCCTTTGGAGACCACAAAGCCCTTGAACCTGTGCATTTCAGCCTTCCTGGGTTCTTCCTGGCTATCTTTAAGTTGATGGATGGAAGCCAACTGTCCCATACCTGACAGGAAGCTGATTTTGCATGCCTGTCCCATACCTTCCTGGCAAAGGAGACAAAGAGAGGAAGCAAAAGCAAAGGCCACAAAGCGGAAATTGCCTAAACCACAGCGCTCCTTTGCTCCTCATCCCAGCTGTAATGAGGCCGACCCTGTTGGATCTGGAGGGCTCTGCTGCACACTGTGGGCAGCTGGATGTGCTGACAACGGGCACATTGCTCAAGAACATTGCATGGAGAGGGAAAGAACAAGTGACTGCATGGTCACGGCACCTACACAGTCCCAGGGTGCTGGGCTCAGCAGTACAAGCTGGACTTGCTCCACGGGTCCACCTGGGACAGGCTGGGCTGGGCCTGACCTGGCCCAGACATGGACATGGTGATGGCTTTGTCCCCACAGGGCATAGGAAAGCAGGCCAGTCCCTGCTAGATGTCAATTCCTTGTGACTGTCACGTGGGTGTCCCAGCGAGCTGGAAATGCTTCAAGAGTCTGCATGCCCACAAGGTCCAGCCTCCAAGACCTGCAGGGCCTGCCCAAACCCTGTTTTTTCAGGAGCCATCTGGTCTCTGAGCAAGGATCTCATTCTGCAGAAATAACTTCAGAAGCTGCCCTAATTTGAGCCCCAATGCCCAATGCTTTAGGTGTCTGAGAAGCAGGAGGAAAAACCTGGCTGGTCCAGGGGCATCAACAACCCCAAAAGCTCCCTTCTTATGTACTAAAATAGGCAGGACTGGCTGTATCACAACTGTCTGTGCTGGAGTGTCTCTGTGATGGGCTGCGCACAAGCTTCCCAGCCCCTCCTTCGGGCATTCCCAGCCAGGAGTGGCCCAGAGGCAACTCCTCCCTGAAGATGCAACTCCATGGAAATTCAGGGGCAGGTAGCCAACACCTATCAAAGCAAGAGAAAGAAATTTTAGCTCTGAGCAATAAATAGCCTTCTTGTAGCCTCCAAAACATGCCTGAGGACTGCAAAAGCCCAGTGCCAGGTAACCTCTTAAATTTAATCAGATAGACCCTCCCAAACTGACTGCAGAGCTGCAGAATTGCACTGCCTGGCCAGCACCCTTCCCTGTGCCACAGGGCTGTGCAAGGCTGAATGTCTCAGCAAAGGACACCAAGCAGCAGCATTTTCAGAAATCAAATGTACACTTAGCTGGGATGGCCAGTGAGTTAAAAAGGTCCTTCTTGAGCAAAAAGAGGAATTCTTTCAAAGAGCTGCCTGATCCTGCTCTCATGGGGAATGTGTTCAAGCAGGGCAGGAATTCAGGAAAGCTCTGCAAATACACATCTGCAGGATGGCATTTGGTCAGAGCTATGTAAGATGTAACCTTAACGGCATACGTGGTTCCAGAGGAGGCTCAGGATATGCCCTAGTGAAGGCACAAGGGCACGGAGCAAACCCCTCTGCTTCAGCAGGGCAGGAAGGTGGACACAGTCTCCATCGACACCGGAACTGGTTCTTCCACATTTATCACACCTTGCTGGCAATCATGACACAATCTGAGCAACACAGCCTGACCACTGATGGGGTGTCAGTAGGTTTCCATGGGAAGAAGGTATCCCATTAAGGATCCCAATAATCTCCTTACTCAGTGGTAGCTGCCAGAGAGCTTGTCCTACCGATAAAATTAACTCTGACCATCAATCCATCCCCACCAACAAAACCCCAATAAGAAGCAATCTATCCTGTCCCCTAAGAGCTGTGGGTATTACAGTCCCCTGCAGTTTTCCCCTGTGCCAGGCTGCTGAGGCACCAGCATTCGCCTCCACAGTCCCACTCCTCCCCAAGGCTGCATTACATGGGGGCTCTGGGGGCCCCTCTGTCAGCCCTGCTGAGCCCAGGCAGCTCCAGGGGGTTCTGAAATGGCACCACAGCAGTGCTTGATTAACTGTGCCATGGGCTTATGTGGGGAGCACTGTGGGGAGGGGACACGGAGGGATGCTGAAAGCTAACAATTAAATTTGGGGTCCTGCTTGGCCCATGATGTCATGGCTTCCCAGCGCCCCGGTGATTGGCTGCAGGTGAGCATCTGCTGGGAGCTGGAGATGGTTATTTGCCTGAGGTTCAGACCTTTCCCAGCGGCTCTGAATCAGGCTGGTTGTCCTGACAACCTGGATAGTGGCGGCTTCTGATAACCACGTAATGAGGTTGTCACAAAAAGGAGCCCCTCCATCAGAGAGGTTTAGGGATCATTAATGTTTCCGAGGGAGCGTGAGAGAAGAGGTAAGGGGACCATCTGGCGATGCTGGAGCACGTCAACAGCCTCCCTTGGAAAGGAGCTTCATTAGACAGGAACCACCTACTGACACGTAGCGATGGGAACAGGCAGGCTGCCTGCCAGCAGCCAGGGGTCCCAATTGCTCAGCTGTGGGATCTGGGATACGCTGAGATGCACACAAAGAGGGAGCAAGGACACACAGGAACTGCCTGGGAATGATTCAAGGTGCTGAACAGTGAAGGTGCCCAGGGCTCGCGTGGGCATGGGGCAGTAACACAGCCTGGGACAAGTGACACAGTGAGGCTGGCACACAGAGGCCTTCCCACTGTGCTGCTGCTCTCACATGCTGCCTCTTGCACGGTAAGGCACTGAAAGATTGTGCCTCAATTTACCCCATTTGCAGGTAACTTCTGTGAATGGTTAAAACCCTTTCCACTCCTGTCCTGCAAATCTTGAACAGGGCAGGGCACAGACTTGGAGCAATGCAGCTCATTCAAAGAGAATTCATACATGACTCTGCTGTCCTGAGCATCCCCTCAGCTCAGGTGCAAGACAGGACAGAGATGTCCCCTGAAGACTGAACCTGAGGGATCATGCAAGGTGCTGAACACCGTGTCTTCTCCTGGGATCTACACATGCACTGTCTTCTCACCCCAGGAAACTCTTTGTCCTTCCCCTGGTCCTTGTGAAATGAGGGTTTCATTCACCCTGCACTTGATAGACCCACGAGGTACCACCCTGTGGCTCCAATAACACTGGATTGAGGTGCTGCAATCTGAAACCTTCATGGATGACAATAACACCACAGCTTGGAGAAGCTCGGTTGCCAAACTTCTGATCCCCAGGACCAAGTTCCTGGAGAAGAATGCCCACCCTCATGTTAAATAACACACTTTAAAAAAATTTTTTTTCCTGTAAAATGATGAGGTGTGAATCTTTCCTAAGAGGAGACAGAAATTACCTCCGTAAATAAGTCCTTTTGAATCTTACAACAATAATTGATAGAACGTGTCTTTTATATATTTTCATCTGTTTTAAAAATATCTACTGTAAACACTTGCTACAGTCAGTATAAGACTTTATTAATACACTTAACACTTTATTTATTAATAAAGATATTATATTAAAGGCTGCTGTACTTTTAGTATATATTTTTACCTCAAATCACGATTTCCCTACTCAAAATTAATGCTTCAACTGTGGATTTAACCAAGATGTAACAGGACTATTAACACATGTCAATTAAATACCAATCAACTACAAAAGACTGCATTTAATAAATACATTTCTTAATATACTACTGCTATACCTCATTAAAATGGTGTTGAATCTTCACAACTGTTGTAAACAATCAAGTGGGATATAAGCCACCTCCAGGAACCAGTAAAACTGAATGTAGTGCTGTCATACTCTGGGGAGGTGTGTGATATAAAATTCAAAGCTAAGACAAAGATACAATTGATTACATATAACGAATACTCTCAGATTAATAGTAGGCATCAGGTTCACAAATGCTGCTGTTCTCAGAAAGGACAGGAATGCCTGCAAGGAGATCCCCATCCTGGAAGAAGGTTTTGCAAGAGGGAAACAGTATGAGCCTATACTGTTCATACCTGTGCTCCACAATCCTACCTGAGCTGTCTGTAGTGATTCTTCCCCACGAAGAGGCTCTACAGCCCAGAGGCATTGCTCCTCCAGTTTTGGCAGAAAGGAAACTGAGGCAAAGAGCAGCTCAGGCTGGGCTGCATCTCAGTGACAGCAGCAAAGTAACCTCCCAGTAGCTTTGCCTCCCACGCATCCCCAGTGTCACTCCCAGGCCCCTATTTTTTTGTGAATTGCAATTTAAATCACCTTCCAACGGGAGTAGCAGGACTAACAGCTTGTATGTATCAAGCCCTACCTTAACACAGCTTGTAAACTGAACACATCACAGCTTCCTGCAGAAACACTATTGGGATCCAGAATTTTCCAGGAGAATCCCTGTAAAGTCCAATTCTGTCTGGTTTGCATTTAAATATCAACCATGCTCCTTCATGGGGAACAATCTCATTTGACTGAACACAGGCAAAGATGACCCACCTGCCTGCTGAGTTTTATCTGCTCAAGATGTTAAATTCAGTCTGCCCTCAGGATGGAGAAAGCCAAGATTCACCCTATCTATCCAAAGAGCACAGAACAGTTTCCAGTCCCTGCTGGCACCAGAGAATGAGGTTCTGAAAGGCATCACAGTAACCCAGACCTAGAGGAGTGTGGCCAAGCTGTCACAGCCCAGCACAAACACCAGATTTACTGATACATGACCATGCCCAACCCCCTGCACTACAGAGTCTCAGCAGAGGTGAGAGATCCCTTCCCTTGTAAGAACAGCTAAGCATGACTATGGTGCAGTTCACTGTAAAGGCACAATCTGACAGTAAAACTACCACAGCAAGATGGGCAAGTGCAGCAAATTTATCTTCTCCAAAAATAGTTGTCATTCAACAGTGATTCTTCATTGGAGCAGCCACACATCACCATGCCTCTGTTTTCAGCTTGCAAAATGTCTAGGAGTGGATGAGACATATAAAAACCATTCTCCAGGCTGTTTATCTTTGTTTTAATAAGAAAAGCATTTGCCAACATACTAGATTTTTATACAAGTCATTCTCCAGTTTCTCCCCAACTACTTGTGAGCAGGAGTGATACCAATCCTTGTGCCTACCAGGAGACATCAAAATAGAGAGACTCAGGAGGTGAAATGTCACCATTTTCAGGCTGAGTTCAGGCTTAGCAGCACAGTGTCTGAATCTGGGGTTTTAATTTACATTCACCTCGATGTAATCATTAAGACTAATTACTGAAGCACTGAGGTGGAGTAGGTGTGAAGCAGCCCTGCCTGCATAGCCCTCAGCTCTTGACACCCGAGCTGAGCTCTGTCAACGGGACACCTGCTGAGCTCCCACCTTGATGTACAGACTTGAAAGGGGTAAACCACTGGTGGGATCCGATATTCTAGGGTTTTAGAAATGCTGAATATGGAGGCCAGTGTTTAATCTGTGACGGTCCAGAGCATCTCGACATCCCAGACCAAAACCATATGCCAGTAACATCCAAACGGAAGGTATGAAAATGAACTGATTCAGGCCAATAAGGCTGTTAGAAAATGAAATGGAATTAACAGCTTTTATACTAGGGACCACTAGTGAATCTTTTTTAATGCCAGACATGTTTGCAATGAAACAATCTTTCTCTCTGGCTCTTTTCCACTGAATACAGTTGTGCTTCAGGAGCAGAAACGGCTTAGGGCAGGGATTCAGACCTCTTTATTGTACTCCATCACCAGAAGATTTCACATAGGGATGATTCTGGGCTGAAGATACCAGAGTGCTGTTTGCTGTGGAAGGGAAGCAGTGTTGAGCAGCTGCCAGGACGACTTTGCCGTACCTCATCTCCTGCTGCCTTCAGGGTATTCTGGCGAAAGCAGGAAAGTCTGATGCCACTGAAGACCATGATTTCCCTATAAGCCCTGAGACAGGCTCCATGGGAGCAGGAAGGGAGCCAGCCTGTGAAGGGTGCAGCAATGCACCACAAAACAGGATGGAGATACAGACTAATATCCAGAAACAGACAAGCTGAAGAGGAAAGACTCTACCTTATTTTCAATTCATTGTGCCATGATAACCCAGTCAAGACAGACTCCAAGCCTAGGTTGACTTACCTCTGGTTGGCCTGTAGCACAGACAAACTCATAAAGGTTTGCACCCTTCAGAGACCCTAGACCTTCAGCTATGGCATGACAGGAGAGGGTCTGAGTCAATCCTTCACAGCAGGTGAGATAGCTGAGGCTGCTTTCACCTTTAGTGGTTCCTTCCACTAGTGGAAGTGGATCCTTGGGTCCATGTGCCTCACTCTGCTCATTCAGCTCTCCCTTGAAAATCCACTTTTCCCACAACAAATGTTGTGAATTTAAGAATTAGCCTCATATAAGATCAGTATGAACTCTGATTTCACAGCTCCACTGGTGTCACGGGTGAATATGAACAAAAATGCTGTGGATGGCTCTGCACGATGGCTTGTGAGGGCTGGAGAATGTGGGTTCCCAGTATGCTGCAATGCAAAGGTACCATAGGCATCAGGATAACATCAGCCCACAGGGTCTGGAGAAGAAAAAGGTCTTTATGTGGTTCCCTGTCCACAAATGAAGGCTTCATTGCCTGGAGAATATCCCATGACAGTTCGAGTTTGCTACCAGGCCGGCTCAGGGCAGTGCCCTCCCAGTACTAAAAGACCAGAGACAAGGGTTGTCTGTGCACTTCCACACCAGCCTGCAAGACTGAAGCCTTACAATTAGGAAAAGCATGATAGAGAATGTGTGTCTTGGCTTAGAGAATACCCTTCCCAAGCTTACTGGGGTTGTGACCTGGGAAATTAAAATGCAAGAAACCCTCTAGCTGCTGACCAGGCAAAGTGGTTGATACTGGATTAAAGATTCAAGGCTCTCTGCTGTAGCACACAGGCACCAACTGCACTGGCTGAAGTGCCCCTCTGTTCTTTAGGGTGCCCAATACCAGCTACAGCAGTAGGACTGAGACTGTCTTTGTGATACAAACAATTTGCAACAGCTGAAGAGAAAGATTTCTCTGAACCTGATTAAGTGAGACACTTCAAACAAGATTTCAAGAAGCTGCCTGAGGAAGGACTATTAACTTTGCAAGACTGACGACATCATGACAGTAAATAGAGAATGTGCCAAAAAACAAACTTGCATGTACAGACCACCGCAGTGCACTTACTTTCTTTAAAGGAGAATATCCCCTACTCCTCTTCATGGTGAACCTTCCAGCACCTTCCTTCCCTTTCTCCCCTGCACACATCTGCAGCTCACTGTGTGTCAGGACACAGCCAGTAACATGTCCAAGATTTGTTTGTGCCAAGCAGTATGTCTACAGTTTGTCTCCAAACTCTGGGTTTTGTTTGGCCACAAAGAGAGCTCTGTAAGAAATAGTGAAGGCTAAGCATGTGTGCAGTGCAAACACCAAGGAGAAGTTTATTCTATAGATTTACCTTCCATGTCATTGGGACAGCTACAGTCTGCTTTGATATAGCATAGACGGAACCAAAGATTAGTTTCAAGTCAGGGGGCCACTATCCCAGAAATAATCCTGTTATCATAATTTCAGAGTCCAGAAAGCAGTGCAGCATGAGTTTTCTGACAAAACAGTGGGCTTTTTCTTCTCATGATTCTTGAATTATGCATTTCAGTGTACGAAACAACCCAGGTTTGACAAACCTTACTTGAACAGTAGAAGAATTTTGAATCCCAAGATTAAGGAAAGATATGTTCATGAGACCCTGGTCACATGACAGTCCATAGGAAGAGGGTAAGACCTGCTGGAGACCTTTCAAAACACTTTCAGTGACCAGCTTCTTTAAAAAGCTCAAGGAAGCACCAATTTCAGCATGCATCCACATGGTGGGAGAACACAACTCATGGAAAATCTATGGAAGTTTTGTTCTCCATCCAATACGGATCAAAACCAAATGTAATAAGAACAAATATTTCAAGCATTGCAAGTGTGACTTTTGGCCAGCTTGAGTCAACTGTATAAAGCATGACTATACATTTCAGCTCTCACCTCTGACTGTGAAAGTCAGGTGTTCAGAGAATACAGTCAGGCTTATTAATCTGGTGCTCAAAGATGTCACCTAATCAAGAGCTGGGATCAGGAAGGAATCCCCAGCTGACATTAAAATGTTAAATGCAATGGACTGAATCCAATTATTATTTCTATTGGAATTGCTAACATGTAAGATGGGGCTGGAGGGTCTGATTTCCAAGATAAACACGTGCCATCCATGCCACTGGAGACAGAGACTGATTGAAGCTCTGGACCTGTTCTGCTCTGCAGTGCCAGGTCAGACTCCCCTTCCACCGTGGGTCTGCTGATATATGGGAATCCAGTCAGCTCCCATGGGGTCAGAGAATCCCTGTCGCAGCAAAGGCGTCTGGGTGCTCTCACGCATCACAAAGGCTACAAACCTGCATGGTTGCCCAACTAGTCTGCTAACCTCCATGTTGCATGAGATGTTTCCTTCTTTTGGTTACCCATAAAATTCAAAGCACAGGGATTTATGATCCCTGGTAAATCCAGCATATAAACAGAGAAACCATCTCCTTCCATGAGCAAGTTAATTTCTCTTGTAAGAGATCTCACACCAGGCCTTCATCTCTTCAGCCAAGGTACCAAGACAGCCTTCCTTGTCCTGGAAGTGCCTTTGCAGTCAGCTGGTAAGTCTCCCTGCCAGTCTGAGCTCTTCAATGCAAAGAGATGTCATAAACCTTCCTCCCAAAAAAACCCCCTCACTCAATGAGAGGAAAATGACTGTGGTGCATTGACAGCTTTCAACCATCTGAAATGACTTTGTGAAGTTTTACAGGGGCTCAACCCAGCCAACAACAATCACCCTTAAAATAGAAATAAAAAATAAAGATCTTTATTTTTCATGAAGGAAAAAGCAGCACGCTCCACTGGAGCACCCACTCTACCTCTGTGTCACTCTGACACCTCCATGGACAGTCACACTTAGCTTCTGCCAGTGCCCCATGGAGTCCACCAGGATGGGGCATCACACTCAGTATTCACCTCCCAATATTGTATGGAGCAGATAATGATTCCATACAGCCAATCTTTACAATGAAAGACCCAGCCCATCCTATATGGAGGCTGCTGTCAGAGAGGAACAGAGCCAGAGGCCAGTGCTGGATCTGGTGGTATCCCACCTGCTCTCCTGATGCCATGTATCCACGCTGGACTCCAGCCAACAGGATGCAGCCAAATGTAATAGGTGATTCTACGATATTACTCCAGCCCACACCAGTGTGAATAAAACTGGGCTCCTGCTCTCCCTTTCCCGTGCTACCAGTGTGGCTTCACTGTGCAGCTGCCAGTCTGAATGCCAATCCACTCTGCCTCTGGCTTTCTGCGGGACCCAGACTCTCATGCTTCAGTGCATCCTTGCAGTTGAAACAAGATGTTTGCTCATACATATTTTTAATCCTGTTGCTACCCTGGCTCCTTCTCGTTAGTGGCCTTGCACAACCGTTGGTTCCACACTACGGGAACAGCCCAATTATCTTGCACAGCCCAGGAGAGAGCCACTGCTCTAGGAGGAGAGGGGTGCTCGCTCCAGTGGCAACAACTGCTGTCCCATGGTGATGGGAAGAAATCCCAGGAGTTCAGAAAGTCTCAGCAAGGCAGGGGACAAAATTCCAGATAAATTCCTCATCACCAGAGGAGGAGAAATACCATCCTTCTGGTACATACTGTCTTTGCTACCTCTCAGAGGGCTGCACACAGCCCTGCAGATGCGGGTAAGGAGTGATTTCTGGAGAGAGCTGCTCCTTGGGGCACGGCTCTGGAACTGACGCAGGGCTGGGCAGCTCCAGGGCACACTCACTCTTTACAGAACAAAGTGACACATGGCCACAGACTCAAAGCTGGCCAGTAGAGACTTCTGTTGCTGAGCAGGATGGGCTCACCCATCACCAACATTTCAGCTCCCGTTTACTTGGACTGAAGCTCCCAAGGGACCACCTTAGCCACCCCCAGTCACCCTGACCACACTGTCTCCTTGGAGGTGACACCTGCAGGTCAAGCTGCAGTCGGGGCTACCACAGACAGCCTCATCCCACTCTCCCTGTGCACATCAAACCTGGGCTGCAGTATGAGACACAGAAGAAGGAAAGACAAGCACTGTGCATTTCAACAAAGCCAAAATCTCTCCGTTCACTCTTCCACATAGACATCACCACAGAGACCCACCCCTGCTCCCTCAAGCTTGTCATCATACGAGACATGGGCTCCACCTCCCATAAGAGATCTGATCTGTCAGCTCAGGCTGAGGCATGTGAAGCCCAGCTCCTCCTCCTCCAAGGAGATAAGTGACTACAGCCTTAGCTACACTTACTGGTGTCTGCAGTGAGGGAACAGGAGGCTGAGTCACCCTTTGGAGGTCCAGTCCCTTCACTACCTGCCTCCTCCAAGCCCTGCACCAGCAAAATGGATTTTCACACTCAGTCCTGCACAGACTTGGGCAATCCCACATGGTTTTATGTGGCAGCCTTGCTCTTTTTGAAACGCTGCATGGTCCAGAAGAGACTGGCTGCATAGCAAGGTGAATCACAGCTGTGAACAAAATGTCTGGACAATTGCTATGGCAAAAAGATTGGCATTGCTTCATACTGTTGCTGCCAATTATCTCCTGGTTGCACAATGAATCCCTTATCACCTTCTCTCACCAGTGCTGGGCAGGAGCAGCTTTACAGCCTTTGCTTTTGCCTCACTAATCTTTGCTGGGCTGACAAGTCCCATGGACCAGGAACAGACTGCTCTTCTGGCTCAGAAATAGAGCCTGCACTTTGCCTTCACTGACTGCTGAAAATGTGGTGCCCTCAGATGTCCTGTGATGCCATTTTTGTCTTCTAATAAAAGCTGAACATCACTGCTCACCCCACCAGGAATCAATGCCAGCAGCATGAAGCCCCAGTTCTGGCCACTTGTTGCACCAGGCAGCAGTTGGGCAGTCTGTCCCAGGAGAGGGGCACTGGGCAGGCATGTGCCAGCCCATCTGCTGCCAGCACGCCTGGTGCTGTGTAGACCATCCTGTTCTCAAAAAATCCCAAATGTTGGTGGTGACACCAGACATCACTGAACTAGCAGGGCTGCATCACTACATCCCTCTAGGGTCCTTGCACCCACCAGGCCTGGAAAGATGAGCTGTTCTGAATGGAAACAGGGTCTCAGTAACCCATGGCTCTCTGCTTACCGCAGCACTGGCCACCTGCCCTACAGTGTCTAAATTCAGCAGGTGAATTCTGCTCTGTTCTGCACCTTTCACTGCACATGCCAGAAGTGATTGGGGCCCTTCAAAACCCTGAGACAATGTTGTGTATTCATGAGTGCCATCTGCTGGCACCTTCTCCCTTCATTAATCTTTCCAAAGCCACTGTGGGGTGTGGAGCTCTCCAGATCCAGAGCACACAGGTACCATTGGCTCCTGTCCCCTTCCTAGCAGGGGAAAAATTCTGTGCCTTCTCTAATATCCCAAGCTCTCTGGTCTCATCAGCTGCTGGAAATAAATCAGGTAGATCCATTCTATAATCTGCTACACAAATTGTTTAAGTAAAATGAACGTGTTTCCATGGTAGGGTAAGGATAAGAGTTAAGGAAACACTTTAGATCTCAAGAGATTCTTAGTGATGCTTCCACTACCTGGATAACAAGACAAAAAATCAACACAATCAACACAAAAATCAACACAGGAAATATCCATCCAACGTATACATATACTGGCTTCTTCCTCAAAAGACTGCCTGGCCCATTACCTGGGATCACAGCACAATTAAGTCAGGACTTTAGGGAGGAAGATATTAGTATTTCCTATCCAGGTTTTTCTCAAGCAGTAATGAAAAATGAAGGAGATATAGATTATGACTGATACAGACTGCATGCACTAAACAAATAATGAAAATAAACCATGGGAACTCCTGTACCATATGTGCTGTTGTTTATTAATTATATTCCAATAGCAATATACATCTGCAGTCTCCTGTAGTCTAAAGCCCCTTGCTTTCTAAGTGTTAATTAGGGCTCACAATCAATGCTGAGGCATGAAGGAAGTGTGTTCATCTCTCTCCTACGTTTGTAAAGCCCCAGAAGCAAAACCCAAAGGGACTTGCACAAAGTCACAAGTGAATCAATAGCACTGCCGGAAACAGAGCTCAAAACTCCTGGCTTCCAGGTTCTTCCCACAGAGAGAGAAAGATTGGTAACAAATCCCCAAAGAGGTGGGAATGAGCAAGAAAATCACAGTGTGCAGTCTGCCTGTGTTCACAGGTGAGTTAATTAGATTGTGGCCTAATTAAAATACAGCCTTTGCATTCTGCCTTTCTTCCTTGATGATGTTGGCAGCAGGTATAGGTTGTCCACAAGTTTAAGCTGCAAGCTAGGAAACACCTTCTAACCTTGGAGAGAGTGGAACAGCTCTGTGATGGGGCTGGAAACTCAGAGACTGCAATATGGCACCAGCTGAGCTCATGGAAAGCACCTCTGGATAGAGATGCCTGCAAGGTAGAAGGAGAGGAATGAAAATACAAATGGCTCCTCCTCCTAGTGCTCCCTTCCTCAGTAAACTTGGTTTTAGAAGCACCAAACACTTGCTGTTTCAAGTGAAGTTCCAAGGTGTTTGGCACCTCTAGAAAGCAACTTCTGCACCTTAGCAATTATAAAGAACATGAGTCCAAAATGCTTTTAATGGCTGAAGTTAAAGACTACTTCTGCCAAAAACTGCAAAAACAAGTGGCAATCCCGTATCTGTGCATCACAGGGAAGCTGGAAAAATGAGGGCATTACTTGCGTTATGGTACCTCTTGTCCCTTTCTGCCAGGAACACGGTAGGAATGGAATGGACACAATTTACAAAAGGTCACAGAAGCAAAACATTAACTAAAGATTTGACCTCCACACAACACCTCATAAATGGGACAACTCTACCACAATTATAAAAGGGCATTTTGTTTAAAGATCGTTTTTAGAGGGCAATGATCTGGTCAATGGAAAAGCTGGATTTAACTTGCTTAATCTCCGGTGAGTTTTAAGGGTCTGATCAGGAACTCACTGGAAAAACCCAGTTGTTGCCATCCTTGTGCAGAGGCAGACGTGTCACAAGCACAGGTTGTCACTATTGGGGAAAGGAGGTGTTCAGGTACCAAGGGAAGAGGGCAGGCCAGGTTCTTACGGAAACCTGCAGTTCACATGAGGATGAATGGTTACAAAACAAAATACCAAAGTCTCCCACTACAGAATCAGTTCATGAGTGACCGGAGTTGAAATGCTAAAATTGATACAAGCATGTAGAAAGGCTGAGCTACAGAGCCAGAGCGCTCAGGAGATGCCCAAGGCAGCTTCTTCAGCCAGGCTGCATGTCCAGCATTATTCACCACCAAGACACACCCTCCGGATGCAGACAGTGCTGGAAAGCGCAAGTATTTGGCAGATGAAAAGGCAAAAAACGTCTGTAGGCTCCAAAGGTAAAAGACATTATTCTTGCCCCTAATAACTCACAGATGTATTTTTTCCTCTGTTGTTTGCAAACATTTCAAACCAGCATTGCATGTCCTACTGAACCATGATGCCCACAGAAGGGAACTCAAGTGAGACGACACAGTGCATTGGAAATGAAGTTTCCAGAAGCATTTGAGATAATGGAAGAGAAAGGATCAGAAGGAGCAATGAATGAACAGAGAGACGGGATTTCACTGTACATCAGAACTCTGAGCTTCAAAATCACATGGAAATCCCAGTTTTCCTAGTTGTAACAGGAAATAGCTCAGGAGATGGACTGAAGGCTCTAAGGCAATTCATTTTTCAACAAGACAATGCAGTCTGCAGCCAGAGCATCACATTGCAGTCATGCTGCCTGTTACTCAGTGTGAAAAAAGATCAAAGAGCAAGCAGGAACCAATCCAGCAAGGCACAGTGAGAAGCTGCGGCCACATCTCTGTTCCCTCTCTCTCACAGCTCACCTCCCTGAAAGCAGCCCCTTTCTTTCCCTGCTTGCTGGAGTGCTCTGCACACCCTTGCTCAGAGCCCCTCGCAATCCAGCCTAGCAGCACTGCTGGCTCACTCCAGCACAGCAGGGTCAAAAGAGTCAGAACTCCAGAAAGGTCTGGCTGAGGAAAAAAAAGAAGCCAAGGAAGTGCGTGTCTTTATGAGCTTTCATCACCTTCCAGTCCCTTTTCTCTTCTTTTTTTGCTGTCACCTATCATTAAAATTAAATAACAGTTGGTCTTGTTGCCATGTTAACCAAGAGACACTGCAGACTCAGAGAGTCAAACTCAGTCCACCCTGCTGGATACTTGCTCCTGGTACACTTGATGGAAAAGCACAGTATAAGAGGGAGAGAACAGAGGACTCATTCCTGGAAATGCAAATGCCTGATGGCTACTCAACTCACGAAAGAAATATTGCAAAGGGGTTGGAACAGCAGCAGCACAATGTAATGCCCAGCCCTCTGCACACCATCCTTACAACAGGCAGTCAATACTCCTGCAAAGCTGCCTGTCTGTGTTTCTCATCTGTTATCTTCCATGTCCATTTCAGTCCTGATCCCAAAGAAGTTCATCCCTTCTTCCCAAACATCACCTCCCCAGTTCTGCAGAGCCATGAGTTGGGCATATATTTCCTTGCCTTGAGAAGTCAGGATAAGGACACTCCAAAACCCAAAGGAAAATAAAACAGTGCTGGATGCTCTTCAGGTCACCAAAAACGTAGGGCAGCACTGTAGCATGGACACAAAGCTTTCTGCTAGTGGGACAGCATTTTAGGAGGATTTCTGTTTTCTTCTCTCCTCCTGATGCTTCCTTACAAATCAGGCTCTCTCCCTGCCTCGTTCTCCTGTGCTCAACGTCTCATTGCAGCTGCACAGAAAGACAAGCCATTTTGCTTGCATGGCTGCCTCTGCATTTCAAGCTGATTTGTATGAGACACTGCCACCCAGCACAATTTGCATACGTACCAAAATGCGAGACCTGCACAAAATGAAGCAGGAAAACCATTTGTCTCTCCTCTCGGAAAAGGTTAATGGCATGGATTCTTTGCAAATGTTTACTATTAAGTGTTTCCTAAGCCTCTGAGCTATAGAATTTGTACATAAAAGGGGGTTCACCCTCTTCCCCCAGTCCCACAATCCTATTTGCTTCAGATTAACATGAGTGACCTCTACTTCACTTGAGCTTATTCATTGCCCACAGTGCAGGGCCTGGTTGTACTGAATTATTTCCCTGCCATCATGAAATGCTATTCAGCTGCATAGGAGGGGACAAGGCTGCAGATGCAGGTGTTAGCTCCCTAGAACATTAACTGTTCAGGCCCCAGACAAGACTCCTATTTAAACCTTACTCAGATTAGAAGGGTTGAAGAAAACCATGACATGAGTACGGGATACCTGGACTTAACACACCGGAACACTAAGCCCAAACATGTGATAAAGAGAGCAGGGGTGAACTACAGCCTGGGAATTACATGTGATCACACATGGCAGGGGACAAAGCAGCCCTGCCATGAAACACTTAATCTCAGCACCTCCTGCTGCTCCCTCCCTCTCTGTCCTCAACTGTGTCAGTCACCCAACGTGCCCCACACTTGCAGACTTAAGAGTGCATCAGAGGCTCTGGGGCGGGTGCTCTTTGAAATGGCTTAATTTAAATTGACATATGAAGTGTCACCTCCAAATTAAGGCAGGCTGAAGAAAACCCTTCAGGACCTTTCTGTCCCTTCTCTCTCTCTGTCTCTCTTCTTTCCCCTCTCATGTTACTTCAAAGAGAGCTTGCACATCATTTACCTCTCTGGCCACCAACAGAAAACAACTCCTACCAACAACTGAAAGGCGTCTTCAGGTGCAGACTCTAAGGGCAGGGAGGATATACCCTCATTTTCCCAGTCCTCCAAGAATAACAGCCCAGCCTGAAGTCCCTCCACAAGTCTCATCTCCTGAGTCAGACACAAACCCAAATTATTCTGGCATACGAACACAGATCTGTGCTGAAAGAATGGCTATTGGGCAATTAAAATCTGTTTCGCTCCTTTGCTCTCCAGGCAGGCTGGCTGATTGACTGGACCCTTTTACTTGGGAAAACAAATATTAGGCCTGATCTTCAGCTGGCAGAAAGCCACACAGTGCCATCAATTCCTCTGTTACCCTGACTGAAACTTTGACCTATGGCTTCCAACTACATTGAAGCTGTTACTTCCTACCTGCACCTCCCATACCTTCAAAAGGCACAATAACTCCACTCACTAATTTTTGCAGACCAGGGACAGATTTTCTCAGATCTCACTGCATTGGGCTCAGAGTGGTCACTCCGTGCAGCACCTGGGCTGCCTGGCAAACCTTATTGTGATATGGAATTTAGTGCATCAGGTTTGGAAGCTTTTGCTGTGATTTGCAAATAATCAGAGAGTTCAGACACAACCTGCAACTACTGTACTCAAATGTTCCATTCGTTACTACAAAACAGGATCCTGCCTAGAGAAGAAGAGACTAAAACTTGAAGTAGTGCAGACAAGTATAAAGGAATGAGGGCAATAACTGCCCTGCCCTCACAGAGCAAAGGACTCAAACTGTTTAAATACTTTCAGCACCTGGACTGTCCCAGCAAATTTCCATCCTTTAACTCTCCAAAGAATTACACATCAGTCCTTACTCTGCACAGACAAGAATTTGCTTTTGCATTCAGTGAATGGTGGTTGGGGTTTCGGTTTAAAAAACAAAAACATGTATTTACTGCAAATCCCATATGACTCTTGTGATGAGCAAAGCCATTTTAAACAGTCCAGAACCTGGGGGAAGCAGCCAGGACACAGAGGGTGTTGTGTGGGCCCCTCTTCAGCACACACATACTGATCTTCAGTATGTGTGTGTTGTAAAAAAAATCCAGAGGCTGACTAAGACTAGTAGGATAATCAGAATAAGGCACATTCCTCTCAGGGAGACCAGAGTAGCCAGCTTTTTTTAGCTTAACCAAACAGAGGCTGAGAAGGGTCATCACTGCAATCCAGAAATAACTCAAAGGCAAACACCAAGGAAGAAAAATAGCTAGTCAAGATCAGTGACTAGAAATAAACAAAGAAGAATGAAAAGGCCATGAGCAAATTTGAACTGGAAATTATAATGTTTCTATTTACCAGGAGGATGAGGCAGAAGCTACTTTTCAATAGAAATAATGGGGGAAAGAAATGTTTAACCATCTTTGGACATTTATAAAGCAGAGTCTAGGACATGATACCTTGCTGTCACTAGAACTGAATCTGCACCCTTGGCACTGGCTGCGAGGGATCACAGCACCATTCTGCATGGACAAGCAGGAAGGATGCCTGCCCCTGTCCACAGCACTTACAACCCCTGTTCCTGGCAGCTCACCAGTACAGGAGGCGAAAGGACAGAAAGCTGAAGCAATGGAGAGCACGGAGACCAAGCTTCAGTTCCTGTCTGCCCAACGCCAGGTAAGCACAACGCATCCGCTTCCCTGCAGAGAGGGGTTTCAAGGAAGTATCAAAGGAAAACCAGCATGGTGGTTACCTCACACCTGTTGAGCTTTTCAGAGGCACAGTGACCAGAGAATCAGCAAGTGGGTCTCTAGGGACTGACAGAGCAAAAATACTGGTAAGCATCTTGATCCGGTCAGAGGTGAGACTGCTTAGGAGCTGCTGCCTGGTGAAGAGCCCTAAAGACCAAACTCTCACTTGAAGGAGGCAGTTTTAACAGGGCAGAAGCCAAAAGTCTTCTGTTCAAAGATATGACCAACATCTATTTCAGTTTAATCACAGGAGCAAACTCAATTAACATGGCTGGTACAGTAGAAAGTTGTGCAAAATAACTTACTGGATTTCTCTTTCTTCTTTCCCACTGAAAAAAAATTATTTGTCAGTCCCACTGGAACGCCTTTGATCTCAACACTGATCTAAGCAACCAAACAAGAAGAAATCAAAGAAAAAAGTGAAAAAAGCTCTGGAAGAGAGCATCCATCTTCTCTCCACACACTGCTTCGCCTCTGCCTCCCTGGACACGAGCAGGTGACTTCTGCTAGCTGGCAAGGCACAATGCAGAGAACAGCCCCACACACCCCAATGTGCCTCAGGCACTTGTAGAGGGCTCGACCAGATCCTCCATTCTGCTCTGTTTTTGCTAGATATGTTAATAAGTGATCAAGGTTTATTGTGCTGTAGTTACACTTTACAGTCACACAGAGTGCTCCTCTTAACAGCATTTCCCCTCTTTAAATTCCCAGAAGTAGGGAAGCACAGTCCATGCAGTTTAAGGACCTTCTGTATTTTGAATTTTGAAGCCATCATCATTGCTAGATTAAGTGAACTGGCTGTGACTATCTACAAAAACACAGTTATCAGCCCTCCACAGGCTTGCAGAAGGTCAGGGCTGCCAGGCAGAGAAACCTAAAATTCAAGAAAGGCTGTCTGTGTATTAGATCTTAATTTAGGCATGGTTTGGGAGTTTCAGCACTTCCTGAAGGTTAGGCATGCAAGTCCTCTCCCTGAAGTCGCAGGAGCTATTTGTGAGCTCAGAAGTTAAACACACATTAAGCATGTCCTGACTTGGGGCCAGGACCGTAACGTCTGCGGAGCAGAGTCTGATCCTGCCTTGTGCAGCCCTTTCTTTACATGATGATCTTATCTGCTCAGGGATCTCAGAATCACTGTATAATAATTTATCAGTTTAAGTTACATCAATTGAGGTCAGATTAGCCATAGGTTTGGCTTTTCCAGGAAAAACGTGAAAGCACCCACAGACGCACATTCCCTCTTCTGATGTCAGCAAAAATACTGCTATTGATTTCAGGAGAACTGGGATTTCATTGCAACATTTAGTGCTCTCACTGTCACTAAGTAAAAGTAGGGCTGCCCCAGATTTCCCTACAGTTATTAAACAAGAGAGCTATCAGTTCTAAAGACAAAAGCAGAACTGTAAACAGTGCTACTTGCAGTGATAATGATAATTGCAGGGGGAAAAAAAGGAGAACTAATATTTCTCTGTGGCACTGGATGTTCCTAGTAAATGCTAGAAATTGCAACAGTGTTCAGTGACAGACACAGTTTAACGTTCACAGAAGTCTTTCTCACAATCACAGTTTTTTACCTCTACAGCCTTCCGTTTACAAAATTTCTGCCTGGGTTTGCACTGGCCCTCTGCAATCTGGAAGCTGTTCAGGTGGTCACAGTGCAGCAGAGAGCCTGAACACTAACCGTGAGACCGGGGAAGGGTCTTTGGTCTGTCAAAACCTGCTGCTTCAGAGAGCCCAGCAAACCTCCTCCACGGCAGGGCTGCCGTGCCTGGCTGGGGAGGGAGCAAGCACCATGTCCGAGACACAGGCAAATAGTTTGTGATCCTTTTGGCAAGAACACTCCTCTTGAAGGGAATGAAAAGTCCATCTGTATTCACTGCCAGTGAGGGGCCGTACAGCCACCCCTCCTGCTGTGCATCACATACCCAGGATCAGACCACAGGCAAGGGAGAAACTGGATCGTTAAGCCACAGAAACTCAGTCAACCTGTCCAGATTTGGGTCTCAGGAGAACATTCAATTCAGAGAGTTTCCTCAGCCCCCCTGAAGCTCTATTTACGATCGATTAATCTAGACATACAGCAATGATAATAACTTGATAAATCTCAGTGTGCAGGAGGTCATTTTTAAAGCATCATTATGTGCATTAGAAAGCTTTAACACTCATGACACTATAATTATAATCAAGCCTCATCTGGCATTATCAAGCATTGGGGAAGAGTGTGGTGGGGGGATAGTTTGCTTTAATTCCCAATCGAATTAAAATTCTCTTTAGTTCCAGCAGCCAAAGCCAACTTCCATCTTAAAAGCGTAGCAATGCTTACCTGCAATTATGAAATAAGTAATTTCATTTAAAAGCAACTGCTACATACAAGAAACTCCTGCACCTTGGATGTCCTGGTGGAAAAACATGAATTATACATCTTTAACATGGAGCTGGCCAATTATGACTCCTTACAGCCCAGTACTGCTGTAAAATAAAAATTTACAAATATGGAAAGCTCACAGCTTTGCAGGGCAAAACCACAGCTGTATTTCATACCTCACAAAACGTATTCTGTGCAGCACAGACTTGAAAGTAAATTTTTGGGGTGAGGCTAGGGGAGGATGCTTGGATCTCTGCACAGTTGCCAAGTTCAGTTACGAAGCTATTACCCTCGGTGTGAGAACTACAAGGCGAAACACCACATCTTGCATAATTCACGAAGTCAGCTTGAAGGACGGTAGCAATTCCTTCTCACTTTAAATCCTGTCTCCCTCTTCCCCGCACTGATCTCCCGAGACTCCACTAAACATAAAGCAGCAGGCAATAAACGAACCAGCAATTACCACAGACAGATGCATAAAGCCCCACCCTCCCCCATGTGCCCATCAGAAAGGACTCTCCCATGTCTCTTCTTTCTGCTGACTTGGGAGTGAGAAAGGGAAAGCAAAATATTATTGATCTGATCTCCTAATCCAAAAGCGTAGAGCATCCCCAGGCTCCAAAAGAGGAAATCCCTGGTAGGGTCATGTCAATAGTGTCCTCTGCCAGGCAATACTTCTCAGAGCTGACACAACTTTCAAGGTGCCCAACGTCAAAGCTACAGGGTGAAGTCACAAAGTCTGGCTGGGTTTATAAATCCCAGTTTAACACATGCCCATTGCGATTAATGAACATGGGACATTAATGACTGGGCTCAGCATCACTAAATCAGTCCCTCCTGCTACAAGTAAGTTGGATAAATCAGAGCATTTCATTTAGGGTGATTTATATTACACATAAATTAACATTCATCTGTGAGTGATTTGTTAACACATTGCAAGATCTTCTAATCACTTTCTGGTTTTCCATCAATCAAAACTTTCAGGAATTACATCACTAAATCCTAGACTAGAGGGGCAGGGCCATTAATCAAGTTTTGGAGGCAGAACCAAGCAGGCTTACAGTGTGGAGTGATGATTTGGTTAGCCTGGGCAAACGGGCTCAGTACCCTGCTCTGGGACTCCCTGCACAAACTGGAACCCAAACTTTGCATGAGATCCACTCTCCTGTCTTGTTCCACAATTCCTCAGTCCCATGCTTCCATGCACAAAAGTGAGATGAGAGCATGTCCCCCTGAGGGTTGGATCACAAGGAAAAACACCTTCAGAAGAACACAGGGTGTCAAACACTACTTGCAACTACACTGCAAGGCAGTCAGGGATCCTGGCCACCACAGAGAGCCACAAGAAGGAGCTGACATCTCCTTCAAGGTGACATTTGATTCAATTCTACTCTATTCTAAAGAGGCCCTAGAAACAGAATCAGAAAACCATTCAGCCTTTGATGTATTGGTACAATTTTGGAGGAGTGCACAGCTGAGGGGCTGAACAGAGCCAGCACACAGGTACACACCACAACTACTCCAGCAGCTTTACTGGACCATTTCCATAGCTCCAGAATGGGAACCTGGAGGGCAGGGAGACTCCAAGGACAACTCTCCTCCTGCACCTCCGGATGAATGACTTCAGGTCCTGGCTCCACCCTGGTCAGCCTGTTCCCCATGTCATTCTCCATGCTTATTCGCTCAACTGTGAATGGGAAATTAGAAAAGTGGCCTCATTTAAGAAGCACTTTCAGATAAACTGATGACCAATGCTCTAGAGGAGTGAGTTGCTCTTCAGGCATGACTTCTGATCTCAGTGGTTGTTCAGTCTTCCAGCATCTACAAATGGTTTAAGCCTCAGATCTAAGGCACTTAAGGCTGTCTCTGTATTACATCTCACAGACTTGATAAATTCTTAATTTTCACCTCCTGTAAACCAAGAAGTTTGATTTCTTGTGCAAAGCTGTTAAATTCTCCACCACAAAAACATTCCAAGTTAGGCAGAATCCAAAATACAAGAGCCAGGTGTGCCTCACTAGGTTTCCACCTACCAGAAAAAAAAAAAAAAAAAATCCTTTCTCAACAGTTAGGCCTTGGCAGCTACTGCTTTTTATAGGAAAAACTCCTGTCCTGTTTGACCAACATTCTTTTTCACCTTTCCTGTGGGAGTGTGGCGCTGAGAAAGCAATACTGGAGTAATCTACAGTTCAGCAGACGTGGAGTTGATTAGCATTGTCCATCAATCACTGTCTGACCTATGCATCCATTTATTTCAGCAGCATTTGAATTGATCTAAGGGAGATACCTTCTGAAATGCTGTTACACTGATGCAAATAGTTCTTATAAAATTCCTATACACAGCAACACACCCAATGCTGTTCAGGAAGCCACTTGCAAAGCCCTGTCTGTACGAGATGGACAAGCAGCACCAGAAAATTAGGATTGCCTCTGAAAGGCATTTGGTTGGGGTTGTTTTCTCTTTAGCTTGCACACACCGGCGAGGTTTGGGCTAGCAGGAGATGCCAGAAGGAACGCTCCAGAGAGGGGAATGCCCCAGCCACCACAGAACAGGCAACAACAGGCCTTCCCCAGGCCTGGACACAGCTGCATCCTGCAGCCGAGCAGGATGCATCCCTCCATGCCAGAGAGACCTAGAGCCCATGGCATACTCCAGGCAGTGACAAAGGCACAACCACCCCCTCTGCAGCCCTCACAAAAGCATCCCTGTTCCCTTCCTCACTCTGCCCAGACTGGGAGAAATACAACTGTCGCTCAACAGTGCTCTGACTGTTGTACAATTTATATAAACACACATATAAATACACATTTATATACACAAATATGTACACATTGTGTTCATACATCTATGTGTATGTATACATATACACACAGAGATAGATAGATAGATAGATAGACAGACAGACAGACAGATGGATTCTGGACACAACAGGATGAACTGAAAAAGCTCACAGTCAAGTGCTTTAGTCAGAGACTTTTCCAAACCCAGTGTCTGGTTGTTCCATTCCTTACTCCCAAAGCCTCAGCCTCTGTAGTCTGGAACAACCCCCTTTAATTCCATAATTATTTTAACAATTTGGCAATCTAGCTGGATTTTGCCACTTTCAGAATGATTTTATGATCCAGAGATGCTTGCTGAGGACAAAGCAGAACTAGAGTGCCATTTTAAATACAGTTGATTGGGTAACTTGTGCTTCTTAAGTGGACAGCACGAAACACCTCAGTGCTGCTGAGCTCTGGCGAGACCCATGCCTTGCATTAACTGCACGAGCTGCAAGCCCAGAACCAGTGTGCTTTGACTCCTGGCTACAGGGCAGACTCAAAACCTTACCAAGTGCTAGCACAAAGTTTTAGCACCTTATTTGTGTAGTCTCTCTCCCACACTGGGGACTTGAGATCTACCCTTCAAATATTTACACACACACTTCACACACCAGACTAGACACTGTGGAAGCAGAGCTGTGGATATGCATAATACACCTTTTTTTTCCCCCCTTATGATATTGTTATGAAGTAGGAGGTGAGATTATTCACATATTAGGCCTTCAGTCTCCAGGGAACTGTCTGTGATTTCTATATTTATACTTTCAGTGTTGTCACAGAAAACACTGCAAGAGATTTTGATCTTGAAAACTGATGCAAATTTAAAAAAAACCAAAAACCTGGCACTTCCACCTCATCCCCAAAGCTCAGGAAAACACAGGCTCTCAGATTTTTGCTCTCCTCTTTCTTAAAACAAAAGGACAGAAGAAAGCAGCAGGAGGCCATCTCACAAATGGCAATCATAAATTGATCAGGCTATCAAACAACTGTCATCAAGAAGCAGTAAATAGATTCATGAGCATTCATTATTGACTGGTCAAGTAACCTGGCAACACTTCACTTCAAACGCTGACAACAGCAGGACTCTCTAATCACTTCCGAGCAGGACAGGACCTTTCCTATGCCACTGAGCAGCACAGCTCTGGCCTTTTGCTCTTCACCATGTGGGGGAGATTAAACAGGACTTAGATACAATACTGACTGCTAAGCAGATATATCCCAAAATCTGAATTCCCAATCATGTAAGCATGAAGAAAAATGTGCAAATCTAGATTAAGAGATGTATAAGTAAATTATTTTCAACAACCTATCACAGGTTGCTGCCTAATACTAATAATAAAGTTTTGAAGATGAGCAACGATGAAGTGGTAAGAAAATATAAGGGTTCACATGGTGGACACATATCCCTGCATTATCAGTGTCACTGTGGCCAATAGAACTGTTCACGTTGGCTCAATCTTATTACAAGGAAAAGGTCTGTAGGCTGGGCAGACTCTGAGAATGTTCCTGCTCTCCAGTGCAGTGCCCAGGTCCCCTGTATGAGTCTGGGCTCTGAACTACGCTAATTTTACATACAAAAATGCAAAGGATGCAAACACATTCCAAGTCAACAACCCATGTGTTTAGGGCTCACTCCTGGTCAAAACAGCCCAGCTCCAAGGACCTTCCAGCCACAGAGCAGAACATTATTTGATCAAGTTTCTGAAGAAGTTCAAGAACGTTTTATAAAGAGCAATGAAAGGTGTGGAAAGCCTCTTATGTCAGCAGTTGGCTCAAGACACACGGAGTTGATGGATTGAATGCTGCCAAGATTGGGATTGTGTTGCTCTTGTGCAGCAGATGAACTGCAGCCTTGGATACAGTGGGTACTGGTGGTTGTGTTAAGAATATTCTACAACAACAAATTAAAAGTGGGTGGCTTTTTGGTTTGCTTGAGGGACTACTTCAATCAGGGAAAAATAAAGACTCCTCTTCTATGCACAGTGACACCACAGACTCACCTGACTCCACCACATGTGTTACGTGTCCAACTCCTTAGGTATAAAACAGGGGAAAAGAGTGTGTAAAGGTTAGCATGGTCCTACAGAAGCCTGTCTGTCCTCTCCCCAGTGCTGCTGCCCCTCTCCTGAAGAAACTGAAACATACAGCAGAAGCAATTGGCACTAATATTTACAGAAATTCATAGAAACCCTGCTTTGCCTTCATGGGGATCCACCTCTTCTCCCCTGCCATGTGTTTCCTTGTTTCATGATTCAGCAAGACCTGTGAGGGACAACAGCACAAGTGGTGCATGTTCCACACATTAAGAAGTTCCCTCTGTCCCCATCTCTCAAGTCGCTTTTGCCTCAGAGATGTCCCATGAGCTGCCCCAATGTCAAATGATCCCCTCCAGTCCCAATGTCAAATGATTCTAAAGTGGTGCAGGACACTTCTTCCCATTTGTACCATTTAAAGATCTACCTTGTGGCTCACATTTGCTCTGTAATTTTACAGAGGTGATCTGAAATATGGGTCGATACTTAAGGTCTCTTAATATTAAAGAGATTGATTGTGGCAGGGGGAAATTAACGGTGCAGAACATGCGAGTGTGATCCAACAGCAGCAAGTGCCTGTTCCAAAAGAGCTGAGATGCTGCCGCACAGAAGGCACCAGCGTTTAGCTCAATGTCCTTAATAGTTGAAGAGTTCACTGCCTTAGTCAGCCAACTCTAAAATAAACCTTATCATCAATATTGCAGTGGGGCCTGCAAGATCCACCTTTCATGGCCAGGACTGAGGAACAAATGAGGACAAGCAGCCTTCCCCAGAGAGTAGGAAGAACATGTGGGTACAGCTAAGGATGCATAAGGAGATAATAGGAGGATTTGGACCAAAAATGGGAACAGTGTTGTCCGCTGTCAAAAGAAATTAAGGAATATTCGTTAATAAATGCTGCTGTGGAAGACAGAGTTTTGAGGCAGGATAAGAAGGAAGAAAATGAAGTTCTCCTGGGGATCTTGGAGGAACAGTTTCCCCTATGAGAGTCAAAGTCCAATGGTCAGTGGTCAAAGATCCCCCAACAGGCTAAACAGCCTTTATGCTCAGTTCAAGTGAGATAATGGGAGTGAAGTGGTGCCTCACTCCCTCCCAGCTGCCACTGCCTTCCAATGTGGATGAGCTACTGCCTGGTGTTGGGCAGGTGGCTGGAAGCAGCTTCAGGAGAGTGCACAGGTAGGAATCAGGGAAAGGAAGATGAGCAGTTTGTGTCTGACAGGGGTGAAAAGATGAAGGACAGTGGAGAGATCTTCAGAGAGGAGGAAATGCAGCTGTCAGTCTGGACAGGTGACGTCTGCAGTACCAAGAGAAGTGAGGTAAAATGAGATTTGACAACTTTCATTGCTCTCTGGGAAGGATGATACAGGGAGCTGAGAGAGAAGATGGAGGGGACCTGGATAGGAGAACTTTACTTGTACCTCACCTTAAAAAAAACCCCAGCAAACCAAACCAAACCAAACCAGCAGCACCCTTTCCATATACTCTGGATGCACTTGAGACAAACATTAAACAAAAAAAAGTCTGAAGATTATCCAAGCACAGATCATAATTTAGTCTAAGCCAATATCAGTGATTCAGGTAACTCCAAAGCTCTATCTTCACTGAGATAAAACACCATTATTAGCAAAGAAAATTAAAGCCATTTACTTTGAGGTCAGTGAGAGCAGAGCATGTGAAGAAATTGAGCTCTGCTATCTCCTTTTAAGACCAGATATTTTCCTAAACTAATAAGTCTTCATGCCACAAGCCACTGTTTTTTGTAAAGGGGGCAAACACCCTCCCTTCATCAGTTCAGTACTTCCTCCCTGCATCTTCCTTACCAGCAGCACTTCCTTTCCTAAAGTCAGTGAAAGTAGAGGTAAAAATACCACTACCAAAAAGAAAAAACAACCAAACAAACCTAAACAGAAAAATCCCAGCTGCCACAATGAATCACTCCCAAAAGGAAGATGTTCTGCAAAGCTGGTATTTCACAGTGTTACGAAGTCCTGTTTGGGACCAATTTGAAAATAACATTTCACCGAAGATCCAAAAAATGCCCCAGGACAACCTTTAGCCCAAATTATCATTTGAGGCCCCAATGGCTTTTAGACACACAGCAACCTCTTTGCCTCCCAACACCTTCTGCTTCTGGCTTCAGATTTCCACAGAGAAGAAATTTAAAAAACCCAATCCCCACAAGCCATTTTATTTATTAATGGGCAAAATTCTCTCAGTTCCTTCACTGCTTTTCCCATAGCTACTAGACAATGTTCAGATACCCTTCTGCTTGTGTTATCTATGTACAGCTAAATTACCTTTAATTCAATTATGAGTGAAAGCCACAGTAAGTCAATATGACAACTCCACTAGATCATCTTCCACTTCTCTGCCACAATTTCATCCGTAAGGTCCTTTTCTTGTTTTACTTCAGGATTCCTGGCTGCCTCAAATCTGATCTGTTTATTTTAAGACAAAAGCAATAATGTGTCATTTTAGTCATGCCAGAGATTTCTAATGTAAGTAGAGATAAGTTTTGAGACACTATCTTTCCTAAAAAGGCAAACAATTCCTTTTTATACTGTTAAATTAGAAAAAGTAAATGGTTAATTTTCAGCACCAGGAGGGACATTCATCTTGCTGAATGCATCTAACAGAGATGCATGCACAAAAATCACTGCACATTGCACAAAATATAAATAACTAAAATAAAATAAAGCTATATAATTATATGGCATTTTAATGAGATTTTATAATTATATTGCATTTTAATGGGATTTGGACAATTAACTCCCTTCAGCTCTTTGCAAATCTCTGCCTTGGGCAATGACCTTGTGCCAGTGTCCATCCCAAACCAATGTGTAAAACAAACTCCAGGGTGACTCATGTCTCTGCTGAGGTACAGTCACCTCCAGAATGAAAACAGCCACTGTGGCCAGAACACACAGCAGGAGTGCTCTGTTAGCCACACAAGATGTAACACTGAGAGCCTGGGACGAGGAGTCGCATCCCAGCCATTTTCCTCTGCTCCAGAGGCTGGCAAGGCTGACTGACAGGGAAGAGCATCATTTCATCAGGCACTAATGCCACCACTTCAATGAATATCAAGGGGGATGCTGTCTCTGGAATCTGCCTGGTGAATATTAACCTGTGCCAATCTGTCTCTCTGGGAAAGACAGACAAGCTCACAGATGCAAGCTTGTGGGTCAGGAAATCTAAGTTCTCCCTGAAAACTAAATTTCTAAATAAAACCCATCCTTTCAGTAGTGCTATTTATAAGAGCTGCAAGTTTATACTCCTCATTCCCCATTTAGTTTAGCCTTCCTCTAATATTCATTATCTCACTCTCACTTCTCGCTGTCTGCATATCCATTGTCACCTCTCATTTAGGAGTGACTCATTCTTGAAAGGATTTAGTCAGCTGTGAACAGCCAACCTGAGTACTGTGCATGGCATAGCCAGGGAAAGAGAAACTCTAGAAATGTCTGGACAGATCTATTCAGATAACCTCCTCTGCAGACAGAGCAAGCAGGCAGCCCAAAATAACCCACCTCGAGTCTTTGGGGATTTTACTCCTGAATTTAGGGTCAAATTATTGCTGCTGTCATGCAGACTTTAGATGGGTAAAGGTATAGATACACCCCAGTCCCCTCCATGGCTGCCCATCACACCCCTCCAAAGAAGCAGTGATTTATCTCACTACCCCCTACCTGCAAGAAGCAAACCAGAACATTTCACCCCCTGTCCAGCAGCAGTGTTCAGGAGCACAGATTTGACTCGCTATCCTGTTCTTCTACATGCCATAAAAAGCCTTCCCTGAGGAGCTGACCACCTTTGTCCCTTGCTGGGAGCTGTTGGGGCAGGGCTGCCTTCTAGTGGGATTCATCTGAACACACAGCTCTGTTAGATCTCCTCCCCAGTTCACAGCAACTTCTCTCCTGATGAACTGGCTGGGCTGGTGGCTCGCAGGTCCACAGGGGAACTGGGTGGGTGGCTCACAGGTCCATCCAGGAAGCTGCTTACGGCACAGGAGGTCAGGAGAAGTGAGCAGCTGCTGTTGGGGCTTGAGGGAAGGGCACCTTGTGCAACCCTTACATCTGTGGGAAATGACAAGGCAGCCTCAGAGCCCAAGATAGCTGGGTACCGTACTGTACTTATGTGGGAAAGGAAATGTAAGCCCTATATTAAGGAGAATTTACTTTAAGGTTTAAGAGTGTGGCTGAAGATCACAGAGGTGTCCAAAATGCTGTGCTAGCAAAATGCATCCAGCTTTCCCTTCAGATGAGCCTAATAAACTGGGAAAACCCTGTCAGTCTGAATATACTGTAAGTTAGTGAGGCGCACATTTAGTCCCTGACAAGGCTGATTTCCATGGTGCAGTCACGTGCAGTTCAACTGAAGAGGATGACGAGTTACCACAACACCTCACCTCTCTCTGACAAAAGTGCCCCTGCTTTGTCTGCTCCTGCTTTTGGGGTTTTATTCAAAAGGGCAAAAGAAGTCCACCTCTTTTCTTCATCACCCACAGCCTCTGAGCCTGCATGGGCTGGCCATGCACAAAACTCAGTTCTGTCACAATAGAACAACTTTCTGCAGCCATGGCCATTACAAGGTCAGCTCTCCCTGGGACTCTTCTGCCACTTCCTGGGACAGAAAAGTGAGCTCTGCCTTTCAAATTCCAACCTGCAAAACAAAGCCATCCCAGAAAAAATACCAAAGAGAGACAAAGGACTGAAAACAACAAATATTCACCCTGTTCTTCTGCCCTTCTTACCAGAAAAGGACAAAAGTCAGAACTGGTTTTGATCAAGGCCCTGTTGCTGAAAGTGGTACATTTGGGGAAAGGAAAAGGCAGGCAGATAAATGGTTCTGATTTTGGCATATGCTGCTTACAAATGCACCACACAGTAAATCAGACCAAAACAAAGCAGACGCAGAACTGGTGTCATGAGAGCAATGCTGGATTCAGAGCCTGGTTTCAGTATCTACACCAGAACAAAACATGGCACACAGACGTCCACACCCGTACCTTGCCTGGGCTGTGCTCGTGTTCTGTTCACCTTCCACTTGCTTATGTTTCCTGGCGAAATACATTCCTCTCCAAAAAAACCCAGTCTGCTGAAACCAGAAAACTGGAATGTTTGCTGAAACCAGATTGTAAGACAGAGAGTAAGTGTTGCATCTGCAAAGATGAACATTTCCCCGCAGAACTAATTCCAGAAGCCATTTTCATCCAATTAACGAGGTGAAACAAACTGTTGCTAGGCCAAAGGAATCTGCTTAGCCAATCTATTTGGACTGTGTTTCCTCAGCTTTCAGTACAAGAAGCTGGCAACATGAGTTCTTTTTCCTGAAATCAGTAGGATCAAACAAGAAATAGCGTCTCATGAATCAAAACCACACATGGTGGCAACTGTAACTATCCAAACTACACAGCAGAAAACCAAGTGGACATGGACAGACACAGTAAGCAGATCATGAAACTACATCTGCTTAAAAAAAATGGTTTTGCTGGATCCAGTCCTGTTCAGATTACAAATCCTTAAGAATTTATCAAAAGGTATAACTCTACCACACTTCCACAACAAAATAAAATTGAGGAAAATCACTCTACAGAAGCAGGAAAAACAAACAAACAAAAAGAACGGAGAGCTCATGTCTTAAATAAGAGTTCAACAAGAGATGTTCAGCTTGCTCACTTGCTCCAGTCACAGCTTAGTACGTGTCAGGGAAATCTTGTTTATAAGCGATGGACAGAACCTAGATCAACCATTCTTGTTCTCCCTATTTAGAGTAAATTTACTTTCCACATCATAAGTACACTAAATTAAAAAACACTGGCCAGCAAGCTCAGCAGAGAGCCCCTATTCCTGCTAATGCTTTTCCTGTGCAATTTGAAAAGGCCTAGGAGAGTCCCAAAAGAGATGACAAATCTCTTCTTGCTACCTATGTGTTATAAGGAAATGCTTAACAGTCTGGGGTGTCTGGGGTGTACACTGTACCACGAAATATAGCACGACCTTGCATGAGGATTGTTGTGACCCCAAATGATGGTTGCATCACTACACCATTAAGAAATTCATTTGCACTGATCTCTTGCAAAATTTGAACATTTAGTTGAATATCTCTTTTGCACCAAGCAATGCAGTTGCATCTTGAACCCTTCCCACATCTCCTTGCTACAGTGCACAAACAGCCCTAAGCAGCAGGGACTTTTCTTCCTACACAAACTCTTCACCCAACTTTTACACCCCTCCACCCTGTAATGATACAGAGTCTGAAAAATAAGCCTTGTAATTAGCAACCCAGTCAAATTAGGTTCACATTGTTTCTTCTTCAGCTCAACTATGCCTGCAATGCTCTCTTTAGTTCTGGTTAACCACTGTTTGTCAGTCAGGTCCACCACTCAGATGAAATCCCCACAGCCTCTTGGCGTCACCAGCCTGGATGCTCCACTTCCCCTCGGTGCTGCTGGAGGAGCCGAGGCAGGAGCACACAGCAAGCTGCTCTCCCAGGAGACAAAAACACCCAAGGTGCTTCTCATTAGAGCTTGCTGAAACTCACACCCTGCTCTTGTCTTCCAGCCTTCCTCCCTGAAAGCATCCGGAAAATAAAACATATGAAAAGCACATGGGGAGACAGGAGGAGGGAGGGGAGTGGAAGATAACATTGCTATAATGAAAATTTTCCAAAGCTTCTTTTCTTTTCTATTCCTAGATACAAAAAAGGAAAAAAAAAAAAAAAAAGGAATAAGGAGATTGATATTCTTGCTTTTTATTGTCCCCCCATTTATATTCTACCTTTACAAGCCTCTCTAATTTTGGCAAAGTTAGAGTGACAAAATTACACTGCTGCCTTCTTCTCCTTGGTTTCACTTTGGATATTTTACACAGAATGGGTTTCTTTGGGTTTGGGGTTTTTTTTCCCCAAAGAGTGGGGAAAGGAAAATGCAGAAGAAAATATCCACAAAATTATCCTAAGCTTTATTCATGCAATTGTATTAGGAGTTCAAAAATTCTGGAGGTGGTGGAAAGGAGCATTCAAGAAAAATCCAAAGTAAGAAAAAAAAGTCAAACACAAAAGAAATGCTCTTTTGAAATAAAACTAGAGTTTTGATTGTTTTCCACCTCTCTATCAAAGAATAGGAAAGTATTTTATTTCAATTATGCATAATTTTCTACCAAAACTTTTGGCGGGGGGTAATAAAAAGTAATTTTCATTCGGCTTTTTTAAAGCACAGCTGCTTGACATGCCTCATGAAAGGTGCCTGGTGTGCTATTGCCATGGCTGTCTACTAGTGTTATATGCTGAATTCTATCCAGTGCACTCCTGTCTAGAGAGTGCCTCCAGTTTTCTTGTATCTTGTGAAAATCATGGGACTAATGAGCTGCAAACATCCCTGCCCTTCTCGGGCACACAACTGATCAGTGAGATAACTACATGCAGTGAAAATATTGCAAGGGCATTAATAGTCTTCTGAGTCCCTGAATTCCCATTAAATAACCAGTAAGTTCTGCTCTGGACTTGCACACAGGTTGTATCAGACTTTGTAACCAAGTCAAGATTTTCAAACAATCCAGGGAGCCATTATGGAAGCCAAAAAGCAGCTTGAACTTTTAGATCAAAAAGTCCTGTTCTAAATAGGAAAAATTTTGTTACAAACATACGCACTTTCCTAAAGGAGCCCACACATGCCCTAACAGTTCACCTTCAGTTAGGAAATTCCCTTTTACCAGCACTCTGAACACACATGCTGCTTGCTTTCATCAAAGGAAAATTCAGCAGCCAGGAAAGGAGGTGGAGAGGTGTTGGTGTTAGGGGAATTTGTCAGCTGCAGAATCAGAGAGTAATTTCCAAAACCCTAAACACTTCAGCAATAAATGTGCATTCTCCAGGAGGTGCAGGTCCTGTGATGGCTCCTCCATCAGCGAGGAGGCCTCAGGAGGGCAGAACCACACCTGCTGAAGGACTACCAGGAATGGGAATTCACCTGGCAGAGTGCACAAAACACAGCAGCTCAACGAAACTCGGTATGGAGACATCCTGGGATTGATGTCGTAACCAGGGCACACAGTCAGCCCCGAGCAGCGAGGGGCAGGGCAGGGCTGGGCTGGCCGCACACCTGGGTCATGTCCCAGACGCTTCCAAGCAAAACAGCCTCACGCGGGAAACCTCCCTCCAGCACTCACAGAGGACAAGGTACAAAATCCAAAGCTTTGCCAAGTGAAGCATCCAACAGGGAGAACTGGAAATGGAAACCAAAAGCCAGGTTTCCAATGAGCATTTGTTTGTGATGTAGCAAGCCCAAGGCAACCCTCACCCCCTCACTGCTCCCCCTGTTCCCACCTCTCACCTCTCACTCCTCTTTCCTGGAAGGGGATTGATTGAAGGGTGGAGACACCCCTGCTTTTCCTGCCTCTGCTATGGCACAACAGCCTCCAGAAAGAAACGAGCTTCAGTTTGCTCCAGCACCCACTGCTGGCATCTCCTGGAGCTTCACGCTCCACCCCTGGGCTGATCCAAAGCACCGAAGGCCTCAGCCAAACCCCCCTTGGCTCTGGGAGCAGCCTATGGCTTCATCCCCCAGGGGTTTTGAACTGAAGGTCTGATACAGGTGCTATTCTACACAGTCTAATTCAGATTCAAATGAACACCCAAAGTCAGGCCCCACACCCTGTGCTGGTGTGGCCTCCAGGTATGAGAGGAGCTCTTTGGGCCCAGGCTGCCTCGGCAGCTCTCCTGATGCCATGAGTGAAAATTCCACAACACTGAGGAGTTGGTCTGAGAACTTCCCTTCACTCCACTGACCAGAGAGGGTTTGCAGGAGGTCAAGTGGCCAGAAAACAAGGACTTGGACAAAGGAAAATGAAAATCAAATGAGAATAAAACATAGAAAGATGGAAAGAAGGGAGACATGGGGTGCATGACTGACATTTTACAGTCTCCACCTCAGTTTGCTGTCCCCAAAACCATTCAATATGGCAACAAAACATTTCTGGCCCACTCCAAAGCTACCATAAGCAATGGGAATCCTCTCACTGGGTTTGCAGGGTTCCGGTTCACAAGGCAGCTCACAGATGAGTTTCCCTGAGGGTGTGGGCAGGATTGCTGTCAGATCTCAGAACTTCACCCATTTCCCCGCTGGAGGGCTGCAGGCATAATTCCCCACCAGAAGCCACATTATAAGGCTCTCCTGGGAATGGCAGATCTTTCCCTGTGGATGCCCAGGAGCATGGACTATCCTCCTGATAACAAAGACATGTCTTTCTGCTTGAGACATCCCAGGCATTTCCCAGAAGTCCCTGTGTGGCTCAGAGCAGTTACCTTTCAAAGTAATATCTTTTTAATTTGCTCAAGGACACTTTGTGGTGCCATTAAAGTTTCTCTCCAGCAACCATGCTATTATACAGCTTGGAAACTTAATTAATTAAACAACATGTCCAATTTCTTCCAACAGCTAATGCAGCACAGAGGAAGATGATCTGCCACACTCTTGTTTACTTCAGTGCCACTTCCAAGAAGCTCTGAAGTCTCTGGGTAGACAAAGAGCCCTGTCCTGCCCCTCTGCTACACCTCTTACCATCATGCAGAAGGATTCTGTGCAAAAGCAGATCCTCTCAAACAGCAGATGCTGCAGCCTACAGCCTCACAGCTGACTGCCCTCCACATGGTCTTTGCTTCAGAGCTGCCAAAGCTGTTAGCACTGGTAAAATTTTACAATGTCCTCAAATCCCACTGTACGGTTTTCCTTGAAAATGCCTCTTGGTAGATAATGCTTATAGTCCAGCACCTTGTATGCAATAAGGTCTTTCCATTGTTACTCATGGCACACTTTTCAGTTTGAATTTCCCATTTTTTTCTCAAGATGAAATAGAGAAGGAAAGGACTGATCAAGTTTTCTAATGAGATTCTTCAGACCTCCTTCTCTATTTCTCTGTAAGCTTTAAAAGCAGGCAATAAAAATATGAAAAATTAGCAAACTGCTGTTAATTTGCCACACTTTTCTGAGACTCTAAATACCAATTTCCATTTTCTCATTTGGATTTCTCACATCATTACTACAAAGGGTTAAACTGAGTCACAATTTAATCCATCCCCAATTATATTGCTGAAATGAGCAAAAATAATGGTCAGTCTTGGGGGGGATCAATGCTTTGCTTCCACAGCACAAACAACCCCACTCAGCAGTTTGCTAATTTATCACTGTTAATTTCAAAAAGAAGCTTTATTGGAAGTGCAATTCCTTTTGTTTCACTGGAAATACAGGGTTTGCGTTGACTTTCCTATAGGGTGAGAGAGGAGAGAGAGCAAATCCACCCTAAGTGATCTGACAGCTCTCAGTGTTACTAACAGTACTTCAATACAAGCAGGTCCCTGATTGTATCACCAGACATCACTGATAAAGGACACCAAGAGGCAATATCCCCTGTGGAGATTGGGAGCATCAGGTAAATTCTTTCATTGTGCTCTTAAGTGCCCAGGGCTTATCAGCAAGGCAATGAGGACTGTGTTACCTTGCCAGGAAAGAGTCTGCACCAGCAGGGGCAAAAGACAACCGAAAGATCAGAATTGAGCTAACAGAAGCCCAGTTAGTTGCGCTACATTGGTCACATGGGAGGTTCTCCTCTCACCCCTGCAGCTGGTGGAGAGTATACCTGTGTAGGATCTCTGCTGTGATCACACAGCTGGATGGACCCTCACACTACAGACAACCACCAAGACATGTATTTTGTAGCCTCCTCCATGCACCTGATGAGACGAACCCAAAGAAAAGTTTAAAGTCCTTACGGCTCCATCTCTCCCAGAACCCTCCCTTGAGTTTGAACCATGCTGTAGAACAGCAAAATGCACAGCAGTGGTTTGACACAAACCCTGTCTGCAACGAGCAGGAGCAGCTCCTGTCTACCCCTCTGCCATGACCCAACCTCGCCTGAGCCACATGGAAACCCTCCCATGCAGGGAGCAGTCCCCAGCTGTCCTGCCCACCCCTTGGAGGGGCTGGGAAAGCAGGAAATCTTTCTTGATCTTCTGTGAACAAGCCCTCTGTCACAAACCCATATTCCAAGGACCAGGGGGAACACTAATTAAAGGAGCAAATATGCTCTGGTTTTGAATGTGCAGGCGGCTCGGGGACACAGCCTGGATTTCCAACCAGCTGGCTCATTGTGGGGCAAACAGCTGCTTGATTTGTCAGGCTTCATTGCCTGTCCAGCCCAGCACCGGCCTGCAAATACACTGAAAGGGATTTCCACCAACACATGAGAGGCTCGAACTTCTCCCTCAAGCAGGCATATAAGCCATCCCTTTAAATGGGGTCAGTGTTAATTAACCCACTTTAAGCCCCTTTATGCTGATAAAGGAATACTTTTCACTTTCTGTGGACACACAGTTTCATCTGCCAGCTACAACAACGTGTTACAGAACAGCTCTCTTCTTCCACTTGCAGGGAGAGGGGGTTTGTGTACCCTCCACACTCAGGAAGACCCCCAGCAAACGGAGGAAGGCCTCCTACAACAGGAGATGACGTAGGTGGAATATCAGCTTATTTCACTGAAAAGCATAAGTACAATTGCAGAAGGAAAGGCACTTATTCAAGCACTCAGTAAGGTTTTGGCTTGGCACTGTTCACAGAGAGCCTTTTGGGTTTGGCGTATATACATATATATACATCTGTTAATTGGAAAAATGAGCAGGTAGACCACAGAGCATGCACCCACAGTAAGGATGCTCTTTACTATTATTTACACACACACATTTCAATTGTCTTCACTCAAAAACCAAGTCATCTTTTTTACCCATCAGAAGACTTCAAAAGCCTAGAGGAACTGCTGGAAAAAATATTTCTATTATAGCATGTTTTAAACATAAAAAGTACCTCAAAGCAAGGACTGAGCATGCGACTTACTAATTTGTTGCCAAAAACTCAAACATGGATCCTCATTTCACAACAGACTTACCTGTAAAAAAGATACAAAGAAACAAAATATATGGATTCCCAAAATTTTATGTTGGGAAATTTCTCCCTTTTTACTTCTGTTTTACAATTTTAGGTTATTTTAAAACTGCAGAATATTCAAAGCTTTGAGTGCTTCTACTCTCTCTGGTCATTTGCCAGCCTTGAACTTTCAAAAAAGCCTACCTTCACTGCAAAAAGATCAAAAAGCGTAATTTCAGGGAACTGTTATCTTTATATTAAAGAGTGGCAGAGATGCAGCACTGCCATCCCAGCCTTGAGTGTGCTCAGTGAGGTAAACTCCACTGGGAAGAGCACAAGGTTCAATCAGTGACCTTGGGGTAAAAGCTGGAATATCAATAACCCCAGCCACTTGGGAATCAAGAGTCAGGATTAAAAATAAATACACACAAACAGCAGTCTTGGGGTTGGGGACAGAGAAAGGTTTCTCCTCTTTGGCTCAAATTTCCACTTACTCTTCCACGGATGGGGAGCACAGGAAATTACTTCCTTAAGGGATGCTGAGAGATTCCCCTGAATCTGAGAGCTGAGGCCTTTAAGGAAAAACCCGAAACAGCAACATCTGTAATAAAATAATGCTTCAAGATGCAAAATTAAGACTTTGCACCAGTATCCACACACACCCTTTTCCAAACAAAGACAAAATTTCCAATTTCCTCAGTTTTACATCAGAATATTCCCCAGAGAAAGATCCTTTCTGGCTTCCCTTTGCTATCGTGTGTTTTTCTCTGCTTACCCCCCCCTTTAACCTAATTTGTTCTTTAGATGTAAATCTCAGCTATGCTGATTTCATAACCAGTTCATAATATTTTTACATTAATGTTTTACATTATGAAAGACTGTATGAAGAAGCCTCTACTGTTATTTCTTGATTCTGCCTAAGAGACGACAAAGTTGCTTAACACAGGGCACATCTACCATGCTATAGGGCAGGTATGGTACAGCACTGCATGTGCCATGTATCTGCATTTCTTCTCTCCACCCCCAGCTGTGGATGTCTGACTACTGGACCCCAGGCATGATTTTAATGGGTGATTTTTATAGGTGTGACAGCTGGAGTAAAGTACTTAGCACTTGTGAAAATCAGGTCTCTTGGCTCCAAAGCCAAACTGGGCATTCAAAAATCATTACTCAGATCCTAAAAAATAATGAGATTGGCTTAGCAATAAAGATGAGTTCAGATATTAAAGGTTTTATTTGCCTTATGGTGTTTCTGCCTTTTGCAGCATCAAGCCGCCGCCTTTTTTTTTCCCCTAGCAAGGAGAATTAGAAGCTGTCTTTTAAAAGAAAACAGAGAATCTTCCTATAAATCACCTGACTTCTGGAGCTACGGTTTTAGGAAAAATATACAACCTCATCAGACTGATGATTCATAGAAGTGATTAGCAGTGCATATCCCCATTAGAAGCACGTTTTCTTGTACAAGTTTCTTCCAAGTAAAAAAGGTATTGGAATTGTCTTCTTCCCTTGTGGATACCATTACCCAGTCTCTCTCAGTTATCACAAAGGGGACACCTACATTCAATAAACAGGCACATTGGCATTTGGACTTACAGATCTACATAAAATGTATTTCAGAGGAAACCTCTTACACCATCAGAATTGTCACACTCACTTCATGCAGCCTGAGATATTAGAGGATATCTGTGCCCTTTGGCTGTGTGAGACAGACACCAAGGCTCTGCTAAATCCACATCTCCCCAAGTTCAGGACACAATGTTCATCGAGTAGCCTGAAGTCTGGCTGTTCCTGAGGCCTTGATCCAAACATTTCCAAAGCTCTGGGGCAGGTCTAAAGCAAGACTTAGCTTAGTATCTTACTTATTTTGAGGGTGGGAGATGAGGGAGCAGAACATTAATTGTATCCCAATCCATCAGCACGGCTAAACCAACCTCGTCCTCCAGCACTGCCATACACAGCAGCACAAACTAGCCCTAAGCTGATAAAAGCCTACCAGACATCAGAGAGGCTGATCAGCAGCACACTATGGATAGACTTGCAAGTTCCCTCTTGAATTAAAAAATGCAAATGATTCCATAGAGAGAGGGAGTTTTAAACATACATTTACATATTTCAGACTTGCCACATTCTTTGAGTTCCGTTGTTGAATTCTTTTCTGGAGGAAGGGGGGATGGCAAGGTGATCTATTGGTGTAAATAATCAAATATAGGCTTGGCATGAGGGAAGACTCCATCTTGCCTCGAAGGTCACAATTCCATCTTCTCCCTTATCCTTCAGGACACCTCTGCACTGCTTAGCAGTAGCCTGGCCAAATGGCAAGATTTGGTGCTGCTACATCACCCCAGAATGAGCACTCAACAGGTTACTGGCCTGAAAGCTTTCAAGAGCCATCATGACTGTTTCCAAGTCGTCTTTCCAAGACAGAGGTCTACCTCCTTTTCCAAGAAGTTTTCTAAGAAGTAGAGCAGCAACATACCATTACCATGACGATGCAGAGGCCCACAGGTGAGGCATCAGGACTTGGCACCTCTTTATTGATGCTTCACTTCCAACACTATAACCAGAGTCAGTTTTGGCTGCAGATGGTGTAGCTAAGGACTAATCATGTGCCTACTGAAGTTAATGGAAGTTAATTTCCCTTTCATTTCCACCTGTGTTGGATAACTTAAGGACATTCACCTACCAGTGCAATCAGTGATGGAGTTATACAAAGGTGGAGAAAATAGGATGTACAGCCACTCTAAAAGAAAAATAAATGCAGGAGCAAAGATCATCACAGTTCATCCTGCTTAAGATAATTTGAAAGCCCTACCTTTGTGCAACCTGGTTTGGGAAGAGATATGCACGCTCACTGCCTCCCTTTCCTCCCTGCAAACTCTCCATGCTGCTCTAATGAGAGTCCCTAGTAAAACAAACTAAACACACATAGCTGTTCAAAGAGGGCATCAATGCCCTAAAATAAATAATCCTTTAAACCCTTGTGCATTGCAGCAGTTGCTGGGCCTTAGGCAGGGAGAAAACAAGACAAACTGCAGCTGTGAAATATGAAGTAGGACAGGAATGAGAAAACATTCCTTTCTCCTGAGGAAGCATATGCAGAGCTGCAAGCGTTTTGATCTACCAGTTTAAATGAGGCCTTGCAAATGAAGTGTCTCATCCACACAGAGTGAGGAAGAGCTCTTGCTGAGCACATGCAGTACGGACCTGACAGTGAAAGGTGTCCCAGCAGCACCAGGAGATGAACAGAACCTGCAGGAGGTATACAGCACTCCTGCTCTTCCCAGCTCCTTTGCTGTTACTGTTTTATTCAGCTTTCTTCCTTGCCTGTATTGTGCTAGGGCCTTTTCTACTTAGAAAGGAACCATGACTGCACAAATGCAAGGATATGAATCACATCACAAGGTGTTTCTTAAGGTTTCAATATGTTTTAATCTGCAGGTGTAAGGTGAGTACTCATGATAATTCTGGGAAAGGAGAAGCTGGTGACTGGGAGCACACAGTCTAGCTCTCATTTTCCAGCCAACAGTCATCCCACCGTGGCCACGTACACTCAGCTCAGGTGCTCTATCGGAAGCACTTATTTCAGAAAGTGGGAGGAAAGCACTGCCCCTGCTGTTATAATTAGTAGCTTCCAGAGCCCAGCCACTGTATCGAGCTCAATGTAATGTCTGAAAAAGTGTGCAGGAGCAAGATCCAACTTCCTAGTGCCAGTGCCTCGTTAACCATAGGCTTTGATTCCTAGCTGGGACATTGTACCAAGCAGCAGAGTCACCGTGTTTAGGGAGAAGGAGAGAAGGTCTGTTTTCCAAATTATTTGTGTAACACTGATATCTCAGCATCTTAAAATACCTACCTAGGAACAAAGTACCTTGCTCAGCTTAGATCAAGTCAGAGACACAAAAACCATTGTAAGCAAAGCTGAGCCACTGTCAGTATTCAGTGTCTCTGAGAGCCATCCCTGTCCTCTGGACTACCCAACTGTCCTTCCAAAACAAGGGGAACAGAAGACAAACAGTAGCTGCTGACAAGGGAGCAAATGGAATATAATGTGGCAGTAACTTAACTCAGCTTGAAGGAAACAATATTAGGCATTCCAAAAGCAAATAATTACACTGTCCCTAACTAAAGCTGTCACTCCAGAGTCTTGCACAGAAGAACCAAGATTTGCTTATTGCAGTACTGTCATCTCTGAATATACCCCTCTTCACAATTTGTTTTTAACTTCTTTGGACACAAACTTTCCCTTTCTGTTGTGTCCAAGTACAAACAGGGCCTTCTTGAAGATGGAGACTTCCAGGCTGTAATAAAGGCTTGGAAGGTTGTCTAGAGCTGCAGCAGTCTCTCCAAGAGCTTATGTGTCCCTTGCAGAAATATTATTTCACAACTTTTCAAAGCTCCTCAACAGATTTTGATAGATATCCCTACACCTCATGTAAGCACCAGTGCACTAACAGGACTATTTTTCCTACCCAGTCAACAATGAAAACATAAGGAACACTGCACTGACATGTGCAGACACCAACTCTTAATTTCTAACAATAGTTGCTTCTGGCCAATTCTGATTTCCCTCACTCATTCAGAACCTAGTTGTTGCTGTCAATTGTCTTCCAGTGGAGTGGCACATGTTATTTCTAGGGAAAAAACTGAAAATGTACCTTAAAAGTGTTCAGTCAACCCTGTCAGTATCATATCTGCCTAGAGAAGAAGCAAGAAGTAGCACCAGAACTTACCTTGAAAGGTTTACTCTTTCACACCATGTATTGCCATAATTATCAGAGTGTACAGGCAAGGTACAAGCAGAGCAGAAATTTTTGGTCAACTACTAAAAGAGATTGGCATCCCAGATGACAAACCTTCCTTTAAGTCCTCTCTCCTGTGCATTTACACACAGCCTGCAGATACTCCTCAGTCTCAGTTTGTGTGAACTGAAGGTATTACATACAAGACCTGATAAGAAGACAACTATTTTGCTTCATGGCACTTTCTGAAGTTTCAGTGATACAATGAATTGAAAAACAAACCTATTCTGGTATTTTAATGCAGCAGAATAATTCCACATTTAAATGGGAGTCTTTCCAACCAGGACACGCAAACCCAGTGATTATTGTACTAAGCTGAGATGTGACAGATTCAAACACTTGTCCCTGATGTGAGACAAATTTGTCCTGATAGATGAGGGACTTTGAACTTCTCATACGTGGTTCAGCGCTTGCACTAGCTCCGCATATGTGTCTGTTCATAAGCAGATACACCTCCATGCTGAACAACTTCCATGTGTGCAGCTGGCAGAGCAGCAGCCCCCATAACAGCCTGGCAATGCTCCTCTGGTCATTAAGGGCACTCTTTCACGAGGATTTCATCATCCTCAGTCACTGGGAAATTGAAGAGTAACCAGCTATCTGTAAGCATGCCTTATGTACTCAGATCCCTGCCCAAGTTCAGTGTTTCAGCTGAGATGAGCCAAAGGGGACACAGTTGTCAGCTTTCCCCTCATTATTCTGTAGAATGCCACATTTCCCCTTTCTTTGCCTCTGTTTTACACCAGCACTCCACTGAGACAGTCTCTTAAACCCAGAAAGTAAGGAAGATGGATTCTGTGATTCTATTACCCAGAGTGATTTCTAGAACAACCTTTCATATCCCAATATTTAACTTAGTCCTCCAGATACAAGTATTTTCTCCTCTATGCATGTCTCAGGGACTTCCTTCTAGTTTTTGCATCAAAAACTATTGAAATACAGATTCACCCAGAAACTTTATGGAGTGCAAACATACACTGTCAAAATACTACTTTCCTTTCTAAAATACATACATAGTATTAGATCCACCTGCTGAATTTCACTTCATCTTGGCACAACTTACATGAATGCTGACACCAAAAAGGAGCCTTCTCTTCATTGTCTTCATTTAAGGGAAAGAGGTCCAGCTTTGCATTTCCAGTGCTTCCAAAATAAGCAAAGGATAGTACTAAAGAACACCTCTGCTGGCTCTGCCGTACTCTCAAGCACCTGAGACAGGATGGGAAAGAACCAGCACTGTGCAACAATCCCCTTCCACAATGTAATTAACTCTCATTTTCCCTGGCCCTGGAGTGCTTGTCTCCTTCACCCATAACTGAAAGAAACAACAGAAAGCTCTGGAGGCAAGAGACGGGACAAAAGCAGCTGCTGAAAGTTGTTCTCCCTGTTGGCTGTATTGCTTACTTAGGGAACTGGCTAATTTTTCTCATCACAGAGGTCATCATAAATAAATTCTTTATATAGAGCAAGTTGAAATGGAACAACCAGAATAGTCAGACTCCAAACCCCAAAATTACATTCTCACTGGATCACCCAACAGCCTTGGGGGACCTGCTCCATTCCCATTCCACCATAAAACATTCTTTCACTGGGATGCCACAAAAAGCCTGACATCAGCTGAGACCACAGCCTGTCACATTTTTCACCATGGCCTCACTGCCTCCCCACACCCCGAACACCTCCAGGTCCCCCTGTAGCCCCACTGGTGAGCAGTTTGGGGCTGAATCTGGCACAGCCCCAATGCTCCCAACGCTGGTGCAGGCCTGGGGACACAGGGCACAGCATCAGCCATGCCTCACTTCCCTCACCTGGAAAATGGAAGGAAGCCAAGATTCTATTTCCTACAGGAGGCTGCAGACTGGGTGTCAACTCAGGAGCAGCCCCATACCCCTGACAGGGATGAAGCAGGAGATGTGCAGGTTCTGAGCTTTGTGTGTTCTGCTTCTTTTGAGACAACAGGCCCAAGCAGCAGGGCAGGAGGACCAGTTGAACCATCTTGACTTGTACCTGGAGCACCTGACAATGAGCAACAGAAGTACTCACAAGAATTGTTCTCTAATTAGCCAGGCACACTAAAGGAAGAACCATATAGCTAATAAGCACATACAGAATCATCATTAGATGAGACTTTATTAGGTACTTGCAACTGAGATTGTAGCCATTTGTCCTGACAATAAGCTTAGGCAAAACTGATGTATGGTGTCCTTTAAATCTCAACTGGTTTAATTAGACTAGTTGAGGATATTTGATAACCCAACCCTTAAGCCGCTCTAAAAATAATCACATTGTATGTCCTATTTATTAATTTTGATTTATATCAAGACACATTTCTGTTTCTCTAGGGGGCATTTACAAAAGTTAAAATGCAGAGCCAGCCAATAAATCCATCCAGTACCTAATGAAATGACCTTCCAAGGAAGTAAAACCCCATCACCCTGAAAAGCCAGAGAGGTCTTTGTTGGATTCGCTGAAGGTAACTCCAGCTTGAAAGATGGCATCTCTGCCTGAGAGGCTGGGAAAAGTGGTGGCTATAATGTTTGAGTGTATTATTAAAAGTGACAGTTATCTCTGTATGCTTACAATTGGAACTTCTGATTTCATAGACTATAACAAATGCACCACGGCTGTTCTGGATGGCCTAGCATTAATAAAGCAAACCAATTCTGAATGCCCAAGGCCGGGACCTCAGGGACAGCAGATGGTGCCCAGGATACCCATTCTCGCATTAGCATAAGAATAGTATGGATGGGTCACAGATTGCCTTTAAGCAAGCTTTCAGTTGTCCACAGAGTCTCTGCTTCCTACCAAATGAGACAACAGCATTGTCTGGGATTTTTAATTTAGGTAATCGGTGCTTCATTACATAAAATGTATTTCACAAGCAAGTCAAGCAATAAAGAAATCTATCTCCTTTGTAACAACTTGCACTCCATAGGCAACTTATTCAAACTTCGCACATGCAACAAAAGGAAATGAACAGTCCTTGTTTATATGTGTTAAAGCACTTCGGACAAATTACTTAAGAGTTCCTAAAATTAGACTTTCTTTTTCCTAAAATTGCTTCTAATTTTGTGTGCAATTACAGCTGTAATTCCTTGTAAGCACAAATGGCATATACATTGATTTCCATGTTCTCTCATTTAGAATCAGAACAAATCCCAAATAGAAAATTGGAAACTCTGCCTCGAATTCTTTAAAAGGAGTATGAAATCCACATGCTTATCTGGATTTAAAATTAAGACTGCCCTGATCTCCAAAGAGGCAAAACTTCACCCCATTCCTAATTTAAGCCTCAGAGCTAAGTAAAAAGCAGCCAAGGACTGAACTCTCCAGAGAAAAGTTCAGAGTGAGACTCAGGGTATCATATGCAAACTTTCATGAGATATTTTGTCCTTTCTAGGAAACACAGGTAAGTTCCACTTTAAATAACGTCTCACAGAATGTGTGTTTTATATCTTAACATCAACAATGAACAAAGCCTTTGTGTTTAGATGTCTGTCTTCTTGGCTGAGTTAATTCAGAATTCTGAAATAATAAATTAGTAATTACTTTCTGATTTCTGAAAATATGACTCTGTAGTCCTGTTATAGTTCAGATTTTATGCCCCTTGGACAGGGATGCTAAGCTGATTTTGTTTCCTTGCTCTATATTAGCCATCAAGAGAATGCTTCAATTCCACTCATCATATGCATCAGTCAAATCAAATCTGGAAAAACCTACAGGAAGAACCCCATGTATTAAAAAACAGAAAGCACATTAATTGAGAGATTCCCTACTACCTCATAAGCTCTCTGCAAGAAAGATAAAGAAGGGCAGAGATGATTTCTTTTTTTTTAACTCCATCCAAGAAACAGGAAGAAAAAAAGGGTGCTGTTATTTCCACTCCCAAACCCAAAGGATTAAAGAGGAGTTAAAACAATCCACACAGATATTGTGTGCCCACATACCTCTTCCTTATCACTGCACTTACTCTAGAAAACTGCAATCATGGCTTCACCTACTTGGATCCCTCCTGAGAACCCTATGATAGGAACTTCTGAAGGAAAGACTGGCGTTAAAAATCTTCAGGGTGTCCAATAGATGGTTAACCTCATTCCAAGTCAAAAGTGCAAAGCTCCAGTGGTGACAGCGCCATGGATTCCCTAGAAGGGATCTTGGCAGGCTCAGCAAGCCCTCAGCTTCTCAAGCTGTTCTCCGAAACGAGCCCAGCGAGGAGCTAGCAAAGGCAAGTCACTCCACACCACAGGCACACCCCAGATTCCAGACATGGTTGATGGTAAGGCAGCTGAGAATTACAGATTTACACACAACACAGACTGGCACAAGGAATAGATGAAAATCTTTTGTTGACGTTGCTGTTCTTGTTTCTCATGTAACAGTTTTCATTCCCTACAGCCAATGTACTAATTGCCAACTGAAAATAAGTCATCTCATCATTTTACTTGAATAAATACCAGTAGTTCTGGAGCTTGACTGGAAAATTCAAGAAGCCATCCCTGGGCAGTGAAAGCAAATAACTATTTCTGTATCTTGATCAGCACATTTCCTTCTCTATGAACTGCTTGAAAAAGATGAATTCTCTAGAAACAGTATGGAATTAAGGAAAACTTTTGAATAAGCTGGAGGATATTTTGAGTCACAAGATCCACTGAATTATGAGGGTCCTTTCCTGGATGAGGTGCTCAGTAGGCAGCTGAGGACTTTGTAGTTGACAGATGAGATGTGAAAAAACACCAAGGGGAGGGACTAAAACCTGGTTCCTTATGTAATCTTGAGCAGAGCTGCTTAGGGCTTATTTTTCTGAACTGTTTGGCTTTAAGAATTTCAATTTTCTTTGGACTTCCTTCCAATCAGATACTTCTAAGGATGGAATTTCTAAAAATTATACCAAATGAGAATTTACAACCTTGCCAGTGGAACGTGGCCCACCAAAAAGACCCTCTGCTAAATACTCGGCATCATTGAACAGAGAGAAAATGTAAATCTAGCAGCATTTCTTGACTCTACCTTTGGGGAAAGAACTTTCCACTGCTGCAGGTGTCTCCTAAGTGGTTCCAGAAGGAGAGCAGAAGAGAGGTGGTAACTCTTGCTGGAGGGGAAGTGTCATCTCCTCTTGTCAATGCTAAGACTTCTCACACTCGTCACAGAGTGAGAATGAGTGAAGGAAGACAAACATAAACATTACAGTAAAACACTACATAGAGACATTACACTGCTTTTGTGATGAATATTTATAGCCAGAGTTGGGATATGACTGTAAAAGTATTATTTATAAATGATCTCTAATATCTAATTTATTCTTCTCAGATTCTGTTGGGGTGGTTTACAGAAAAAATCCACACTGCAGCTAAAGCACTGCAGGCAAGTGCTGAATGTTCTGTAAAAACATAAACAGTTTCTTGCCTGCAAATCTGCTCTCCATCATATTTCTCATCTTTCACTCCTCAGTTCCCAAGATACTAGAATTTCCTCGGTTCTGTGGTTACCTAGAGTCTTCTCATGGAGACAAGCACTGAACACGTAATGAAGAAAACAAACAACAGGCAAAAATCCCCTAAAAACAACCCTTCAGCTTATTATTCCCTTATTCTTCCTGTGCAGGCTCAGAGCCAAAGATACTCCAGCCACCGCTGGGGAGATTGGTGGTAAACATTGTTAGCTGTTAGCAGAGAAAAATATCTTATAATAAACAGTTCTTCAAGGTATAATTTTTCCCCTGGTAACCATTAAAGAGGGGCAAAGCCAACAGACCTCTTTATCTCCCCTCTTCATTAATTAATAATATAAGCACTAACCTGAAAATGAAAATGGACAACTTCTTTGATCCTATGGAAAAGCCCCAGAAAATGGGCAAAAGACTCCTGTCCCAGTTGCCACATGACTGCCATGATTTGCAGGTGGTATGGCAGAAATTAAATCCCACACTCTGATGAAACCTCAGATGGCCATGTGCTCTCCCAGTGCACTCCGTGCTGGACAATGGCCTGGGCAGACACCTGTCTGAAGTGTCTTTCTGAATATGAAAGAGGAGGATATTCCATTTCAGTTCTTGCAACTATTATGGAGTTCCAGTGAAATGGTTGTTAAAGACTTGTCAGGCCAAAATGTGCTGCACTTAGGGAGCTTTTATATGATTTGCGTCAAGCTGTCTGTAAAGAGTGAGGATGATACATAGTGTCCTTTTTAACTTAGATCTCCAAGAGATAAATAAAAAAGTTTTCTATCTGGAAGATGCAAAGTGCAGGGAGGTTAAGTGAACAATCCAGTCTCTCACAGCAGGGCAACAGGAGAACCAGGGAAAGAATCCAAATCAGCTGATAACAGTCCTGTGACCTCAGCACTAAATGGGGATCTTCCTGTACTTACAGCCTCCTTCTCAGATAAGTTTGTCCTGCCAAGGTCTACTCCAAAGAGTACCGCTGGTCTGGGGGTCCTGCTGCATGAGCTTGTGTGGATGAGCAGAGAAGGTTCCTTTAGTAGCAGCCTTTGCAGGGCTTCTTCCAGACGTCAGCGATCTGACTGCCTTGTTTGGTTTTGGGCTCTTCCTGATTTTTAATTTAATCTGAATGATTTGATTCATTGTTACTCAGAAATAAACTGTTTTCCTTAAAAGGGCTAATCAAACTTTGATGAGGCCCTTGAGCAATGGGAAGATTGATGAAATACCTTAAAGGTTGGGTGTAGGGCAAAACTGAAGATCAGGGCATAAACTCCTATTGAGTTCAATGGAATTATGATTGGTATTTCTACATGGATCTTTTCCCACTGCTGTATCCCATATTTTTATGTACTTGTGTAACTATCCCAGCATCCTGAAAGACGGAAATGGTAACCTCTCCCATGCTTTGCTTAGCTCCACACCCTACATGTGGTGAACTACTTACAGCAGAAAAGCTGCAGTGTGGGAGCCCCTGCCCTGCCTGGTCAGCCCTGTGCTGTGTGTGCATCCCCAGGTGGGATGAAAGGGATGTTTTGACTGGCAAGAGCTGGGAGGTGGGCAAGGGAGAGAGGTTGTCCTGCAGGCATTCAGAAGTGACCACCTGTGTGTGAAACAGAAGCTCTCAGCAATGTTTAACTGATGGTGCACACCTGAATCCCCCACTTGAATACATATGTCCTTAGCAATACTTGCTTTCTTACTCCCCAAATTCCTCAGCAGTGAAGATGCTGCATCCTCCCTAGGTACCTGTTCTAGAATTCAGTATCACTGCTGCTGGAAAGCATCCTTAAATTTATAAGGACAAACTTCTGAAAAACATATTAATCTGTGTGCTGAACTATGAAGGCAAGAAAATGAGCTACCATGTGGGGGAATGGAGTGGCCAGCAAGTTTCTATGGGGTGGTCTTTACACTGTCACCTGGGCCACCCAGGACAAGTCATATCAGGCTAGAACAGCAGAGCAGGTGACCTTCAGACCTACTCTAATATTGCAGTCCTTCTGCTACCACAAAAATAAAACATTCACACCAACTGCCAGACAGCAGGTCAGTTTTTCCAGCTGATCCTCTGTCTTATTATGTAGGAGATGTTGTTTGATTATTGCTCTCTGCTAACCTCTGCATAAATCAGCCATTAAGGACTAGAACAGAAATTGTTACTGAAAATTCAATCAGTGCTTCACTGGTTTTTTAATACACCACCATGTGTATATCAAAGTGCATTAACCTGCTTGAGTCTATTGGAAAAGATTTTATTAACAAACTCCATACAACCTAACAACAACATCAGAAAATGGAGCAGTGGTCCAGGACATGACAGGGATGGCAAAAGTTAAATATGAATTTCTCAACTTCAGAACACATACATGGTGTATCTAGGAATTATTTCACCTACAAAGGCGGTTTTATCTCCTACACAGTTTAATTTCCATTTTGCTTTGACTGACACGTTCATAGAATCACAGAACCACAGAATATCCTGAGCTGAAAGGAACCCACAAGGATCATCAAGTCCAACTCCTGGCCCTGCCCAGGACAACCCCAGTAACCACACTGCTGCCTAGAAAATACCCACAAGGGCCAGCACCCACCCTGAAGAGCTCTACACTAAGAAACCTCCTCCAGTGCACTCAATGAACACTTCATCCGCCATGGTCTCAGTGTGTCGAGGGAGATTCTATACACACCCTGCTGTGCTCAACAGATCTGTGACTACGGACCACTAGACCACAAAGAAGATTACTGGGGTGTTTTCAAAAGAAAAAATCCTATAGGATCTCAAAATGTATCTTATGGTATCTGAAGGGCTAAGGCTTCAACTAGGAGGCCAATTTCAAGGCACTCAATCTTAAAAGAGCACTGTGAGAGACTGGGAGTATTTACATATCCTGAAATAGTTATGATCTGATGATTTAAAGTGATATCTATTGATGCCCAAAGGTATTTTTGGGCCCATACGTTCCTCACTGACTGACTGTTTTCATGTAGTTGTTTGCCAACCACTGACAATCTGTTTAGAAATATCTGGGAACATGAAATCTGGAGGTGTATCAGTGTGTGAGCGTCCACTCCAAAACCTCTGTGAAAATAACCTTCAGGGATGGCAATCAGCCAGAGATGCAGTTTGAAGCCAGCTAAGATAAGAATAAATATTCATGGCAGCTAAGGATTTTGTATTTAATACCATTCTGCTAATGCAGATAAATATTCAGATTTCCCTGGCTTTTGGAGAGTAAACCCAGTTTAAAAGAGAAATCCACACAACAGCATTCAAATAACATTGCAACTGCTGGTAAGGCTTTTAGGGGACATGTTACCCTAGTTTTTACAGACCAAGATGAAATCTCAGCATTTGAAACGCCTACATCAGACAACAGATACAGAAATATTTGTGCTCTGGATCACTGCTGCCGATGGCAGAGGGATGGCTCTACCTGTACCATACTGTTCAGCACTACATTGTACTTCTACCTTTCAGGACTGTACTTCATTAGCAGGTAAAGCACCTCTCCCTTATTTTGACATCTTTGCAATGAACAATATAATCCAAGGTTAATATTTTACTGCTTTTACTCCTACCCACTTGTCTCCGTGCTAAGGCACATGTTTATATTTGTATATGTTTGTTTATATTTTTATAAGCTCACAGTTGAGTGTAACTGACTGTGATGATTACCTTCACAAGACTCAGTTTACATGAAAGATACACGAAAGATACCAAGGTGAGTTAGACCTAACCACGCCATTGTAGCTGTCAACCATATTACAGCAGCAGATCTACATAACCACCTAACCAGGTAGGGCTTTCCTCTCCAGCTGACCAAGAAGCCAGAGTTGCATCCTGTCCCCACCAGAAATTCAAGTCACATCACAGGCTGAAGGGACCTCAAAAGAAGTTATTCAAAGGGAAGCAGAATCAAAGAAAATGATTTCCCTTCCTCTGAAGATTCACAAGCAAAACAGTAACTGTGTTCTACAGCCCACTGTTAAAACTCTTTGCAAGTAATCACACCATGAGACGCTCGCATCCCAGCTGGATGCTATGTGAGGCTGTGACTGCAGGACCACTGAGAAGTCACTCCACTTTCCCACAGCTTAATCCACCTGCTCCAGAACATGAACTTTAAACTGTTTTCAACACACCTTCAGACTTCATAAAAGGAAATGAGCAAGATGACAAATGGACCAGTTTTTATTTTTTTCATGAAACAGCTCTCAGACTGCATTAGCTCAGTGCTTCTCATTCCTTCTGTGCCATACCTTCATTTCTGGATGTCTGTCTAGACTGAACATTCATGCTTTCTCTTCCCTCTTCCCTCTTGTGACTGTAGTTCCTGTAAAAGGTTCAGAAAGGAGAGAGTGTAGCTCCTAAACAACTCTAGCTGCCACACTTCTGGCTGGACAAAAAGGGGCAATGGAACTGGAAGTTCAGGCACCAGGCAGTGAGAGGCCAGGAGTTTTTCCCCAGTCTTTCACTAGTCTTAAGCAAATCACTTTCCTTATATGTTGCTATACATTAAAGTAATATTAAATTGTGCAGGCTTCTGGCAAGATTTCCAAAGGACAATGCTCAGCTACCAGTGTACAGATTTGAGGCAACAAAGCACTCTTCAACTCAAGGTGTTCTGCTCTCTTAGACATCAAAAACAAATTTTAAAAGAATGAAGATAAATATAAACAGAATCAGCACATTTATGATTCCTAGTTAAGAGGTTACCTTCAACATCAGAGCTATTGGAATAGCCCTGCCCATTCAGCTTGTCAGCCTCTCTACCTTTTAAAAGTAGACCAGAGATCACAGCAGTCAATACACTTATTTTCTCAGTTAATATATATTTATCCTAACTTGAATCTTTACATGGTCCTGACAATTCTCACTCTGATAAGAATGACTTGAAGACACACAGACCACAGGTTTCACCTTTGTGAAGAAAACTATTTACATGTAGGGGTACAATCATTCATTAGAGCAATTACTTCTTTAAAAAGCATGCAAAGAGAGTGTTCCAGCAGCCAGTAAGTCATCCCTGCTGGGACTTCTCTCAGTGTTAGAGATTTTGCTGCAACAAAGTTTCTACGGGATCTCAGTGCTCACTATTGCTGTTGGACAGAGTATGCCAAGTCGGCCAAGAGAGAAAACCTGAATGCTGCACTGAAGTGACAGCAACGGGACAGAGGGGGGCTCTGCACCTGGCCCAAGGGGAGGGTGGCTAATTTAACCTTCTGTCTTGTTTCAATACCAGTTCACAGTGCTCATCTCTACTTCTAATATTGTATTTACCATTACCAATCTCTTAAACAGCTCAGCCAGTTGATGGTGATCCGTTAAACTAGGGCATCAGATCCAAACCGGGAATGGCTAGACAGGCAGATGGATTATGTCACTGGCGAGATGAGTTTTAGGCTGTGACTGGCTTCAAAGGCAGCCCATTCCAGTTACCATCTTCCTGTGAGTCTGGAAGTGACTCATGTAAAGACACTCAAGACCATCCTGCTGGGCCTCCAGATTAAAAATAACAAGACAAAAGTTGGGAAATGTTTAATATGTGAAAAGCAACTCATCTTAAGATAATTGAATGGCAAGTCACTGAAGGTGCATCTAGCATGGTAAGGTGCATCTCTGGCCCTCACCTTGGTGCAGCGGGCAGGTAGCCTGGCTCACCGGTGGCTCACACAAGGAGCCTGCAGAGCCTTTGGCCTCCCCTCCCCTCCCGCCCCGCGCCAGGCTCCCTGTGCCTGCCTGCAGCGACAGCCGGCAGCGCGGCATCCCGGTTCCGCAGCACCCAGGCCCAACCAGCACCGCCAGGCACATGCCAGAGCCTTCTCCATGGAGCCAGTTCTCCCTGAAGCCTCAAACGAACCAGACTCCCCGCCACAGGATAGGGTTCAGGGCGGTTAGAAGGCATAGATTTGGGAACTACCGAAGAGAGCCGGGTGCTGACAAAGAGCTCGGGGCTCTCCCCAGCCCCCCGCAAGCTGCAGCCCCGCTCGGAGCCCCGGCTGGGCTTTGTTGCCGCGGCGGGGTGGCTGCAAGGGCCGCGGGCTGCCAGGAGCCCGCCCAGCCCCTCCGCCCAGGGCACAGCCGTGCCAGGCACGCAAGGTACAAAGGCAAAGCACAGACCTTCTCCCTGGCCTCTCCGCGGGGAGGCTGCGCTTGTCCTGCCGGCCGCGGCCGCGGTGCCGGCGGGGAGCTGGGGCCGCCGCGGTGCCTCACTGGCTCCACATCGATCCGCCCGCCGGCAGCCTCGCTGCTCTGCTCTCCACCCCTCCTTCCCAGGGGACAAAAACGGGGCTGGGGTGGGGGGGGGAACCTTTCTATTATTATTATTATTCTAATATATTCTGGGGGCTTGTGGTTCCTGCAGCCAGGCGGAAGTGAACCCGCTTTCGCCCCCCTCCTCCTTCCGCGATGGTCCGGGGTTGGATGCGAACGTCCCCCGCAGCCCGGGCTCTGCTCTCGGGGCCCGGCTGCCCGCAGCCCCCGGGCGACAGCGGCGTCACGGTCCCTTGGTCCCCGGGCAGAGTGGGTAGGCAGTGCCGTTCCCGAGAGGCAGAGATTATTTGGGAGGCGAAAATTTTCTCCACCCCAGTGATGAGCGGGCTGCCCGGTGCCCGCAGGGGACGCGGCGGGCGCGGCGGTGCCCGATGCGCTCGGCGGCCCCAGAGCCCGCTGAAGGCAGCGGTGCCCTCAGTGAGGTGCGGTCACAGCACTAGAGGAAAGGCAATAAAATGCAGCGAAATGCAAACGTGCCCACTGGCTCCGTAGTGACATCCCGTGGTGCGGGGACACTACTGCCGATGGTCGGCTGAGCCCGGGGCTTACCCAGGCGCCCGGAGCTTTGCGGGGTTACACGCTGCCCGCGGGCTCCGTCCCGAGCAGCCGCGCACCCAACCGGAGCAGCGCCGGGGGGTTCCTGCAGGGACCCCAATCTCCAGCGGTGGCTGGTTTTAAACCAGCCTTGTGCGTGTGCTGCCGCAGAGCTGTGCTGCTCTTGGGCTCGGTGGGCATTTGTGCCTTTTAAACGTGTCGCATCTTCCACAGAACGCCAGAGAGCAGCGGGGACTCCGAGCTGAATTGTGCCGCTGGCCTCGTGCCTAGGCTGAGGAGCAGAGGGGGAGAGACACCAAAATGAACATCCATCTAAGTAAGGCAAATGTTAATTTCTTAATTCAGCATGTGCCATCATGTTGAATCAGACTTGCAGAACATCTACGCTAGCCAAGAGGCACGGTAGAGATAGAAGTGGTGAAACCCTGTCCGTCCCTAAGCCCTAACTACTCTAGAGAACTCTCCTATCCACCTTCCCTGTCACACGGCATGAAGGGATGCTCTGATGGCCTGTGGCAGAAAAGGCAAGAAGATAAAAGAAGTGAAAAAGAGCTGAACATCGGCACGGAAACACCACAACCTGTCCATAGACAGGAGAAAAGCGTGAAGTGAACACTTAACAGGCACAGCTGAGCTAAATGGATTCCAGCTTACAGGATGCTCCTAGTAATGAAGACTTGGTGGCATCAACCTACAAATGTCTCCACAGCCCCTGGCAAGCTTGGTAAGATTCATGCCACCGTGTTTACAAAGCTCAGATTGCCCAGACCAGAAAGGTTAAGGCTAGCATGGGCAGGCCTGAGTTCATAACAACTGAAACTCCTCATAATTGTTTCATGGCATGTGGCTGCAGGTGGTAGATGGGTTGTAAAAGGCTCTTCTAAACTCTACTCTACTACAGGACTAACTCACATCAGATGATGTACACGTTCACAAGAAATGACTGGGATACTCTTTGCAGAGATCTCTGGTGTCCCCAGAAGCCAACTGCTTTCAATATCATAATGGAACTTAAACTCTGTAGAATTCTGTCTTGTGGGAACAGTGAAATGGTCAACGATGCTGGTATCTCTTTGGTCTGGTGGCTTGTTTAGGACCTGCCATTCTGGACTGTGCAGATTGATCTCTGTGCTCAATTTTGTGTTGAACATTTTCTTCACATCCCAACAGCAGCACAGTTGCTTGGTCAGCTGCTGCATCTGTCTCACAGCCTTAGGGTGCCTGTGTCCTCCACACTGCCAGTGCATGGCTGAACAACCATTTCAGCAGAAATGCCCTCTTCCAGGTGGGTCTGGCCAGAAGATTGCGCCTCATCCTAAGGAGTGCATGCGTGGACACACTGGTGCATAAATTGTGTCTTGCAGCTTAATTACTGCAATTCTCTCTGCTTTGAACTAAACTACAGTGAGTGTAAAATACAACAGATGTCTGCTTTGTAAAGAAGAGCAGTGTGGTGCTTTGCTCACCCTAGATTCTCACTAAGTGCAGACTTTGGTCTTCTTTTCTGATATTCAAAGCCCTTCATAATCTTCCATAGCCAGTTCCTGCTGAAGCACTGCCACCGTTGACCAAGGGCTGAGAAAAGACTGTGGGAGTTTCCTATTTCCCAGGCAGTATTTCTGCACTGTGGAACTTACTTTGCCTCGTAGAGACAGAAATAACTCAGATCTGAATGCAGTCAGAAGCAAATGCAAAACTTGTCTCCTGAGCTTCATTTCTTCACGCACAATCATGCAAAGAATGCTAGTACCCAGCCCAAGAAATCCAAACCCTGTAAACTAATCAAGCTGTTCCTCTTAGTGGCTAGATAGAAAGGCAGAGAAGGAAAGGCTTTCTTCTGTTTGAAAATACTTGGGAGGCACACAGGTCCCATGGAGATGGGAACCACCTAAATATAAAGACATAGTGAGATAAATTAACCCATCTGTTGTAAACCAGCAGCTTAATAAAACCAATTAAAAAAATCAACAGTTTCATGAAACCACTAAAGCACTATTGACACTTTCAAGTTTTTAAAATTCTTCTCTGAAGTGTATGAATGTAGGAAATCAACCATCTCCTGTCAGATTCCTGAACTGCATGAAAAGGAACAAGGCTGTGCATGAAGCTGATGCAAACAAATCCGTGGTGTAATTACAGCAAATTGCCATCCACAGTCTAACACAGACTATTACAAATTGCTCCTCACACCCTAAAATACATTGCTGATTTCCATGATATATCAGCACACACATCCATCACTATCCTTCTTCCATCCCAGGAATCTCAAAGCACCTCACAGATGGTGCTTAAATGAAGGCTTACAACACCTTCATTCTTTTTCCACTGTGAGACCACAGATGTGCTGATCATCTAAGAGGAAGTATTAAAATTACCAGAAGGATGAAGGTGCCTTGCTCTTCCTATTAGACAGCCCTTCCAGCACATCTGCTTGTAATTAGAGAAAGTTGTTCCCTTAAAGATGGCCCTGAGCCATCCACTGACAGCTTTACAGGCAAATCAGGGCACAGAAGCAGTGTTTTGCTACATCCCAATGGATGATGCCATTCAGTTCTGCGTCTGAAGAGCCACACAGCAGCTGTGGAGCAGCACTCATTAACATACTGTGAACTCACATGAGCGTTTGTTGGTTGCGAATGCTCATCTTTTGGTACAGCCAGGTGACAGGTATGGGAAACAACCAAAGGTTTTCATACATCAGGGAATCCTTCAAAATACATGGGAAGAGAACATAAACACTCAGTGTATCAGCCAACATCTCACAGGCATGTTGTGTGTGCTCTGAGACCTCCCAGCAAAGCAGGCTCATCCGGGAAGTGGGAAAACAAATGTGCACTAGCCAAAGAGCTATGGTAGACCAGTGAAGTACCCTTGGAAGTGTTTTCCCTTAAATGTGCAGGCACGTTCAGCTTCCTGTCTTCCCTCTTCTCTTTAATACATGCACACACCCCATCTCAGTGTGATTTATGCTACAGCCCTGCTGTGATCTTTCTCTGGGTAAACCTCTTTGCCCAGAGTACAAGATGCGAGTGGGACTCTGAGGAACAGGCAGCACTGGAGATTTGACAGTTTGGCCCTGAAAAATTTCCCCAGTTATATTACAGAGATACCCACAGATCTCAGGGAGCTACCAAAACGTACCTTTCCAACAGCACTGTCCATTAAAAAAACATCAGCTGTACTACTCTCTGTGTTTGGTTACTCTTCCTAAGAGAGAAGTGAAACTACCCAACGATCAGTCCCAGAGCCCATAACCCAGCCCTGCCTTGGTGTAAGGGTACATGTAGAGCATTACATACGGAAGACAAGTCTACCTGTGGCTATGGGCATCATGAATATTAGAACAAAAGAGAGAATTACCAGCCATAGCTGATAACCTCTCGAAATCATGTCTGGATTACCTTTAAAACATCCTCTTTTATGTTCCTGGTTTTTCTTCCACAACTCGGTAACTGATGTCTCACTGTTATTATCAGTGATACTCTCAGTGTCTATAAAAAGTACATATTTCAACTGATAAATGCTACAATATGAAAAAACGATGTGCTGTTAATAAATGTTTGCACGTTGTGCCACAGAGTGCAAGGGCTGCGAGTTGCTTGTTGAAGCAGAGAGAACATTTCTGGGTTAACTCTGCCTGGGAAAGAGCTTTCTGCCGGATTTTCACGATGCTCTCCAAAGTGCACACAAGCACGCTGCTGTGCACCTTCTTTCTTTGCCTTCTGTGCTCCAGAGAGCTGCTTGTGCCAGTGAGCTGCTCTCTTGCATGGAGAGGAAAGCAAGTGACTCTTCTGTTCGCAGCCTTGCCGGGCTGCAAAAAGGCGCCTGATTCGGTCTCTGTGCAGAGAGAGCACCTTACTGGCCCAAGCAGCTCTCTGGAGCACAGAAGGTGAAGAAAGAAGGCACAGAGCAAAGTTCTTGTGTGCCCTTTGGAGACCATTGCGAAAATACAGCAGAAAGCTCATTCCCAATCAGAGTTAGCCCAGAAATGCTCTCTCTGCTTCAACAAGCAACTCACAGCCCTTGCACTCCGGGCGAACCGTGCAGAGAGAGAGTAAGCGAGAGAGAGAAAGAAGCACTTTCCCACAGCTTCAGGCTTGCAGGACTCAATCAGTTAGAGCTGCCACAGGAGGAAGCATCTGAGGAGAAGGTGTTCCTCGAGTACCCCCTTCTGTTCGCAGCCTTGCCGGGCTGTGAAGACTCATCTGCTTCTCTCTTGCACGGAAAGAACACCTTACCGGCACAGGCAGCTCTCTGGCACACAGAAAGTGGAGAAAGAAGGTGCAGAGCGAGGTGCTTTATCGAGCATTGCAAAAATCCAGCCGGAAGCTCATTCCCAAGCAGAGTTGGTTAAGAATGCTCTCTCGGCTTCAACAAGCAACTTGCCGCCCTTGCACTCCGTGGCACAATGTGCATAGAGAGAGAGAGAGAGAGAGAGAGAGAGAGAGAGAGAAGCACTTCCCTACAGCTTCAGGCTCTCAGAGCCCAAGCAGTTAGGGCTGCCACAGAAGGACGCATCCGAAGAGAAGACGTTCCTCAAGTACCCCCTTCTCTTTGCAGTCTTCAAAGCACGTACAACACACTGCAGCTCTGTGCCTTCCTGCCTGCTTTCCTTCCTTCTCCGAGAGACGTGCTGTCCCTTTTGGACACAGCCGTGCACACAAGCAAGCGAGCCTGGGGCTTTGCTGCTTCGTTGTTCACCTTTGCAAAAAGGATGAAACATGTCAGAGCAGTTTCAGCAGTTTCAGCCTTTATTTTGAATGTGTTATTCACCTCACTTGATGGTCTAGCAGGATGTTGTGTGCTGAAGTAATCAAGGTTACTGTAAAAATAAGAAAAATTGATAGACACAACAACCTGAAATGTGGGATTCTCTCTCACACTGGCAGCTGAACTAAAACTATGAGTTTAAAATGGGATCTTTTCATTTGTTAGAGAGAAAGTGGTGTTAAAATAAATGTAAACACCTTGAGTGTTCCTCCCGTAAACAGAAGTTGAAAGGTATTAAAAACCACATACAGCTGTAGTCTGGCTACAATCCTTCAAATTATGAATAAAACCTCCTAGGAAAGGGACTATATCCTGCATTTTCTTCCCTGGCTGCTTCTGTACAATGTAACCAAGATCATGGTTTATCTGTGCAACCCACCTACCCAGCTGGGGTGACTGTGTGTGTGCCTTTGCCTTGCTGGACTTCCTTCATATTCAGTTATTTCATATCATGAGAGTGCTGGAAGCTTCGTGCTGTGGGATTGCTCCACACCGGAGTTCACTTGGTGCTGTCCATGAAATAGTGAGGATTCAGTGTTTTATAGCAGACAACTCTAGCTACTGTGGCTGGCTTCTTTTAATGTTAGAAATGATGCTGTTAGACTGGTTTGGGCCATTCTGGAATCAGTTGAGGGTCAGACAGCAGTTCCGACATCCCACATGGTTGATTTTCTCAGTCTGTTGCCTTGCTGTGAGCCTTGGAGGGCTTTAAAAAATAAAGAGTGGGACTGAGATTGCTGCAACAGAAAGGTTAAATAAGCTTCATTATTTTATTGATTGTTGTGGAGTTTTGAGCTTATCCCAGGCTGGTGAACTCCAGGACAAGCATAGATTTCCAGTGTGGTTTCCTTAAAGGAATTAACAAATGTAAAGGTTGGACTGACATAATTGAGGTTATGTATGGGGGACTGTGATGCAAAGAGACTTAGGAAAAAATAGATGTTTGAGACAGGGAATCTTTGCCCTGTTAATCCACTCTCCAGTATTTGCTGTGCATTCCAGCCATGCCATGATCTGGGGCTGGCAGCTCCTGCCATCTCCTGGGGAAATGCTTTCACTCGTGGCTGGGAGCTGCATCCAGAAAGCTTGAAGTTATATTTTATATACGTACATTTTTCTCATGTCATTTGGAAATGCTTAAAGCTGAAAGTTACTCTTAAAGAAATATTTGAGTTTCATCCTTTCTGCCTTCAGGCTCCTCAAAATATTTCTCTTCCCTGAGCAGCTCTGGCTCCTCACTCCAGCCTTGTTTTGTCTCTGTAAGTTGAGTGTGTTTGTAAAGTTCATTTCATGTTAAATCAGTTGTTTGTGCTTTTCGGGAACCTTATTGCCAGCTAAAATTTCAATATTTCTGCTGATGAGCAGGCACATCTAAAGTGAAACATTGCTTGAAATGTTGCTGGTTGGTTTTGCTCAGCGTTTTTATCCTCTGCTACTAAAACTGCTGGTTTGTGGTAGCTTTGTCTTCATTAGAATTCCGAAACAAAGCTGTTCAAAGATTCAGATGAAAGGAGAGGGAAGGAAAACAAGAACAAGAACTTTAATGTCATGATTGCAATGGGATAAAACTATCAAGTTGCCTTTGTGGAGATCCTCAGAGCCAAAAATTAGTGATTTTTTTGGCCAAACATAATCAGCAGTTGTGTATAGACATAAATTCTGAAGCTGGTGATGTATGGAGAAGAGAATAATTTTTGTAGCTCTGGTTGAGTTCACTTTGAAAACTGTTTTACTTGTATGGCACAGTTTGTAAATGTAACTGCAGGTTGTAAATAAAATTGTACAGACAATTTATTTTGGGTCTGTGTCCACGTTGTGTGGCTTCTGCAGGTCTCAGTACATGGATGGACAAGCAGATGTGATGTCTGTCAAATGGGAAGACATCCAGAAGATGAAATCTTTATGGAGAGAAGACAAGAAGAAAGTAAAGTGGGTACTACCGAGAGATATTTAGGACAATTGGGGAATAATTAATATTAAGTATAGCAACACAAACTCTAATTTTATCGGGGGTTTTTAAATGTTTATTCTTATATGGAGCAAGCCCTGTGCTTAAACATGTCAGAGGGTTTTCTATCCTTACACACAGAATAAGGGACCACTGGAAAACTGGCAGGAGGTGGTGTGGGTTTGAGTCTGGGATTGGGTTTGTCTTTCCCAGACGTAAAAATCTTCAATTCTAACATTTCTCTTCAGTCATTTGGGAACCAGCAGAGGGCATCTCAGGCTTCGCTTTTGTGTGTCCTGCAGAAATGACAGGCTGGAATTGTTAATGGAAAGCTGGCTGGTTTAGGGAACAGTCTCTCCCGAGGAACATTTGTTTGGGCAGTATCCACTCACAGTAGGACGTGCCTATGCCAGGGCTAGATCCCAAAATCCAGCCCAGCAGCACATCCACAGGGCCATCAGCTGAATGGGGTCAGTCTGCACTAAATCCTCTTCAAAACAGTCCTTTGCTGCCTTTGGGGATAATTTAGGTCTCCGAGATCTATTAGGAGTGTGATAGTGAGTAACTTCGTGCTTAAAACTTGGGTTTAAATTTCATTTTTAGTTCAATCTTGGGGGTTTTTATCTGTTGTTGTTCTGCTTTTGTCCTGTGATAATTCTTTTTTATACGTAAGGAAACACTCAGTGTGTACTGATGGAAATGGATTTTAGTGGTAAATTTAATTTTTTTAGTTAGAAGTTTGATGAGCTTTGGTTTGACAAAGGATTGACTTTAATTTCAGGATTCTCTCTGCAGTTCACTGCAGTTCTGGCTTTACCTCTTGCTTGGGCTGCTTTGAGCTCACAGCAGCACTTGGCTCCCAACTTTCTTTTTTCAAACAATATTTTTCTAAAGGAACCCCGAGAAGGGTCAGTGGCCTTGCTTGTTTCGGAAGCAGCTCCCTTCATTACCATTCCATGAGGGAAGGCCCGATGTGAACAATCTGTAACTAATTTCACGTGCCAGTGGAGCCTCTTTCACTGGGAAGAAGGTGCTCTGAGAAAGTCTCCCAGGCTCCTGCTTCCCTTTACTGCTCTTTATTAAAGGAACTCAGCCTGGATCAGCTGCATGATGTGGTTCAAAAGAGAAAATGAAAGGAATGCACGATCCAGGTTTTGGGAAAGATTTCCAAGGTGTTCCAGCAGTGCCAGCCACCGTGAGGAGCTGCTGTACCCAGACTCAGAGCACAGAGTCTGCTCTCAGCCCTTACCTAGAAAAGGGGAATTTCAGAGAATAAAATATTCGATATTGCATGTTTCTGATCTAAATATGTATATTTAATAATCTAGATAATACAGATAAATATGCTTATTATATATAATAAAACAAAAATATAAATAGTTTATCTAAATAATCTACATAAAATCTAAACATCTAAAAGCAAAAGATGTTTTACAGTCATGCCTGTATGTATTGCTTAGGCTATTCTAAAGTTATTAGGCCTGAGTAAAACAATCTTTTTGCAAAAGTCTAAAGCAACGAACATGACATAATTTGTGTATCTGACAAGATAATAATCAGCTTAATTTAATTTCCCTGATATGTGATTCATAATTCTTTATCACAATCAATTTCTGTCAAAATGAGCTGTCAAGGATAGGAAAACATTTTAAAACTTCCTTTAAAAACGCTCAGTACTTTTTATTAAATCTTTTATGACTCCTTTCTTTTTTCAAAGATTAGATAAACATAAACCTGGAGTGTCTTCAGGAGATATTTCCCTTTATTCTTGTCACAATCAGGGCTTTGTTTCTCTTGCTGCAAAATGGACCAACACTGGAACCATTAAGCTCAATTTCTGTTGCTGGTGGTTTTTCAGTTCCAGGTTCCATCTGAAATCCCAATATTTGCCTGGAAATCCATAAGAGAAGCAGGCGGGCCCATTCGGAGTGTTGTAAATTAGTTCCAGTCTCCACGAGCCTGCTGTGACTAATTGATGTGACCTGGAAGTGGATAAAGTCCATAACAGTAAGATCAACTTTTCCTCTGGTAATTTGACAAATAGAGCCCTTTTTTAAAGTCCTGTGTAGGCTCCATTCCCCATTTGTTCTGTCGTGATGGGCATCATTTCCGTGTTGGAGTAATAATGATTTTCCAGATTTCTGCTGATTTGTAGAGCAGGTGCCTTTATTTATTAATGCCAGAAGAAAGGAGAGATTCAACAGCACCAACAAAAAGAGGATTCCTGGCAGCAGCTGTATATCAAAGCCATTCCTTATGCAGTTACCTCGCTGTAAGTATTTGACCATTGCTTGAAAATCTTCATATTTCCATGTAAAATGTATCATTACAACATTTTTGCAGAGTAATTTTATGTGTAAAAAGAGCAGGAGTAATACTTTATTAGTGGTAATTATTACATTTAACAATAGCACTGTTTTTTCATCCAAATGTTTTAGAAATACAAAGGCTAATACTCACGAAACCCCGAGTTGTCTGGTGTGTGGTGAGCTTAAAGCAGCAAATATGGAATGTCCCAGGTTCTCTTCCAAATTTAATGCTTTTGCTGAAGTTTTGCAGTTTCATTTAGCTTGTGGTTGGAGTAATAAATAGACCAGATATTCCCAAGCTCTTAGTTAAGGTTTATGGAGATGTTTGGGAAATCTGGCTGTTTTCTCAGGATACTCTTTACCACACAGGTTTTCCTCCTCCTGCACTACAGAGATGTGCAGGAAGGCCGGTGGTTTGAGGAGTCGCTACAGCTCATTAATTTCCTACAGCCACAGAGAAATCAAAATCTCAGTGTTGTGTGGGCTTTGACTCTTGCAGAAGGGGCTGCTGGAATGGGACCTGTGCAGTGGAAGCTCGTGGAAACTCCATGTTGCTGCTTAATTAATTTTTTAAGAAAAATTTTAGGCAGCCACTGTAAGTACTGTATTGACTGTAAGTAAATCCATGCTGCTTTCTGGATGGGCAGGGATTTAAGGAATTTCTCTGCTCCCAACCCCTACCAAGCCTGCATCCCACCCATCCTCTCCCATCCCCGCCAACTCTGTCGTGCTCCAAAATAGTCTCACCGTGACTATAAATCCCCCAGCAGTGACCCAGGGGAGCCCAGTCCCTATTTATTTGTGCTCCGGTGGGATGTGAACCTTGGTCTTCCAGGGTGAAAGGTTGAGGGATGAATGTCTTGTTTACCTGTGCTTTTCAGAGAATGTTTTCCTTTAATCTATTAAGCAGACACACCATTTTGTCCCATGGTGTGCAATGGGATTGTTAACGATGAGCTTAATTGCTGCCAAACCACATCTGAGTGCCTGATGGCAGCAGGCTGGAGACTCAAAGCCCAGTTGGCTGGAGGGTCCAGCAAGATTCCCCCACCTCAGGGTTTAATAGAAATATCTTTCCATGAGCTCCTGCAACATCTCCCTGATTTATACACGGCTTTGGTGATGTCTAAAACCACGTTAGATGGCTTCACATCAACTCTGACCAATGGCTGAGGGTAAACTGGGAGTGAATGAGGAGAAACCAACTGTGAGTGGATTTTAAAATCCAAATTGGAGTCTTGGGAAGTTATTTTCAAGACCAAAAATCCAAATTGGATTATTTTAAAAACCCCAAGACCTGAGTTAATTCAACCACTGTATCACTGCTGCCTTTAACACACTCGAGGATTTCTCTTCTCTGAAGCTCTTCTGTTCAGACATTCACATCCCAAAGGTGGCATTTGGGCTTAATTTTTTGGCAGTGCTGCAGAATTGTTGTATACATTAATCAGCCAAGGTATAGGGCTTGGGCACATCCTCCACCAGGCACAGACACAATAGGATGGAGAAGGCCCAGCAAACACAGCTGGTGAACATATTTACCATCCACTGGTTAGTCACACTTGTGGAGTTTTAATTGAATTACCTTTGACAGTGAGCAGCAAACCTGGTGGGTGATCTACTAAATTTAACTGATGAATGGGCTCCCTAAAATCAATTAGCATCCAGGGCTGGGAGCATGAACACATCCGTCGCTCGGCGGGGACCAGAGCTGTCTCGGAATGACAGCAGCAAATGTTGGCCAAGTGAAAGCACGGATCTCCTGCCGCCACTGACCCCTGCTCCCCACATGAAAGAAAAACAGGAGCCTAACAGGAGCTGAAAGAATCTGCCAGTAAATCATTTAAGCCCTGTTTTGCACAACTGATACAGGATGCTTCTAAACTGCTTGATTAATGCTGGGCAGTATATTAAAAGCAGGACGTGGCAGAGCAAGGAGTCTGCGGCCAAGCACCAGCTCCACAAACACCATCTGCTTGCTTAATTATTTTTGGGAGATTCAGGATAGCAGGGAGCCAGGAGGAGTCAGAAATGGCCTTTCCTTTTGCTACAGTGATCGGGCCCTGTCTGTGGGCACAGAGAAGCCCCCATAGTCTTTAGGTTGTTTGTTATCTGAATAATCAAGCGATGGCAAAATGCAGGCTGGAGGTTCCTCTGACCTTTGCCTTTGCACAACCTGACCCCGCGTGGGGCTCAGGCGGAGCATGTAATGAGGGACAGCTGGGATGGACTGGAAAAGGGAGCACACACGTCTGAGGGAGAAGGGAGCACACACACAGTGTCTGAGGGGAAAAGGAGCACATGCATGTCTGAGGGAGAAGGGAGCACACACACAGTGTCTGAGGGAGAAGGGAGCACACACACATCTGAAGGGAAAAGGAGCACACACACACACACACACACACCTTGAGGGGCTCCTGGCTTGGCACAAACTGGAGAAGGCAGAGAACTCTCCACTGGGGCTTTTGGGTTTGGAGGTGAGGAGGAAGAGAAGCAAACAGGGCCGTAACTTCTCCTCCCTTCACCCTATTCTGCTGGATCACCAGCGAAACCTTCCTCAGGAGGAAATCTGAGCCAAACCTGATTTATTGGAATATTGTCTTAAGCGAAGACTCAGTCTGCACTAGGCCGCATGTGAACTTTTTTTACCAAAAAGAAAATGTGTCAAATTCAATGACATCCAAATTGAAAGCTGTCCAATGGCCCCTGGAGGTGCTGCCTTGGGACATGGTGACTCAAAACCTTGTTTTCTCTGGGGTTATCCTCCTTTCCAGGCTGGTGCACTGGGTATCACTTTATGGGGTGTTCCGAAGCCCATGAAGGGCACAGTGGGGCTTTTCTTTCCTTGCCTGCATAAGGCATTGACTTTGTGCATTGATTTCAAAGTCAATGCATGGAGAGTGTTTTATTTTTGTTTTTAAACAAATGGTATAAAATAGTACTTTTAAAGGAAAAGTTGCACAGGAAGTCCAAACCTCATGGGAGATGTTGGTCTGTAATATCATAGAGTTATAGAACAAGATGAGCAGGGATGGGGTGGAGCAACACCAGCTTGACTCCAAGTGTTCCATGACTGCTTTAAAAATGTGACATTTTTACCTGTAAAATAAAAAAGAGGGCGGGATCCAACACGTACTGTTGCTCTGCTCTGAAGTGCTGCATAAATTACGTTGCACTTAACACAAACCTATCTGTTAATTTAATTAATATATAAACAACGGGCTCCTGCCCCTGCAGAACAGCCCAGAGGATCTGGTGCTTTCTCTTCTCCTGGCTTTACTCCACTACTGCTCTCAGAGCTGCCCCGAGGTCTTGCTCCAAGGCCTGGCTCCAGAGTGCACCTCCAAACAAACCATTCCCTGCCTCACACAGGTCTTTGGCTTCCAGACAAACACATGGGAACATGGCTCCAAACACCCGGATCAATCCCCTCAATAAGATTTCATGCATTTTCAAATAGGATCCGTCTTGATTTGGAAAACAACAAGCAAGGAAAAGACAGCGGCAAAAAACCTTCCCGGTGCACGAAGTGAGAAATGTGGCTTTAATTTAGACAACTAATTGCTTCCAGCTGAACCAGCCATTAAAAACAGTTGAAGAATTACAATGTAAATAGATTAATGCAGACAAAGCAACATGTGCACTATTCCATGTCTTCTTGTTACCTACAAAATACTTGGGCAGTGACACACTGTTAGTCTAAGCCACTTGTTAGGTTCTGTGCTAATCAGCTAAAATTAAATAAACATGACTGATAAAAATGACTGTTGTGTTTGAAAATTGATGCACCAACAGAATTTACTCCAGGAGATAATTACAGATGATTAAGTAACAAAGAAATAATTCCTACGGCAAAGGGGGAATGCAGGCGGCACAGGGAAGGGGCACTTCCCAATGTGCTGGCCTTGTTATTTGGAGGGATGAGCCAAAGCTGCAGGAAGGTCCATGGGTGGGCAAAAAATCTGAAGGAGCTTTTCTACCCCAGGAGTCTCCAGTGACAGAATGAAAAAGGGCTGGAAAATTGGTATTTTGCTGTTGGAAAAACATGTATGTTTTTCCTCCTCTTCCCACCCAAGGGATCAATCCCTTCGTACAATTCTTTACTTTTAAATGTTAAAAAACTTCTCACAGGTGAACCATGTAAGTGAAAAATATGATATTTACTGAATAATACTGTAAATTTAAATGCCAAAGCTAACTTCCTTTGTCATCAGAATGAAATCAGATTGAGACTTGCCTTCTAAAATTTAAAATATCCTTCAGACAGTCTTTTAAAAATACTATTTCTTAAAGGAATTTATTATTAGAATGGCAATAGTGACTGGATGCCTTCGAAAGGGAGTGTTTTCCAAAATAAAGAATAAATCTGGGAGGGTTTTTGCATTTTTTTTCTTCCCTATAAAGCCTGTTGGTAGGAACTCTGTGGTAATAGGGACATCCAAAAAATAAATGAAAAAGTTGTTTGGCTTTAAACTGAAAAGGGGGAGTTTTAGATGAGATTTGGGGAAGAAATTATTTCCTGTGAGGTTTGCAAGAACCTGGCACAGGTTGCCCAGAGAAGCTGTGGCTGCTCCTAGATCCCTGGAAGTGTCCAAGGCCGGGTTGGACAAGGCTTAGAGCAACCTGGGATAGTGGAATGAGTTGGGCTTTACCGTCCCTTCCAATCCAAACTATTCCATGATTCTGTGATTCCAAGGAACCATATTATTGAGCTGACTCCTCTACAGACCTTACAGAGCCGTTTCTACACAACTTTTCCCCATATTTTCTTTAGCACACTCATATCCTTGAACATCTCACTGAAACACATGTTCAAGTCAAGATTAGCCCCTATGAAATGAAAATCGCTTGAGCTGCAGAGGGGGAAGTGGAATATTATTCTTCATCCTGAATTGAAATATTAGAAGCTGACTCCTGAATTATACTCTGGGGTTACCGAGCTCTAATTGAGATTGAAATTGGGCCGCTATTTTTGGTGCAGCCTGGAAAGCTCCGAGTCTTATTCCCATTTGTGCCGGTGGAAATCCCCACCCATCATCTCAAATTCTGCTCTGCCCGCACCTTCGGGGTGAGGAGAACCTTCCTGGCCCCTTCCTCCCAGAAATAATGATAAATGACAGCTACTCCAAATTGGACTGGCTGCTGCTCCTCGCTGAAGGGCTGAGGGGAGGGTGGGAAGGGGCTTCTCCCCAAAAGCTGATTGACAGGCAGGGTCAGGATGGGGGGGAAGCGTTTGCTGGACCCTGTCAGATCCCAGGGAGCTGCTGACAGCTCGTGCTGCCATTCCCTTCCTTCCCTCCCTGGTCAGATTTATGCTGCTATACAGAGTGTGGGATAAACTCTGCTCTGCTTAGAGCAGCCTAGAAAAAAAACCCCAAACCCACCCCAAAATGACAATGTGCGCCTATAAATCTAATTTTTTTGTTCTGCAGGTGCTGTTTTGGGGTGTCAGGTTTCTCTGGAGGAGCAATTGCGGATGATTCCCAATGCTTTGAAATATTAAAATAAAGTTGATGGGATTTTCTAGTCCTTAAGAGAGCACAGTATAGCAGAAACCATGTTTCTGAGCAGAGGTGAGGAGGCCCTGGCACAGGTTGCCCAGGGAAACTGCAGCTGCCCCTGGATCCCTGAAAGTGTCCAAAGCCAGGCTGGATGGGGCTTGGAGCAAACTGGGATAGTGGAAGGTGTCCCTGCCCATGGCAGAGGGTGGAACTGGATGGGCTTTATGGTTCAAGTCAAACCATCCTGTGGTGGTGGTGTCCAGGGAGCAGCAGGAGGTGAAAATCCCGTTGGTTGTGTTGGAAAAACTCCCCAGTTAAGGACAAGCACTTTCCCCTCCTGAGTCACTGACACCATGTCTGGCTGTGAGACACGGAGGGACACGTGACACAAACGGCCAGGTGACAGCTCTGCCTCTCTGGGCTCCCCAGCCCCGGCTCTCCACATCCCCAGGACCCCTTGGCACACACACATCAGGGAGTCACCTCTGGAGCTGGGCACAGGTGTCCCCTTGCAAGGAAAACATGTGGCAGGTGTAGGTGCTGGGAATGGAGCCCCTCAGAATTAACAACCCAAAAGAATTTGATTTAGCTCCATTTATCAATTGGTGCAAACAAGTGAAAAATATGTTGGGTTGAGGTGACTAAATAGGATGAAGCCTCTTTTTTTTTTTTATTGTAAGTGGTGAAAAATTCCAAAGGCATGACCGAGGCATTAATATGCAGCTATAAACACCCTGCGGGGAAAAGGCCGGGGGAAGCAAACAGGACCCAAAATAGATTTATCTCCAAACGTCCTGTGGAGCCAAGGAATCTGCTGCTGTAAACACAGGAATTGCAACCGGCCACATGAAGCAAAGCCCCACTTTCCGTGGCACCTGGGGATGGCGAGATGGAAGTAACTCCTCTTTAATGAAGATATTGTGAGGTGTCCGAGGCTTTCTGTGGAACAGCAACTCCCACTGCCTGGGAAAAGGGGGGATTAAGTTTCAGAAGGGCTCTGCTGGAGGAGGAACCCCTGTTTGAAGCAAGCCCTTTGCTGGCATTATCTGTTTAATGTGTTGCACACCATTTGCAGCATAAACATTTCCAGCTCATTTTAGTTTCATATCGGAGGAGAATCATAAAGACAGAGGGTTATTGGTCGCAGCTGCGGGGATGTGGCAAATGCAACTTGAAGAATTATTCTGTCAAAGAGACAGAGCCAGATATTATTGGTTTTTTCCCTTTCAGACTTGCCAACAGTTAAAATGGGGATTTTATTTAAAATAATCATGTAATTAAAATCTATAGCCTCAAAAGACTTTAGAGGAACTGGAGCTAAACCAGAGTAATGTGTTTAAATTCAGATGTTGCAGGTTTGCAACACAACAATGCTGCATTTGGTCAATAAAGCAAAATAAAAGGTTTTTAAACTTAAATCTTATATTTTAAAATATAGGCAGGATTGAAGTGTGCAGAGGTTGATGTAGCTGAGAAGTTTCCTTCTAGGAAATGCTAAATGTAGATCCAGAAATTAATCAGTGAATTTCCATCGGTATGTCCTGAGAGGGAGAAATGACTTTTATTCCCCACACGTGTGGTTTTAACAGCCAGTGCCCGGCTTTTCAGCCGTTGTCCATCAGCATGATGGATCATCCTTCCTTTCTCTCACTTCCCAAACCCCAGTTGGAGCATGGAGTTTTCCCAAAGCAAAGGAAATATCCCAGCAAAAAGCAAATCCAACAGCCACCCAGAGCTATTTCTTTTTTCAGTTCTTTTTTCCTTAATTCCTTTTCTCTAAGCTTTGTCCAGTAATAAACAACTGTTCCAATCCGCTGCACTGATCAAAAGAAATGTTTTAATCAGTCCCAGGCTAAATATCATGCTATTATGTTATCACTGGAGCAAATCATCCACAATACAAAACAAAAATATCAGTTTAATATGCTCCAGATCAGGAATGTCTTGAAGAAACTCGCTTTCCTTACAGGTGTGTCCTATTTTAAGAAAAAAAAGGGAAGAATTAAAGTGCAGGGGCTGGCGCTGGGACCACGTGGCTGCCAGGGCAGGAATGCCAGGATCCAAACTGGCCAAACCAAATTTCTTCAAATAAAACACTTTCCTCCACCCCAGAGATATTTTTTTTTTTTTTAGGCTGAGGAGCAAATCCATGTGTTTTCACCTGCTGAGGAGCAAATCCACAGGGAGACATGTGGGACATGGACCAATCCCATTTACCTCCAAGCCATGGCTCTGGTGAGGGATGCAACCCCAAGCAGACACAGAAGCTTCTAAATTTTGGAGACAATTTTCCCAGGAGCCAGAGCAGGGTCTGGATCCAATGTGGGGTGATGGGAGAAGTCAGAGGTTTCAGGAGCGTCCCTACCCCATGAGCCTGATGCAGAATGGCCAACACAGACACTCACCATCGCCTCCGGAAAGTTTTGGCTTGGGCAGAGCTGGATCTCATTTCCATCTTCTGCTCTGTTCTGTGTCCAGGAGACCTACCCAGCAAAATTCCTCCTTTTTATGGCTCATTAAGGCTCATGGCTCCAGATGCATGAGTGATACTCAAAACCAGTTAAAAAATAATTGATATTTGGTCATTTGGGAGGCTCCAGTTTGGAGCGGGGTGCTCTGGCTGTCCCACCAGCTGGACCTGGAGAAAGACTCCCTAGATCAGCAGCTAAGACCATGCATTCCCAGATGGATTGTTCATACACGTAGGATTGAGGAAATCCTGACTCTCCACAGAATCCTCAAGATGGGGAGAGGAGCTGGAAAGAGGGGAAAGATCCTCACTGGCACACACGGCTCAAACACCACCCAAACTCATTTCATGGAATCGTGGAATGGTTTAAGTTGGAGGGACCTTAAAGGCCACCCAGTGTCACCCCCTGCCATGGGCAGGGACCTTTCATTATCCTTTCATTATCTCAAGTTGCTCCAAGCCTTGTCCACTTCCAGGGATGGGGCAGCCACAGCTTCTCTGGGCATCCTGTGCCAGGGCCTCACCACCCTCACAGGGAAGAATTCCTTCTAAATTCTTTGACCAATAATTTGACTAAAAACCACCTCAGAAAGAGAGGAACATCAGCTTGGGAAAGAGGAACAGCATCAGGGATGAAGCACCTGGACATGACCAGATCCATGAGAGCTCTTTCCTGTTCTGTCCTTCCCATCCTGTTCCCCAAGAGCTCCTCATTTGCAATTCCAAGGGCCAACATGGGAAGTGTCAGCACTTTCAAATCACAATGGCTTTGGAAATGGCAGATTTTGTTTCAGCTGGGAATGAAGTTTGGGGCTTTGCTTTACTTTGATTTAATCTCGAAAATCTCCAGAACACAGAGTTGTGTTTCTTCTACCAGCCTAAATTCTCCAATTCTGGGAATTTTGAGAAGCGAAGAAAAGGGGGCTGATGTTATCCATTAGAAGAGCCAGATAGAGACATTATCCTGCTTTTATGAAAGCCAAAGGCCAAATTCATATTTATTTGAGCTGCAGGAGGATCTGGCTTATATCCTGGACATTACAACATACTGTTCCAATCTCTATTTTTATTAGCAATATTGATAACGTTAGAAGAAATACGATACAGGAAATAGCTTATCGACTTTGATTAATTTTACAGTATGAGTTTTAACAAACATAAAAGAAGAATTCAGCAAAAGGCTGAAAAAAAGTGTTGCTGGTGAAGGGAGACATGGGTACCTGTGTGTCCTGAGCAAGGCAGCTGGATATTCAACATGGATTTTCCTCCATGAAAGAAAAATTGTTGCTAATCAAATTTTTGGAAGACTGTTAGTTCTCCACTTTAAGCTTATTAACACTTTCAGACATAGTGATTTGCTGCAAGAAATGAAGACACTCAGGAAACACAAACCCAGCCCCAAAATTTACCAAACTGCCTTAACCCTGCAGGGTGGTTAGAGCAATGTATGATGGAAGATGATCGTTAAAACCACAGAGTACAGAGTGTTTGAGGTGACATGGGCACCGCCAGGGCGGGATTGCAGTTGTGTTTAATATCCACCCAAGCCTGACTAAAAAAGGATATTTCTGCTGGTTTCAGGCTGCAGGTCCGTGGGAAGGGATGCAGCAGATCCACAGGGAAGGGATGTAGGAACTCACCCAGATGAACCAGAAGCTGAAGGCAGAATCCATCCCTGGAGCATCACCTGAGTAATTTCAGGAGTAACTCCAAGTCACCACACAAGTCCATGACTCTTTTCGTCCCCTCAGAGCCGAAAATTTTATTTGAGGCCTGACTGGAAGCAGATGGACCTGTCAGGGCTCCTCAGGCAGGTGAGCACAGCGGGCGGATGAGCTGCTAAGTGCTCCCAGCTGCTGGGCAGGGCCCCGAGGAAATTGTTGGAGCTGGAACCCAGCTCCGAGGTGAGACCTGGAGCCAGTGCCAAGAAGGAAAAAGGGAATTTCTCCAAAAAGCCATTCTCTGAAAACTTGAAAAAGCGAGGCTTTTGAAATAAGAGAAAATAGCTGAAAATATCTGAAAAAAAGGGTATCTAATATATCTTCAGACTTCAGAGAGGGAGAAGCCATCCTCAGTCCCTGCCCTCATCTCTGGTTTTGTTCAGGATCTGCCTCCTTAGGCAGCAAATATTATTTTTTCAAGGGTTTCTCCCTATTGCTGGTGTTTCCCTCTCCAGAAAGGTCTTGACTTTTACTTGCTGGTTTGTGTTGTTTGATTTATAAGCTCAAGGGGTCCTTCTCAAAACCTGGACTCATTCTTGTACTTAATTGCTACAATAAACTGAAAACTTGGTGCTTTAAGAGCAACAATCTGGGAGGAAATTGTTTGATGTATGGAAGTAGATGGTAGGTCCTTCTTGAAATATCACCAAAGGGACACAGCAGAGAAGTGGCTTTATAAATAACTGCAAAATTCAGAAAGTCCATGAGCTCAGGGAGAGCAGAGCTCTATTAAGCACAAACAGCTTGCAGGGAAATTCCCAACATCTGCAAAAGTCCTCTCAGGCCCTGTGATTCCCAACAGCCTCAACTGCTACATCCACCAGTGCTGACACCCCAGGGCCAACAGTCTGGGATCCCATGGAAAGGGATGCCTGGAGTTTACATCCCAAAATGCAAATAAACCAGGGAAAAAAGTGGTGATTAACAAGTCAAAGCTTTTATTCACATTGCAAGGAAGGTGCTTTTCCTTTTCCATTTGGATATTACTGTATGAAAAGTAAGTCTTGATATTTTAAAAGCTGTTTTTCTCAGTGGGTGCAGCATTGGTGCAGCATGCAGAGGGCACTGATGGACATCCTGCGTGTTCTGGGCAATGCCATGATTCCTGTCATGACTCCAAGTGATGCAGCAGTAAAGAAAATTATAAAATTCATCCAGCAAATGCCAAGGGATTTAGGCTTCTTGTGGCTGCAAAGTGCAGCTCCAGCCACCGCGTGCTCGTAGCACAACCCCGGAGGAGTTGGGAATGCATCCCCCTGCACCCGGAACCTCAAATCCATCCGGGACGGGAGAGCCACCACGGCACCAGTGATTTTATGATTATCTGAAGCTCTCCTTTAGCTTCCTGAGCTGTGTTCTATGAGTCACCACAGATGTTGTGTGTTCTGGGGGACAACCAGACACCCAAAATGAGGAGGAAAGGACACGTAAATATTGTGGCCTCATCTGTTTCCAATAGGCTGTGTTTACATATTAATGTGCAATACAAATTTGTAAACATGAGCATTTGAAACTTTTGGAGGAACCGATCACGGCCTTTTCCCTTTCTGCAGCTTTATTGGAACAACATGTCCCCGGCCCCAGCCACACATGGACATGGTTTCCATACTGGATGCATTTCAAATGATCTGGGTGCTTATTTGTTCTGCTCTATCTTGCTATCCAATCCTCGTTTGCTTTGCATAATTGTGATACAAATTATCATCTAATTACAGCCCCAACCTCAGCAGATCAAATGTAAACCGAGGCACTTCCATCACAAGAAGCGACATCTGATGCTCCCTCCACGCCTTTGGCTTCTCCAATAGATGGATTAAATTTGGGTGAAACCAGAGAGTCAACTGCACTTTGATTAAAAATATTATTGCTGGGTATTTTGTCTCCTTGGATTTTAAATCCACCCTCGTGTCTGAGCACCAAGCCTACCCCACGTCCCGGCATCAGATACAGACACGGCACCTCTGGAACAGCCAGTTTTACTTGCTGAGTGCTATAAACAGGCTCAGATATTCCCAAATAACTTCAAACTCCTCTTGGGAAAGGTCAAATGACTAATAGCTGAGATTGTTCAGCAAGTTTCATCCTTTAACAAAGAAAAGCGCTTTGATATTTTTCTCCCTGTTCCCATTTAAAAATAGCACTGTAATCCTTAGGTGATGTTTGTATTTGCCCACTAAGCCCAAAGAACTGTGAACTTTGACACAGCCACAAGTTTTCCAATAATGTTTGTGGCAGGAAATACAAAGCAGCACGTGATGTAATTGTATTGACGGACACATGGGCCTGCTTGAAATATCGACCTCAACTTGCCCAGTTATACATTTAATAAATCATATTTATTAATCTGATTTATTCTCTCAAGTTCTGCCACTCACCTTCCACCAGTGGCTGTTTTACAAAGCACCCTGAGAGTGTAGAGTACAGGTTATCTGCTTTTTGGGGCACATTTATTTTAATATATAGGCAAATCCATATATTCTATACTGTGAGTGAATCAGCTGAGTCACTGTTGTGGATATAGAAAATATTCCTGTGCCAGAACAGCCAGGGAGCTTGTTCAGGTCTGAGGTGGCCACGGTGGCACAGGACAGAGAGCTGTGACTGCCTGAAAACACCACCCACATCCTTTTTATTTCTTACAGTGATTTTTGAAAGGATAAAACCAGGAGATGAAGGCAAAGGAAATGGAAATAATCCTCAGATAACCTGGATCAAGCAGCTCCTCTCATGCCGTGCCAACCTCTCATACAAACAAATTGATATTTCTGGATCTGCCTGATGAGCACCCACCCAAAGTGCAGCCCTGCTGGGACACCCTCAGAGCTTGCAGGGACCAGGCCCTGGGTGTGTTTCCCATGCGGTTGTGATGAGGGAGGATGGAGAAACCCAGGATCATACGGCACCCAAGGAGGTGCTTTGAAATCCAGCCCGATTCCACTGGAATCAGCCGAGCATCATTCCTGGTGGAGCAAATCACTGCACCAAAAATATCTATCCCAATCATTATCAGTCACATTTTTAACCAGGCACGGATTTACTGGATCACAGCTCATGGCCAGCAACTCTGGAATATCTTATGCAACTGCAAATATTTGAAAAATTGGAAGTTCCCCATTGCACAAATCCATGACTGATCAGGAAGAGCCTTCCAGCTCCCCAGAAGTACAACCACATGTGGGGGGCTGGGTTGTGGTCACTCAGCTGGACAGAGCCTGTCCAGGGCCAGCAGTGGACTTGCCACGGGGATTCAGTTACCACCAATGTTGGAAATAGAAACTCCCAAAGGAAAAAAAAAAAAGCTTTTTTTTTTTTTTAATTTTATTATTTTTTTAATAAAAATAGTGAGATAAACTGCTAAGAAATAGCCCGAGAAAGCAGATTTGTTCATTTTTACAGCTGAACAGACCATTTAACACAACCCCCCATTTCATACTGGCATCACTGGGGGCTCTGTGAACACCCAAAGCAGGAAAATTAGGGAAACCAATGTTGTCTGAATTTTATCAATGTCTCATGAAAACAAAAGTGTGAATTTTGTTAATTAGCAGCTTTTGATATTGCTTGTTCTGTTCTGAGTGTGTTGTCTGTTAAGGAAGAAAATAAAATCAAAACTCTGATACCAGTTTTGGTTCTTAAACCTGTGCCTAATCCCTCTATATTCCATGTTGTGTTTGAAAATACAGGATTAATCCCAAAATGGGGCTGGTCCCAGCCAAGACTTACTTTCCAACCTCTGCCGTCTATCAAACGATAAATTTGACTTCAGGTAGAGACTGAACATCGATCAAATAAAGAATAAAACCTGTGTCCTGATTTATTGTGAGTTACATGGGGCCCTTGGGAGCTGGAGATTATTTACAGGAATAACAAGAACATCCACAGGTTACAAGAAAACAGACAGGGCTTTTGGAAGGAACTGAAAATCTCGTGTTCCAGGGACTGTAGAGTTGTAATTCTCCATAAAGGATCCGTGTTCTCCATGGGACTGAGCCAGGAGCGTCCCTACCCCTTCCCTCAGGTGCAGGCTGGATCCCAGGTAGATCTTCTGTGTCCCTTGGGGCTGAGAGCTCTGGGTCAGAGGATTGTCTTGCAGGGCTCCTGGAGGTGTTTCATCCCACACAATTCTCCAAGACGGATCCTCCAGGTCCCCAGCATGGATCCATTTCACCACGGGGGGTGTATGCGACCCCATCCCTGTTCTTCCCACCACTCTGTTGATGCTGCTGCCTCTGGAGGGTGGGTCATGGACAAAGGGCTCTGGGGCACCCCTCCAGCTTCTCATCCCCATCCATCTTTCATCCTGCCTTTCTTTACCCTGGTAGCAAATACTTGGATTTAAGATACTTGGATTTATGTCCCCACCCTGATAACGGAGGCATCTGAGTCCTTTAGAACAAAGGACTTTCATGTAATTATTAGGACCCGTTAGAGCCAAGGGAACTTGAGAACAAGCTCGAGGGCTTGGCCAGATGTGGCTCCTTCGCCAGCTCCAGGTCTTGGATATTCCCTTTGAAATTAGGGATAAAACTGGTGTGGGTGAGGAGCAGCTCCCCAGGGCTCTGCGCTAACTAAAGGCAAGAGAGAGAGAAAACAGATTTGTAGAAATACAGATGTCTATGCCCCCACTTGAGAGTGCAAATAGTATAAAGGTGACTGACAGTTTGCTCTTAACCTACAACTGTGATATAAATATGACCAAAAAGTATCACCTCATCTCAGACCCTCTGCCCTCCCAGATCCTGCACCCTCCCAACAACACAACACTTCTGCCCACAAAAAAAAAGGATTAAATGCCTACCCATGCCACTCCTGTACCGTGCAGTATTTCAGAGTCAATAACTAACATGCCCCTGGGTATGAAGGAAGGAAGGACATGCTTTACATAGCAATGCTAAGAAACATTCTCTGATCCCACTAAAGGCAGTGGTTAATTGTGGGGTGCCAGTTGGAGTGATTGCATCTGCCGTCCCTCAAAGCAGCCGGAATGCTGTCACTCACTTTGAAATGGCCTGTTGCATTCATCAGTCTGGATGGCACAGAGAAGTTATAACCATACAAGCCATATGGAGGATGTAAAGAACAATTAAGTGCTTCCCGAGCAATGGGACTTGATGGGAAAATGTTTCCAGATGCATGTAATCCATACAGCATTTGACCAGCAGAACCAGCGGCTTGTAGGCACTGAGTGTTTAAGTCTTCGGCTTTGGCGTTTTTCAGGGAAGACAGTTTGGGCATTTCCACCATGAAGTGGGGTAAAAGGTGTGAGTTGGTGGCTCCCAGTTTTTCATGGCTCGGAAAGACGAGTGCCTGTTGTCTCAAGAAGCTCGTGGGGCAGAGCTTGTAGTAGAGGGGCACGTTGAGAGGGTGCAGGAAGCTCTCGGGGCACGACACGCCCAGGTTGCTTGCAGGCAAGTGAAGCGTGGGAGGGGAGCACGATGGAGAGAGCAGGGGGTTCAGAGGAGACGGTGTCCCACCACTGGAGGCCACTGGAGAAGAGCTGGAGCTCCCACCTGGAAAGGAAAATAGAAATCATCCAGGCTGGGCTAACTGGTGTCCACAGCCAAGGAAGCCTTGAAGGACTCCTGCTCCCACTTCACGTCTCCCTGCTGCCAGTGTCCGTCCAAGCACAAATCCACTCCAAAGACCAGCTCCTGGAAAATGGGAAGATCTACCCATAAATTGTTATTGTTACTTGTTATTTGTCTAAGAACAATATTCCACATGTGTCCTCCCATTCCTTCGACTGGGATCATGGTAAATCCAGCTCCACACACACTTGTGTGTGGATCTGTACCTGGCTACATGACTGAAAACCTTCCCCTGCTATACCCACACCATTGCTATTTCAGGTTCCCTATTTTTCATGCAAATTCCAGACAGCTTTTCCCCCTTGGATATAAGAACAAAAAAGCATATTCAGCCTGATGGAGAAGTTTTTTGCACCTTCCTGCTCACAGGAATTGACTCATTTCACTTGGCTTCCCAAGCAATTTGAAACATACCCCTGAATGCTATCGGTGTCTCCAGAAATTCAAACTCACATGTCATGTGAACGTCCTCCTTTCTGGAAGGGATGAATGAACACTTTCAGAATTCAGGAGAAAAATCAACCCCAAGGAGTAAAAATGAAGCAGGGAGAGGATGGCTGCTTCAAGGTGGGAATGGTGCTCGGGAGCAGCCGGCTCTGGTGCTACACAGATGCCGGTTTCATCTCCTGCCTGCGGAGACCCAAATGTCCGCTGCACATTCATTACCAAATTCTTCCAGAGGGGCTTTCCCCCTACTTTTAATTTCTTACCAAAATCACTGGGAAAGGATGTAAGGCAATGTGGATCCATTTGTGCTACTATTTACATTCAGTTCCAAGCTATACAACACCAGGCTGGGATCTGATCTGACTTCACATGCACCCAGCGACCCGAAATCAACTGCAAAACAGAACCACATCTGCTGGTAGAGCAAACCTTAAAAAAACCCCTAAAACCACAAAGATTTTGATGTGGTAGAAATTAATTTCCAAACTCCCAGCCAGCAGAGCCTCTCACAGGTCAGCCCGTGGTCGCAATGATTCAGGAAAGTTTTGTGGTGTGAAGGTCTCACCCTTCCCTGCTGATGTCAGTGGCTGCTTCAGTCCTGGCATCAGCAGGGCAGGACCCAGTCCTCTCTCCATGGATGTATCCTGAGATCTTCCAGGGCTCAGGCACTTTGGGTCATGGAAAATGATGAGATTGAGCTGATACTTGTGTGTGAGGCAGTGAGTGAACCCTTACGTGGTTGGATACAGCAGAGCAAAGCAGGGGCAGTATCTGCTTCACAGTATCCTAAGCAATAATATCACCCAAATTCCAGAACAAGTTTGGGAATGGGCTTGCAGTGGATCAATGAGCAGATGTTTTCTGCCCTTTCTGTTAGGCTTGAAAATAAAAATTTTATGGCCAATTCTTTCTTCAGCATGTTGATCATAATTTCTTTTAATTTATCTCCTGGTTTCAGAGCTTTGGGATTTCAGTTTTAAAGCATTTCTTCAGAAATATATTTTATTGCAAGTAGAATTGGAGATTTTGTTATATTTACATCAGCGCAGGAATTTCACCCTGAAGAAAAATACCAAATACAGTAAACAAGAAGAAAAAAAAATTGGAAATCCCAGGCAGCCGTAATATGTTAGTGTATGTACAATAATATTTTAGTATCTTTAACATTGCAATTGCTGTTGTTTCCTTCCTCATGCAGCTCAGCCATCAGCTCCTCTCTCTCTGCAAATCGGTTCAAAAGGGGCTTTTTGCTTAATATATTTTCTAACAATAAAATTAATAAAAACCCTATTAATAATACTAATAAAACTACCACTAAGACTAAGAATTAATGATAACAATTTTAGTTCTCTTTACAACCGATAAACCTCTTAATTTCTCCCGAGCCTGTTATGTTTGTGCCCTCATTTCTACGCCTGCAGAACCTGAATTTTTGCTGTGATTTTTGCAGCATTTTCAGGCAGACACAGGGGTGACTTGGCGTTTCCCAAGACTTTGAAGAGTTCCTGACATGAACGAGTGTTAAACTCGCGGCTTTAAACCCAACCTGGAGCGTTCCAGTGTGCAAACGAGCTGTTCGTTTTTTTCCTTCGGCGCTATGAATAATCTGTTTTCAAATATTACTTTCTGAAGCCGTTGTTCTGGGAACTGGCTGTAAAGAACGTGTTGCGCTTGTCAGGATGAAGGAGAGCATTTTCCCTGAAAATTTCCCCCCCTTCCCTGCATTTCTGTGGGACTGCTGCATCCTAAATAGCAGAGAGTTTTATTTTCTGTTGCATAACGCATTTGTCGGCGCAGAAGCCGCCGCTGCAGAAAATACGGGCGATCACCACCACCACGTTTGTAGTTGATATTCCCAACCCGGTTGGAAACAATTAGTGTAACGGGATCAAAGCCGGAACAACCCGACTCCAAATTAGCCTCCTGCACACTCAGAATTTTTTTTCTGCCCATCTAACTCTGGTTTCAGCCAGGGGCCGGAGCAGCCCGCGCCCTTATCCTGCTCTTCCCGGCTTCTCGCATCCATTTTCACAGGAGTTTAGTCCAAACCCACGCGGAATGAACTCCCCCAAAAGGCACGCATTCATTTTCTGGTCGCACCTCGTCGTCTTTGATGGTTTGAGCCCCTCGAGGAGCCCGCGGAGAGCCCCGGGAGTGCGGCCGGGAGAGGCAGCGATCGGGATTTACTCACCGTGGCTGTCTGAACCGAAAGCCTTGAAGTCCAGGGCGAGGGGGGGTCGCCACGGGTAGGTCTCCAGGAGCCCGTCCAGGACCCCCCTGCGGGGTGAAAGCGCATTGAACGCAGCCGCGGGACCGGCGGGCGCGGGGGGCGGGCGGCGGGGAGGACCCGGCCCTTACCTGTTCCTGCCGGGGTCCCGAAAACCTTTGGCGAAGGGATTCCTGTCGATTTTCAGCTTCGTGATCTGCAGGGTGGAAGGGAAAGGGCCACTGGGGAGCGGGGCGGGCTGGGACCTGCGGCCGCGTCCATCGGGACTCTCCATCCCCCCGGGCCCAGGGGCTCTCCATCCCCCGGCCCCCTGTACCCCCGGTACCTGCTGGTTCTGGTAGGCCGTCACGGTGGTGAACTCTGTCTCCTGGAAGGAGAAGGTCTGCACCCCCTCGGCCGGCAGCGACTGGATCTGCGCTAGATCGAAGCGAGAATCCTGGGCGATAACGTGGACGCGGGGCTTGTACTTGTGCATGGACTGCAGGATGATCTGTGCGGGGGGACAGGCGGCTGAGCCCCGCGGAGGGAGAAGGGCAGGAAGAAAACCCGAGGCGAGGCTCAGGAGGCACCCAGCCCTGAGCCCCGGGGCAGGAGGGACTGGGCTCCCACCCTCCCGGCGCTGCCCCAGGGTGATGCTCCGCACCCCGGGGTGATGCTCTGCCCCTCCCCGGCCCCCGCGGCGGCTCTGCCCCACACCTACGTGCCCCTTGTCGTCCATCTCGTTGTTGGTGAGCTTCACGCGGTCGAAGCTGATGATTTGCCTCATCCAGGTCTCCCCCGAGCAGGGGGAGTCAGGGTGGATGTAGAGGCGCGGGGTGATGCAGGAATGGTCCGTGTTCCCCGCCACCATCCACTGCGAGCTGTGATAGACGTACCTGGCCCGGCCCGGGCCGCATCAGGCGGCGGGAGCCCGTCCCCACCTGCCCCCCACACCCACGCACACCTATAGATTCTATAGGTGCGTGCGGGCCTCCCTGGCACCCCTGTGCGACCCCCGTGTCCCATACGGTACCGGACAGGGCGCAGCTCAGGAGGGGTCCCGCGTGGGTGTGGGGGTCCCCCCCGTACCTGTATCTTTTGGAGTCCACGGGCACAACGTCGATGGCGATGTAATATTGCTGCAGCGGCTCCAGCCCCTTCACCTTGACCCGGACCGACGGGAACATCCTCCTGCGGGCACAGGGGCAGCGGCTGAGCGAGAGCTGCCGCTCACAGGGCGAAAAGGGGCTGCGAAACTACGAACGGGTGTCGGGAAGAAGGGAAATCGAACTCAACGAAAATAGCGGGAAAAGGGGCAAACGAAGTGAAATATCCCAACAGAACAGAAAAACCGCAGACAACAAATCAAGACAAAAAACCCCCAAGAAATAACATCACTCCCCACCCCACAAAAAAAAACAAAACAAAACAAAACAAAAAAAAAC